>CM062295.1:428034560-428416787 GCA_031216915.1 Pictodentalium vernedei
AAATCACCCCTACCGCAAAACACCTCATTCTTATATTCACCCCCCCCCCCTCCCCCCCCCCCCCCCCCCCGAAATATATAATACACAGATCTGTGTGTTATTTATTTTGAAGTGTGTGTGTGTGGGGGGGGGGGGAGGGGGGGGGCATATATAAGATGGAGGGTGTGACGTTGGGGGTGATGTGATATTAATCAGGTCTCCAGACGTCTATGGTTAGACTAGGCAGTGGGACCTGGGGGCGGGATGCACGGCAACTCCGAATGACGACATCCCCTTTAATCCGAGGATGATATACAATACTTCTCAATAAAAAAAAAATAAGCGTTCAACGGGTAATGTTGGATTTCAAGGTGTGCAGAGAACGAGCCGCCCATTGCGAACTCGCCCCAGTGATGCGGGCAAAGCATCCAAGTTTTACAAGGCGATGTTTCCACTCAACCTGGCGGGGCAAAAATATAAAAGAATACCCAAAAGACAGGTGCAGAATGTTCATACTACCCCCCCCCCCCCTCCCCTCCACACACACACACACAAAAAATGTTTTGGGGTAAAAAAAATGCAGTGGAAGATCAGTCCGGGTAATAGATAACATGTGACTGGTTGGTTGGTTGCTTGGGGGGGGGGGGGGGGGGGGGGGGGGGGCTGAGTACAAATTCAATGGAGGCAGAGAGCCAACTGTATATAGGCCTACCATCTTGCCATCAGAGGGTGCAGTTGCTTAGGCCAACCCCACAAACATTTAATGTCTGTGTTTCTGTCTCTGAATGTTCAGTGTTGTTGTAAGCCTACTATTTGTGGGCTTAAAAAAATCCTGGTGAACTTGGGGTGGGGTGGGAATCTTACGCAGCATCAAGTGGGCTTGCAAGTGCGATATAGGTATTGCTCACTCGCCATATGGGGCGGAACAAAATTTCCTGACAGACCAAAATGATGCGTATAGCTTGAGTTTTTGTTGCTTTGGAACATTGAGAAAAGTAGACCCAGGCTCTTGTAATATAACTGAATATAACACAACACTTAAGGTGATCAGTTATTGAGTTCTCGTTGGCAGCAATAAAATTTGGTAGTAATAACATTTCCTAATCCGATTATAATCCTTAACTTAGCCTTCCAAAGATGTAAAACAAGAGTCGACAATAGCTACTGATTGTTTCTGAAACAGCCTCTGAATTTAATGAAAACATTGACTGGTGACAATAGATAAAGAATAAATTACTGCTATGAAGTTTATTCTTTTGAGATTCCAACATCAGAAACTGGTTAAACTGAAATTACAATTACGTATATCTATATACTTTTATATTTGCACTGCGACTTGTAAAGAAAATTTTTTTTCTAACATTCGACCTACCGTTTAACGATTTATTAGCACCTGCGATAAATATTGAAATTATTTCAAAAAGAAATTTTATAACATTTGATAAATTTGATAAATAAAAGTTGCCAGAAAGGTTATAAACAACATCTCAAAGTGTAATGCTTTATCAGACCAGTGCTGAAAAAATTCATTAATTAGCTCCGCCCACTCATAAATAGTTCCTCTATAAATAAACACAGAGATCCTAATTGAACCGGATTAACAGTGACTGCATTATGTAATCGTATGTAACAACTGGGGTAATTTGGAAGACTACTTTTACAGGGACTGTACACGTAATGATTGCCACAGCATTGGAATCTATCAGGGGAGAGCATAGTTGGATGAACATCAAGAACAGGATAGATTTGTGGAAATTGTCTTATTTTAACTATCTGGAAAAACAGTTAATGGTGTAAATTTATATTAGAGAATAGTTTGGGACTCTGATTTTCAGGCAGGCTAGAGAATGCAAGTAATTTGTTTATTTGTTTGATTATTGAGGCTTAATTGGTAGGTTGCTAAATTATTTTTGGTTGTCAAAATTTGTTTCACATGTCTTTGCCTTGTTACAATTATGGGAGAGTGTGCAGAGGCACTCTCCCATAAACCACAACAATACAAATCCATACAGACTAAATAATTTCACTTCAAGGAAAATATGAAACAAACCCAAGAATTTTATGTTGCAGTACCTGCACTTCAGATAAAAGCCCAAATATGGGCTTCCAGCTCTCAACCAGTTAATGATGATTTCAAAAGCCAGGGTCATATCATATGAAGAGAACATATGTATTATGGAAGCTGATGGAAAACTGGTCAACAATTGCCACCAGGCTTAGGGGGTGTGGGGGGGGGGGGGGGGGGGAGATGAGGAGGCAAAGAAAGAGATTCATCAGAGATGGTCACTGAAGATTTTAATCCAAACTGGAGAGAAGGGGTAAGAGCAAAATGGTACTTGGGCAGTTTGCAGAATAAAAAGATGTCAGAATTTGAGGAGTACCTGGTTGATACATCATTTGCATGGGGGGGGGGGGGGGGGGGGGGGCACTGCTGTTCTATCTGTGGCCAGGCTACATCAAACTTGGAAGAAAAATTGGGAAAGATGGTAATAAGGAGTGCCCTGTGGGTAGCTTGAGAGTAATAAAGGCCCTAAAATAGTTTTTCATGGAATGTCCAAAATATCAAAGAGAATAAATAGTTTAATCAGGAGTTTAATGAGGAAGTGGAACGAAGGATATGAGGGTATTAAGCCACAAGAG
This sequence comes from Pictodentalium vernedei, assembly GCA_031216915.1. Taxonomy (NCBI): domain Eukaryota; kingdom Metazoa; phylum Mollusca; class Scaphopoda; order Dentaliida; family Dentaliidae; genus Pictodentalium; species Pictodentalium vernedei. The sequence continues at coordinate 428,037,180 of CM062295.1, forward strand.
GGTGGGGACTAGTTCGCTTGTTATGTAAGCTGCAAAGTTATGGGACATCATCGAACAGTTTATTTCTGAAAGTTGGGACAGAGGGGAAGGGTCAAATGGGTAATGGAGGCCTTCTCATCTGTGAACAAATCAGTGGCTGACCGAATTGTTATTATTATAATCCTAAGTAACAGATGAGGATATTTTATTAGACTTTTTCAACTTGATGATACATGGAATATACAAAAGGCTTCTCAACCTATCAGCTCCGATCAGGGTCACTGCATTTAGAGGCAGCTAAATGCATGATAAATATGAGACAGAGAAACAATAAGAGGCATAATTACCTTGCATTCTCACCTATTATAACTAGATTCAAACGGATGATATTTAAATCACGGATACTACACACAAATTTACATTCAAATGTTAATATCAATGGTTCTGAAATTATGTGCTGCTATAAAGTAGAACAAAATATAATTCTCGCTCACTGATTGGGTTAACAATAATATATTTTCTTCAAGCACAATATATTTCCTTAAAACTGGGCATTCGTGTTGGCAGTAATAATTTATCCCTTTACCTAACATGAAAAGCAGATGACACTTGCAAACAAAATTCTTCAATAATTTTTTTTTTCTTATTTTTTGTCTCAAAAACATAGGTTATGACCCCACATTGGAAGGAGCTCATTCCAAAGAGGTGTAATAACCTATGTTTCGGAGACAAAAAATGAAAAAAATAATGAAAATTAATTGATAACATTTGTGAATAGCGTTGGACGGTTTTGGCCATTATGTTGGGTAAAGGGTTGTATGAAAATCCTAAGAGGGAAATCCATTATTACATTCTGTAATTAGGTCTTTTAATGACGTGTGGATGTTATCTTCATCATCCACCGATCTCTCCTCCCTGTCCATTCTTGCATATTTGAGCAGATTACAGACTGGCTGTTATTTGTATGACAAGGTGTGTTTAAGTGCAAGGAACACTCAGCATCTACATTGTCACATTAACCGGTTGAGTGCTATAAGCCACTATTATGGCTATACTGAAAAGTGCTGGAAGCCACTTTAGTGACTTTACAGTGTATGCATTAGCTTAATGTTTGATCAGCAGAAGAAATTTTTTTTATATAAAATTGTTCAGTTGCTATTTATTGGAGAGTGCCTATTGTCACTCTCCAATAAATTGTAACAAAAAAATTGTTTCTGAATAAAATCTTGATAAACTAAGGCTACTCATGCTGGTAGCAGGGTATTCTTGAAAAAAATATTCACTTTTCAAATCACCTTTGAAAAATAATTCAGCACTCAACCAGTTACAACATGGCAGAATCTCCATAGCAAGCATGACACATTTACTACTAATGATATGTGAGTGCAAGAAAAAAGTTTCATCTAAACAACTCACAATTAGCTAGGGATTACCCCCCTCCTTCCCACCCACGGGCAACACATTTGTACATAAAAGGTAAATGGGAGAAAAGTGCAGTTCTAATCACCCTCCACAATTCAGATAATGTTCCCCCAACCCTTTCAATTGTTGTTACCCATGTGCAATCATACGCAGTGAAGTCAGGGAATGTGAAAGTGGGTCACCCCTTTTTCTGCGAATTGTAAACCATTCAAAAAAGAACTCAGTTTTATTGAAAGTTAAAAAATTTATAGTAATTTATATATTTTTTATACTTACCAATGACCCAGACTTAGCTGGTGCTAACTCCAACAAAACCAGGGCCAAACACAAATTTTGCCCCCCAATCCCCAAAATTTGCATCCAAAACAAAAAGAAATCATGTCCTAAAGGACCTCCATACTACGCCTCTACTGCGCATGCGCAGTGACGCAGTCGTCCCGAAATTGGCGCCAATTATCATTCTTACTGGCAGTGCCTGGTCAGCGCTATGTACTCAGCGGGGAGGCAAGAGTTCCCAACTCCAGAGAGGGCCATCCCCGTCTGGGTCATTGGTAAGTATAAAAAATATATAAATTACTATAAATTTTTTAACATTTTTATACTGTACCAATGACCCAGACTTAGCTGAATAGTAAACAGGCTGGAGGGCCTAGGACATAGAGGAAAATCCAATAAGCTCAACTATATAGTAAAGAGGTAACCCCTTAAGGAGAGAAGGAGTATTAGGCTTTACATGTATCTTTCTTATTTAATATTAAATTAGAAAGATACACTACCCTTAATAATTGAGCACAATAACATTCATGTTCTCTATTAACATCCAGTATAACCCTTATACTAATTATTTTTAAAGCAAGCCAATAAATAAAGTAGTCCAGAGAATTGAGACTCTTCATAATCATTTAAAAGTGTCCGAGTATTGTATATTAAGGCCCGTTTGACACTTGACATATACAAATGCTTCACACCGAGCTACACTTTAAAAATAAGACATGAATGAATTTAAACATTAATATTACACTTTAAAACCATCCCGGAAGCGACTCAGAAATACTGACTTGGAGGAGGCATTCCCTTGCTTTTCACTATAAAGCAGGTGACCTAAGGGAACACCCGCCCCCCCCCCTTCCCCTTGCCCTGGGTCAAATAGCCCAGAGCGGAGAGGGCAGCCGGACGGAGTCACTGCCGGAACAGAAAGCCTGCATAACTATAGTTGCAACTGTTTAGTGGACGACATTCTGAGCAACAGATAACGGACCTAAACAATGCAGGTCTCCAGAAATGGACTCAATATTTCTGAGATAAAAATTCGTAAATGTGGATGGCTGAGACCAATAAGCAGCCTTCATTAAATCTGTAATAGCAACACTATTAGCATAAGCCCAGGAAGTAGAAAGAGCTCTTACTTCATGAGCAGAAATCTTAAGCACAGACTGCTGAGAAGAAGATAAATCTTCATAAGCAGTACGGATAGTTAACTGAATCCATCTAGCAATAGAATGGACTGAAATGTCCTTTCTATTAGGCATCAAAGACAGAAAGAAACGTTTCCGTCCCTTTCTGATAAACTGAGATCTCTGTTTATAGATACGTAGTGCTCTAACAGGACAGAGTAAAGGCCTACGCCCGTCTGAAGACGGAAGAGCCTTAATAACAATAGGTTCCGGATATTTATTAGGAGCCTGATTCTTAGCTAAAAAACCCACATTAGTAGTGAAGGTGATGGTGTTCCCAACACTACGATAATGAGAATCATCCACCGATAGTGCATGAAGCTCACTGACTCTTCTGGCAGAAGAGAAAGCTAAGAGAAAAGCTGTCTTATAAGATAAGAATTTGAAATCTACTGTCCCAAGAGGTTCAAATGGCTTTTCCTTCAATTTAAGGAGAACCCAAGCTAAATTCCACTTAGGAATTAATCTAAGAGTTCTGGGTCTATTTATCGAAAAGTTTCTAACCAACTTCGATAAAGAGACATTAGATCCAATTTGTAAACTATCATGATGTGCATAGGTATCAGATAACATAGATCTATAACCCTTTATAGTAACAGGCTGCAGTTTGATTTCGTCAAACAAGTATATTAGAAAGTTTGCAATGTCTGGTATAGAGGGATCAAATATATCTACAGAATGATCCCTACACCAACGACGAAAAACCTTCCACTTAGCCGCATAGTTTAGCGAAGAGGAGGTCCTCCTACAGTTAGAAATCGCGTCCACTGCTCGTCCTGTAAAGTGCTTGCCATGCAAGAAGGACCGCACAACGGAAAAACGTGAAGGTTGAGACCTTGCGGGTTGTGATGGAGTTGGCGCGATTTCCCCTGCGAAAGAAGATCCTCTCGTGGAGGAAGCTTCCGCGGTAGGTCCCACAACAGACACCTGAGTAGATTTATCCACGGTCTCTGTGGCGACAGAGATGCTACCAACAGAATCTTGCATTGAGATTGTTTTATCTTTAGCAATACTTGTTGAATTAACGGCGCTGGAGGATACGCATATCCTATCATTCCGTCCCAAGGGATCGACAGAGCGTCTAGTGCAAATGCTCTTGGATCCGGACACGGAGACACATACGTCTGCAACTGATTGTTGAGATGTGTCGCAAATAAGTCTATCATTGGCCGTTCCCATTGGTAGCAAATCTGATTGAATACTTGTTTGTTGAGAGTCCACTCCGACGGCAACAAGCGACCCTTTCGTGAAAGGGAGTCTGCTAGCACATTCAGACGACCCGGTATGTGACGGACCGAAAGAAGAACGTGATGTTCTAACGCAAACAGAAGGATTCTTTCCGTTAGATTGAACAACGGAACTGAATGAGTGCCTCCCTGATTCCGTATATACGCCACTACTGTCGTATTGTCGGATAGGATTTGGACATGAGCATCGTGAATAATGTCCATCCAGTGACGTAACGCAAGCCAAATTGACATCATTTCCTTGATGTTTATGTGTTTGCACAGGAATTGCGGATCCCAAAGACCCTGGCATCTCGAATCCGTTGGGATTAATGATGCACCCCAACCTGTTTGACTGGCATCCGTCATAACGGTAAAACTCGGATCCGGCAACTGCAGCGGAACTCCTTGAGTTAACCACTGAATGTTTGCCCAAGTCTGAATCTCTTGTTTCACTTGATCTGACAAGAGAACGTCTACATCGAGCGAATGAATTTTCACACTCCAATTCTGAGTCAGGAAAATTTGAAGAGGACGTGTGCGTAGCCGCCCCATCGGAATGAGATCCGCGGCGGCTCCGCACAGACCTATCAGTCTCATAAATTCTCTCGCCGTGACTTTGTCTGCGTGCAGACAATAGCGAGCGTAACAACTGACTAATTTCGCTCTGGTTAACGGCAGACGAACGAGATTGTTGTGCGTCTCGAAGCTCATTCCCAGATGAGTGAATGACTTGGACGGCACCAGATCCGACTTCTCCTCGTTTACTATAAAACCGAGACGTCGGAGCAATAGAAGAAGATTCTGAACATCGTTCTGAAGCGTTAACTCGTTGCCGTACCTCTGAAGAATGTCGTCCAGGTAGGCCGACGTTACCGCAGACGGATGAGCTCGGAAGTAGATCATTACCGAGTTCATTACCCGAGTGAAAGCCCAGGGTGCTAGATTCAATCCGAAGCACATAGCCCGGAATTGATACACCACTCCTAGGACTGCGAAGCGTAGATACTTTCGGAATGTCGGATGTACCATGACGTGAAAGTACGCATCTTTGAGATCTATGCTCGTTGCATAATCGTTCACCCGAATACTCGCTCTGACCGATCGAATCGTCTCCATATAAAACTTCGGAGCGACGATCAGCTTGTTTATCCAGCTCAAATCTATGACTGGACGGAACGAGCCGTCTGGTTTCGGAACCAGAAACAGATGGCTGTAGAATCCCAGAGATTCCTGGTTTTCTACGACCTCTACCGCGTTCTTCATTAAAAGAGACTGCACCTCTGATAACAGAGCGTCTCTTTTCTGTGGATTTGACGGAAGATGAGTCCACTTTGGACTTCGAGTTAATGGAGGCTTTCGTTTGAAGGATATCTTTAGACCTTCCGAAGTCACTCCTCTCACCCAAGGGTCGTCTGTAATCGACGCCCACTCTTGTGAAAAACTCGACAACCTTCCGCCAACCGGAACGCGATAGAGGTTTAAGCCATCACCTCCTGGACCTGCGAGGCCTGCGGTAGGAGAAACCACGTCTTCCACGACCCGCACCTCGCCTCGTCGACCTCGGGGCGTCCGACCGATTGTCCCGGATTGAAGGACGTCCCGAACGAGAGTCGCTATCCTGACGGTCTCTCGAATAAGACCAAGAGGACGCACCGGAACCTCTATAGGAACCTCTCTTGGGCGCATTAGACCCAGAAGTGCCTGTCTTATTCGTGTCTGCTGTATCCGACTTTTTAGGAGCCGATCTGAACAACAGAGAATCATTAGCTTTCTTTTTAATTTTATCATAAATAGCGGAAAGCTTGCCGTCAAAGAGAAGTTCTCCTGAGACCGAAGCGACTCTAAAAGAGTTCTTTACCTTAGAATCCACTAGTGTGGATGTAGCTAGGGCTGCGTCACGTCTAACCAACTCCAGATTTGCCACTGAAAGGGCGGAGTTACACGTGGAATAAGCTACTGCCCTTGAAAGAAGTCTTAAAGAGGATAGTATATCCTGAAACTCTTCCCCTTGAAGGCGCAGTGATAACGCCTTAGTAAGGTGATCTGCGTAAGATAAGGCATCTAAATTGGCTCTGTTAGACGCAATAGCTGTTTCCAACACCGCGGTTGGAATAGAAGCTGACGACGGTAATGATAGCTCTAAGTCTTCCGCCTCGTCGTCCATACGCAGAGGAACTCTCGGTATACCCTGTCCTGCCGTATCGAATTTATTCCTTGCATTAATGAAAGGCAGGTTGAGAGTATTAGCGGACAAGAAACCTGCTTTCCCCGTCCTGGAAGCAAGTTTAAATATAGCGTCGTTCAATAATTCAAATGTTCTAGCAACATTATTGGACTGCGACGGAAACTCGGGAGCGATATCCCTGAACCGCTCAAAAAATTCAGAGTCCAATGACGCTATAATTCTCTTGTCCGGAAGCGCAGCAGTCTGGCCCGACGGAACAACTTGAGGGAGAAAGTGCCGGATGAAGTCCACGGCAGCTTTATGTTGTTCCGAAAGGGATAGCTCCAAGTCATCCATATCCCTTTCACCATCCGGTCGGACCTCACGATGTTCCCGGTCGTCCGCCCCCGATGCTTCGGCGGAGCGTACCGACCCAGCGCCGTCGGATAATTCTCGATCCGACACCGTTTCTGTCGGCTGCTGGGATGCTGCGATAAGCTGTGCTATCTGCACAAGAATGTCCGACGTCGAGACCTGCGGAGGCGCAGTCTTTCGCTGCTTCGCTGAGGGCAGCTCCGCATCAGATGGCTCCCGCATACTTCTCCTATGCGAACGTCCGGAGTCCATCGGTCTCGAATCCCTGGCTGCCGGATGGTGTGACCTGGTCGCCGAAGAATCCTTCATCGGCGAAGCTGGTAATATATCGGCGGCCACGCAGCCAAGGTGCGGTCGTGTGCGCTGACGAGAAGAGGAAGCCTTAACAGTCTCTGCGGACTGCTTATACAACAGAGCGTCCCGAGCGACGGACGTATGCTCCGCTAAAGACACATTTTGTACCACAACATCTGGTCCCAGATGTTGTTGTACGAGAGAGGGACCTCTCTCGCTCGCGGCCCGGCTGGACCTGGACGAGCTAGGAACCGGACTAAAAGGCTTCCTCCGTTCTCGCTTACTATCCGCCGTCACTGGGTGTGCATCTATTATGTTTATAGTGCTCGCATCACCCAAAATTTCCTCTTGGACCGCATCGGACGAACCCGGCTGCCGAACCATTCGGTGAATGGACGCTACACCGGGCGAGCTAGCGGACGACATTTGTCTAATCTCCATGAGCACTTTTGCCGCTAGCTCTGAATTCATTTGTGACGACGGACGCACACTTGAAGAAGATAACATGGAAACATCACCCTGTTCTGGTTCCTCTGAAATAGAAACTGAGAGAGTAGAGTGTCCTTGTGGAGAAAGAGCCGGCATCGCTCTCTCTCCAGAAACAACATATCGTGACACACGTTTCCAATGTTTCTCATCCCAATGTTCACATATAGGACAGGGATTAATGCGAGAACACTGACTACAATTAATACAATGATCATGAAAGTCAGAGGAAGATTTCTTCCTATTACAATTTGAACAACGTCCCTTCATTGTGAAAGAACAACAATAAGTCCTAGTTACTCGCAAAAACCCCTGACACAAAGATACATAATAACATGATCCATTAATAAATGAAAAAACAATTGCAAAACAAAATAATTTTGAAAAAATATTTTTTCAGAGAAGCCCAAGTTGCTGAAATGTAACGTTGAGCCCCGATGGATCCGATGGCAAAGTGTGGTCAAAAATTTTAAATTTATATAAAATAATTAATGAGACACTTTCGGATAATATAAATGTATCTTATAATGAGATAAACTACCACAAAGGCAAACAGCCCCCCTCAAAAAAGGCTGTTGCCAATGAAAACAAACAGTGTAAACACACTAGAAAACATGACTCCAGGCACTGAAAAAACTGGCCCGGAATCAGTCATCAATTACACTCTATCTGATGCAAAACAGAGACTCCCAGGGGAGAATCTGTAGAACATCAGATGGAAGATGCAGAACACAAACGTTATACACCCATGGGTGAAAACGTAACTATGGGGAAAATAACAGAAAACATTCTGTAACCAAGCAACTCTCCCAGGAAATTTTAGAAATGAAATTTCTCAAAAATATGCCAAAAGCATGGGAGAGTTGCCAGGGGGGACTTTAGAAGGCTAGGGGAGAGGAAACACTGAATAAGCAGTGCAACAATTAGCAAGAATGACAACAAGAGGCCCATGCCTCGAAAATAGGCAACTTAACATAATTTCATCAAAAAATTTTAAGTACAGCCCTGATTATTTTTTGCCACTTCTTTTTCCTCTCCTCCTTCTATCCTCCTTAGAATCACATTTTCTCAAAAAATTACATGTCTGGCATCCTTTAAACTGAGATTTACAAGCACAAAGATCAGTGAGATGTTGACTGATGAAGGGCCAAACAGAGAATGATAATTGGCGCCAATTTCGGGACGACTGCGTCACTGCGCATGCGCAGTAGAGGCGTAGTATGGAGGTCCTTTAGGACATGATTTCTTTTTGTTTTGGATGCAAATTTTGGGGATTGGGGGGCAAAATTTGTGTTTGGCCCTGGTTTTGTTGGAGTTAGCACCAGCTAAGTCTGGGTCATTGGTACAGTATAAAAGTTAAAAAATTTATAGTAATTTATATATTTTTTATACTTACCAATGACCCAGACATAGCTGGTGCTAACTCTTAAAATATAGGGCCAAACACAAATTTTGCCCCCCAATCCCCAAAATTTGCATCTAAAACTAAAGAAAACATGTCCTGAGAGGCCCTCCACACTTCGCCCCTACTGCGCATGCGCAGTGTCAAGGACGTTCCGAAATTGGCGCCATTTATCATTCTAATAACCAGTGCCTGGTAAGCGCTATGTACTCAGCGGGGAGGCAAGAGTTCCCAACTCCTGGGAGGGCCATCCCCGTCTGGGTCATTGGTAAGTATAAAAAATATATAAATTACTATAAATTTTTTAACATTTTTATACTGTACCAATGACCCAGACATAGCTGAATAGTAAAAAGGCTGGAGGGCCAAGGACATAGAGCAAAATGGAATACGCTCAATAAAATAAAATAGAGTCATCCCCTGTAGGGAAAAGAAGTAATAGGCCTTACATGTATCTTTCTTATTTATGATAAATTAGAAAGATACAACACCTTCCAAAAATTGAGCTTCATACATCCATGTACTCTATTAATATCCAATAATCCTTATACTAATAATTTTTAAAGTAAGCCAATAATAAAGTAAGTCTAGAGAATAGAGACTCTTATACTCCTAAAAGTGTGTGAGAATTGCATAATCATGTCTGTTGACATATGCAATATTCAAAAGCTATACTTTAAAAACTAAGACTTGAATGAATTTTATAAACTTAAACTTCTCACTAAACAACCATCCCAATAACAGCTCAGAATTACTAACTCCGGAGGAGGTATCCCCTTGTTTTCATAGTAAAAACAGGTGACCCAAGGGAACACCCTCCCCCCCCCCTTTTTCTTGCCCTGGGTCAAATAGCCCAGAGCGAAGAGGGCAGCCGAACGGAGACACTGCCGAAACAGACAGCCTACCTAGCTATAGTAGCAACTGTTAAGTGAATGACATTCTGAGCAGTAGATAATAGACCTAACAATAGAGGCCTCCAGAAATGGACTCGATATTTCTGAGATAAAATTCATGAATGGATGGCTGAGCGCAATGAGCAGCCTTCAAAAATCTATAATAGAACACTATTAATGTAAGCCCAAGAAGTAGAAGAACTCTTACTTCATGAGCCGAAATCTTAAGCACAACTGCTAAGCCAATGATATACCATAAGCAGTACGCTAGTTAATAGAATCCATTAACAATAAAATGGAGCGTAACGTCCTTCTACTAGACATCAAAGACAGAAGAAGCTTACGCCCTTGTAATAAACAGATATCTGTTTATAAATACATAAACTGTACCCGGAAAGAGTAAAGGCCTATGCCCATACGAAGACGGAAGGACCTTAAAATAATAGGTTCCGGATAATAGGAGCCTAACTCTTATGCAACAATCCAACCTAAATAGTAACGGAAGTATTGATTCCGAAACTATGAAAGTGAAAATCATCCATCGATAGTGCATGAAACTCACTGACTCTACAGTAAAAGAGAAACCAACAGAATTACTGTCTAAAAGGTCAGAATTTGAAAACTACTGTTTCCAGAGGCTCAAATGATTACTTAGCTAAATAAGAACCTGAAGTTAAAATCCGTATAGGAATTTAATCTAAAGATTCTAAGTCTATTTATCAAAAAGTTACTAACTGACTTAGATAAAGAGACAAAAGACTCAATTGTAAACTATCGTAGAGTGCATAGGTATGAGGTAATATAAACCTATAACCTAAATAACAACAGGCTGCAGTAGATCTTGTGAAACAAGTATACTAAAAAATAGCAATGAGTAGTATGGAGGGATCAACCATATGAACATAATGATCCCTACACCACGACGGAAGAGCCTCCACTTTAGTCGCATAGAATAGCGAAGAAGAGGATCTCCTATAGTAAGAAATCGCGTCCAAAGCTCGTCCAGTACAGTGCTTACAATGCAATACGGACCACACAACGGAATACATGAAGGTTGCGACCTTGCTGGTTGTGATAAAGATGACACGATTTACCCAGTGAAAAAAAGATCCTCACATAGAGGAAGATTTCACGTTAAGATCCACAGTAGACAAGAGAGTAAATTACTCATGATCTCTGTGAAGATAGAGATGCTATCAACAGAAATGTATTGTGGTTGTTTATCTTAGCAATACCTGCTAAAAACAACAGCGCCGGAGGATACGCGTATCCTATCATTCTGTCCTATAGATCAATAGAGCGTTAACAGTATTAGCTCAGAGATCTGGACAAGCCAACACATACGTCTGCAATTGATTAGCCAGCTGTGTCATAAATAAAACATCATTGGGCGCTCCCATAGATAGCAAATCTGATTGAATACTTGTTTGTTGAGAGTCCATTCTGACAGCAACAAGCGACCCGTAAGAGAACGGGAGTGCGATAAAACAATCAGACGACCCAGAATATGACGGACCAAAACTGAACTTGGTGTACTATAACCAACAGACGGATTCTTTCCATTAAATTGAATAACGGAAACGAAAGAGTGCCTCCCTGGTTCCGGAGATACGCCACTACTGTCGAATTAAAGGACAGGAATTTGGGCATGCGTTTCTGAATAATGTTCATGCAATGACATAAAGCAAGCCTAAAAAAAAAAAACATTATTCCGCGGAAGTTAACTGATAGCTAAAAGACTGCGGAACCCAAAGACCCTGGCACTTCGAATCCGTAGGGATCAGTATATATCCCAATCTGTTTGACTGGCAACCGTCATAACAGCCACACTCGGGTCCGGCAACTGCGGCGGCACTCTCTGAGTCAACCACCGAATGTTTGCCCCAGTCTGAATCTCTTGTAACACTAGATAGACAAGAGAATGTATAAATCAAGCAATTCATGGATTGCCGGAAAGTTGCCGTCGAAGAGAAGCTCCTCCGAGAACGAAGCGACTCTGAGAGAGTTCTTAACCTACTATCCACGCGTGGATGTAGCTAGGGCTGCCTCACGTCTAACCAACTCCAATCAGCCACTGAAGGGCGGAGTTATACGTGAACAAACTACTGCCCTCAAAAGAAATTACATTGAGAATAATATCCCGTAAATCTTTTCTTGAAGACGTAATGATAACGCCTCAGTAAGGCGAATTACGTATAAAAAAAGCGTCTAAGTTAAGTCTAATATACATAATGTCGTTCCCAACATTGAAATTGGAAAAGACATAAACGGTGAAAAAGAATATATGCAGTCTTTAATCACACCGTCTAGACGCATATGAACTCTCGGTATGCCCTGCTCTGCCAAAATAAACTATATGTAAAAAAAGATAAAATGGCAGAAATGAGCCACGCGGACAAGAAACTAAACTATCATGCTTAGTAGCCGTCTTGTATATATATATAAATATATAGCGTCGAAAAATAAAACACATGTTGTAATGACAATATTGGACTGCGTCGGTAAGTCAGGGACAAAGTCCCTGTACCGATCGAAAAATCCGAGTCCAATGACGCTATAAGTCTCTTATCCAAGATCGCAGCAATGAAGTCCGAAAAATAATCACTGGAAGAAATGCCAGAAGATATGAAAGGCATCTTCCGATACTACTAAAGGAAAAACTCGAAATCTTTCGAATCCCTTTCGCCATCCTGTCGGACCCTATAAAGCGTTCGGTCGTCCGTAGCTTGATGCAACCGCGGACCGCACCGACCCAGCGCCATCGGATAATTCCTGATTCGACCGAGAAATCGTCAATTGCTGGGTGCTGCGAAACAACTGTGCTAACTCGGATAGCACGTCCGTCACTGAGGCCTGAGGAGCAGCGGTCTTACGATGCATTGCCGCAGGAAGCTCCGAGATCGTTACCCCGTGCATACTTCCAATATGCGAGCGAACGGAGTGTATAGGCCTCGTGTCCCTTGGCTACCGGATGGCGCGACCTATTCGCTGTGGAATCACTGAATGCCGAAACTGATCGGATACTCGAGGTCACGTAGCCAATGTGCGGTCGTGTGCCCTGCTGTGAGGATGAGGAAGCATTAAAGACAGTCTCTCGGACTGTCAATATAACGGAGCGTCCCGAGCAACGGACATATGCTCCGAATGTAAAATATCTGAACCACAACATGCGGTCCCCTATGTTGTTGGCTTCCTCCGATCTGTCCTCAATCTGCCGTCACTGGGTGAGTACTAAAGTAATTAAAGTGCTCGCATCACCCAAATCTCCTTCCTAGACCGCAACGGACGAACCCGGCAGCCGAACCATTCGATGAATGTACGCTACACCGGGTGAGCTAGCGAATGTCACTCCGTAAGCGATAGACATATTCCATGAGCACTTATTGCCGCTAACTCTTCATTAACTATGACGACAGAGGCACACTTTTGAAAGACATCTCCATAACTCTTCGAACAAGAAAACAGAAATGCTTGGATAGCAAGCATAAAATAATAATATATATAGCGTCGTTCAATAATTCGAAAGTTTGTGTGACATTATTGGACTATGTCGGAACTGAGGGACGATGTCCCTGAACCGAACCAAAAATTTCTAAGTCCACCGACGCTATCAGTTTCTTATCCGGCATCGCAGCATATGTTGTTCCGAAAGGGAAAGCTTGAAATCCACCGAATCCCTTTCGGTATCCCGTCGGACCGGATGAAACTTTCGGACGTCCGTACCCGCTTCCGCGGAGCGTCCCGACCCAGCATCGTCGGATAAAATATATGCGACAGATTCAGTTGATGCTGGGATGCTGCGATAAACTGTGCTATTAAGGAAAGCACGTCCGTTCCCGAGGCCTGTGCAGTAGCGGACTTACGATGCATTGCCGCTGGAAGCTCCGTGTACGTTGACTCCCGCATACTTCCTATGCGAACGTCCGAAGTCTGCAGGCCTCGAGTCCCCGGCTACCGACCCAGCGCTGTCGGATAATTCTCGATCCGACACCGTTTCTGTCGGCTGCTGGGATGCTGCGATAAGCTGTGCTATGTGCACAAGAATGTCCGGCGTCGAGACCTGCGGAGGCGCAGTCTATCGCTGCTTCGCCGAGGGCAGCTCCGCATCAGATGGCTCCCGCATACTTTTCCTATGCGAACGTCCGGAGTCCATCGGTCTCGAATCCCTGGCTGCCGGATGGTGTGACCTGGTCGCCGAAGAATCCTTGATCGGCGAAGCTGGTAATATATCGGCGGTCACGCAGCCAAGGTGCGGTCGTGTGCGCTGACGAGAAGAGGAAGCCTTAGCAGTCTCAGCGGACTGCCTATACAACGGAGCGTCCCGAGCGACGGACGTATGCTCCGCTAACGACACATTTGTACCACAACATCTGGGGCCAGATGTTGTTGAACGAGAGAGGGGCCTCTCTCGCTTGCCGTCCGGATGGACCGAAACGAGCTATGAATCGGACTAAAAGGCTTCCTCCGTTCTCCCTCCGATCCGCCGTCACTGGGTGTGCATTAAGTTAATTTTATAGTGCTCGCATCACCCCAAAATTCCTTCTAGACCGCAACGGACGAACCCGGCTGCCGAACCATTCGGTGAATGGACGCTACACCGGGCGAGCTAGCGGACGTCAAAGGCCGTCGAACCTACTAGGGTCCTCTTAGGCAATTGGCGTATTACATGAGCACTTTTCCGCTAGCCCTTCATTAATTGTGACGACGGAGGCACACTGTTGGAAGACATCACAGATACATCACCCTAATCTTGATCGTCTGAAATAGAAATTGATAAAGTAGAGTGACCCTGCGGGGAAAGGACCGGAGTGTCCAAATCCCCAACAACATACCGTGACATACGCTTCCCATATTGTCATCGAAATCATACGATACAGAACCGGAGTTAATGCGAGTACACTGACCACATAAAGAATGATAATAAGGTCAGAGGAAGACTTCCTCTTAAAACAATTGATCAATATCCTTTCAATGTGAAAAGAAAACAAGTCCTGGTACTCGCACTAACCCCTGGCAATCAAAATACATAATAATAATATGATCCATTAATATAGAAAAAATAATTGAAATCAAAATATTTTGAAAAAATATTTTTTCAGAACAGCCCAAGTTTCTGAAAAGTAACGTTGAGCCCCAATGGATCCCAAGCCTAAGTGTGGACAAAAATTTTAAAAATATTTTAAACAATTTATTCAACACTTACGAACAATAATAATGTATCTAGTTATGATTGAAATAACATAAAGATATTATTATTTAGAAATCCCCCCCTCACACAGAGGGCTGTTGTAAATGTAAACAATGAGTGTAAAAACACTAAAATAAGACTCCAGGCACCCAGGCCCGAAATCAGTTACCAAAAATACACCATCTGATGCAAAACAGAGACTTCCAGGGAAGAAACTGCAGAACATCAGATGGTAGATGCAGAACACAACGCCTAACCACCCGTAGGTGAAGACGTAAACATGGGGAAAGAACAGAATTCATTCTGTTATTCAGCTAAACTCCCAAGAAATTTTAGTAATAATAATTACAGAAATTATGCCAAAAGCATGGGAGAATAGCAAGGGGGAACTTAAAGGACAGGGAGAGAGGAAAAACACTTGTAAAAACAGTGTAACTAAATAATCAGAATGACAACAAAATGGCTGCTGCCTTGAAAATAGGTAACTTAACATAATTTCATTAAAAAATTTTAAGTTACAGCCCTGATAATATTCTGTCACACATTCTTTTCCTCTCCTCCTTTTCTATCCTCCTTAGAATCACCATTTCACTAATATTTATGTGTCTGGCATCATTTAAACTGAGATTTAAAAGCACAAAGATCAGTCAGATGTTAACTGATGAAGGGCCAAACTTAGAATGATAAATGGCGCCAATTTCGGAACGTCCTTGACACTGCGCATGCGCAGTAGGGGCGAAGTGTGGAGGGCCTCTCAGGACATGTTTTCTTTAGTTTTAGATGCAAATTTTGGGGATTGGGGGGCAAAATTTGTGTTTGGCCCTATATTTTAAGAGTTAGCACCAGCTATGTCTGGGTCATTGGTACAGTATAAAAATATACAATTTTTTCATGTCAAGAAAAGCAGTTTAAATGTCTGTTGTGCAAGATAGTCCTATTATCAAGCAAGAGTTTGTCTTGAGAGTTTGTCTGAGTTGTTGGGGGGTAATAAGTTGGATAGGAGGGACACGCCTGTAGTCTGGAGCCTGTCTCATGTATGCTCTATTGAATTGAGGGCGAATTAGCATGCTATCCAGTACATTGACTCAATTCCTTTCCCGTCGCATAAAGGGTAGCAAACTGGCTCGATGTGGCCTGGTATTGTCATCCATGATAATGAAGTCTTTGCTTACTTCTCTTACATACGGTTGACCAAAAATTTTCAGAATCTCATTTCTGTACCATTTTCCATTCGGATTTGCACTCAGGATGAGACAGGTATCTGTAAATCTGTAATGTCATCTTAACTGACACCATCCGTACCATAACTGAACCACAACCATCCCGGTAATGCACAGCCACAATGACATCAGCAAACATCTCATCAGTCCTTCTCCATATTCAGGTGCATCTACCCAGAAAATCTATATAGGATCTGGTCTCATATGTAAACAGATGATGGACTATTAAGTCTGTCCACAGTTCACAGATCTCTGCACCACTCAACCCTGTATTGTCTGTATCATCCTTGCAAAAGAACAACTGTAGACTTTAGTGCTCGTAATCCAGCATTGTGGAGTCAGTTGCTGATTATTTGTCTGAATACAGTGGCTCCACCTGCATTATGAAGGTTGCTTAGCAGAGCTGTAACATTGATGATACAGTACATGCATGCTGTGGTAACAGTGTCTCGATGAGCAGTTGTGACCCTTTGATGAACTCCATCGTTTTTTCTTTCAACTCTACCAGGTCTGAAGTGATTCTAGGCCCCAGAGATCACACTTTAGCTCATCCTTAGGGCTGCAGCAGCTAGTCTCTCTGATATGCCTGACTGCTGCATCCCAAAACCTCTCGGGTGTTTTTACATTGTCAAATTATGTCTGAGAGGCATAAGAGAAACTGATTTTTACATGCAAACTGCCAAAGTAATGTTTGAAATCATAATGATAAAGTTGGGAAGACTTTAACTGTTATCAGAAAATGAGGTTTGACTTTCTAAGAAATGGGTGTGGTCCTTTTTCACAGCCCAAAATTGATCATGAATGATGCATACATTCAACAACAAATTATAGAGTCAGGGAGCATTTACTTGTACTGTAGTGAGTGATTAGAACTGTATATTTACCTTTTATGTACAAATATGTTGTATGTTGGGGTACAAAGTGCAGTGCTGGACAGATGAAGCATAAATGAATTAAAAATAAAGTAAGGACCAAAACATGATGAAAGTTAAAAAATTTATAGTAATTTATATATTTTTTATACTTACCAATGACCCAGACTTAGCTGGTGCTAACTCTTAAATTCTAGGGCCAAACACAAATTTTACCCCCCAATCCCCCAAATTTGCATCTAAAACCGAAAATTACATGTCCTATATGGTCCTCCATACCTTTCCTCCACTGCGCATGAGCAGTGTCAAGGAGGTCACGAAATTGGCGCCAAAAGTTATTCTTACAAGCAGTGCCTGGAAAAGCGTTATGTACTCAGCGGGGAGGTATGAGTTCCCAACTCATGGGAGGGCCATCCCCGTCTGGGTCATTGGTAAGTATAAAAAATATATAAATTACTATAAATTTTTTAACATTTTTATACTGTACCAATGACCCAGACATAGCTGAATAGTACAAAGGTTGGAGGGCCTAGGACATAAAGCAATCCAATAACTCAACTATATATATACAGAATTATCCCCTCAAGGAGAAAGGAGAAATAGGCTTTACATGTATCTTTCTATTCTGCATCAAAACGAGAAAGACACAACACCATTCTGTACTTGAGCATAATAACATCACTGATGGCTATTAACCTCCAGTATAATCCATTATGGTAATTATTTTTAAAGGAAAGCCGATAAATAAAGTAGTCCAGATAAATGGGACTCTTAAGTTCATTAAAAGTGACCGATAATTGTATATTAACGTCTGCATGATATGTGACATATACAAATACTACACACCGAGGTACACTTAAAAATATTACATGGATGAGTAAAAAGATTATCTTTACACTTTAAAAAATCATCCCGGTACCGACTAGAACTACTGACTCTAGGGGAGGTATTTCCTTGCTTTTCACTATAAAGCAGGTGACCTAAGGGAACACCCCCCCCCCCCCCTCCTTCCCCTTGCCCTGGGTCAAATACCCCAGAGCGAAGAGGGCGGCAGCACAGAGTCACTGCCGGAACCAAAAGTCTACACAACTATAGTTGCAACTGTTTAGTGGACGACATTCTGAGCAACAGATAACGAACCTAAACAATGCCGGTCTCTAGAAATGGACTCAATATTTCTGAGGTATAAATTCGTGCAAGTGAAAGGCTAAAACCAATATGCAGCCGTCATTAGAACTGTAATAGCAACGCTATTAGCATAAGCCTCTGAAGTAGAAAGAACTCTTACTTCAAGAGCTAAAATCTTAATCGCAGACTGCTGTGTTGAAGATATTATCATAAGCAGTACTGAAAGCTAATAGAATCCATCTAGCTATAGAATGGACCGAAATGTGGAGGAAGCTTCCACAGCATAAGCCACAACAGACACTTGAATAGATTAATGCCCGGTCTTTGTGGAGACAGAGGTGCTACCAACAGAATTGCATTGAGATTATTTAACTTAAGCAATATCTGCTGAATCAATGGCGCTGGAGGATACCCATATCCTATTATCCCGTCTCACGAGATGGATAGAGCGTCAACTGCAAACGCTCGAGGATCCGAACATGTTGACACATACACTTGCAACTGATTGTTGAGATGCGTCGCAAAAAGGTCCATCATTGGCCGCTCTCATAGGTAGCAAATCTGATATAAATACTCGTTGTTAAAAGTCCATTTGACTGCAACAAGTGGCCCTTTCGTGAAAGGGAGTCCGCTAATACGTTCAGACGACCCGGAATACGACGGACCGACAGGAGAACTTGATGTTCTAGTACCAACAGAAGGATTCATTCCGTTACAGTGAATAACAGAATGGAACGAGTACCTCCCTAGTTCCGAAAATACGCTTATACCATCGAATTGTCGGACAGAATTACCTGTGGGCATTCTGGATAACATTCATGCAATGACGTAACGCAAGCCAAAATAACATCAATTCCTGATGTTTATGTGCTTGATTAGGAACCAAGGACCCTGGCACTTAAAAACCGTTGGGCTCAATGTTGGGTCCCAACCTATTTAACTGGCATCCGTCAAAACTGTAAAACTCGGATCCGGCAATTGCAGTGGAAGTTATTTCCCTGAATAAACCACTGAATATCTGCCCAAGTCTGAATCTGTTTCACTTGACTTACAAGAGGATGTACATAACGAGCGAAAGAATCTTCACCCTCCAACTCTGCTCTTTTTGAGTCAAAAAGATTTGGAGAGGACAAGAGCGTAGCCGCCCCATTGGAACAAAATCCACGTCAGCTCCACACAACCCTATCAGTCTGATGAATTCTCTCACTGTAACTTTGAGTGAAGACAATAGCGAGCGTAACAACTGATTAATTTCGCTCTGGTTAACGGCAGACGAACGAGATTGTTGTGCGTCTCGAAGCTCATTCCCAAGTGGGTGATTGACTTGGACGGCACCAGATCCGACTTCTCCTCGTTTATTACAAAACCGAGACGTCGCAGTAATAGAAGCAGATTCTGCACATCATTCTGAAGCGTTAACTCGTTGCCGTACCCCTGAAGAATGTCGTCCAGGTAGGCCGACGTTACCGCAGACGAATGAGCTCGGAAATGTCTCATTACCGAGTTCATTATTCGAGAGAAAGCCCAGGGCACTAGGTTCAAACCGAAGCACATCGCTCGGAACTGATATACAACTCCTAGGACTGCAAAGCGTAGATACTTTCTGAATGTCGGATGTACCATGACATGAAAGTACGCATCCTTGAGATCTATGCCTGCAGCATAGTCGTTCACCCGAATACTCGCTCTAACTGGTCGAATTGTCTCTATATAGAACTTCGGAGCGACGATCAGCTTGTTTATCCAGCTCAGATCTATGACTGGATGGAACGAGCCGTCTTGTTTCGGAACCAGAAACAGATGGCTGTAGAAACCCGGTGATTCCTGGTCTTCTACGACCTCGACCGCGTTCTTCTCCAGAAGAGACTGTACTTCTGATAGAAGAGCGTCTCTTTTCTGCGGATTTGATGGAAGCTGAGTCCATTTTGGACTTTGAGTTAAAGGAGGCTTTCGTTTGAAGGATATTCTTAGTCCTTCCGAAATTACCCCTCGAACCCAGGGGTCGTCCGTAATTGACACCCAATTGTTATAAAACTCGACGACAATCTTCCACCTGCTGGAACACGATAGAGGTTCATACCATCACCTCCTGGACCTGCGAGGCTTGCGGAAGGAGAAACTACGTCCTCCACGACCCGCACCTCGCCCCGTCGACCTATGGATGTCTAACCGGTTATCTCGGCCAGAATAACGTCCCCCACGTGAGTCGCTGCCTTGACGGTCTCTAGAATAAGACCTAGAGGATGCATAGGAACCTCTATAGGAACCTCTCTTGGGCGTACTTGTCCCAGAAGTGCCTGTCTTACTCTTTTCTGCTGTATCCGACTTTTTAGAAGCAGATTTGAATAGCAGAGAATCCGAAGCTTTCTTAGTTATCTTATCATAGATTGCTGAAAGCTTGCCGTCGAAGAGAAGCTCTCCGGAGACCGAAGCGACTCTGAGAGAGTTTTTCACTTTACCATCCACGCGCGTGGATGTAGCTAGGGCTGCGTCACGTCTAACCAACTCCAGGTTTGGCACTGAAAGGGCGGAGTTATACGTGGAATAAGCTATTGCCCTTGAAAGAACTCTTAATGAGGATTGTATATCCTAGAATTCTTTCCCTTGAAGACGTAATGATAAGGTGATCTGCGTATGATAAAGCATCTAAGATAACTCTGTTAGACATTATTGTCGTTTCCAACGTCGTGGTTGGAATTGACATAGACGACGGTATAGACAATTTTAAGTCTTCAGCCTGGACGTCTAGACGCAGAGGAACTCTCGGTATGCCCTGTCCTGCCGTTTCGAATTTATTCCTTGAATTGATGAAAGGCAGATTTAGAGCATTTGCGGACAAGAAACCAGTCTTGCTCATTTGGTAGCAAGCTTATATATAGCGTCATTCAATAATTCAAATGTTCTTGTGACATTATTGGACTGTGTCAAAAACTCAGGGACGATGTCCCTGAACCGATCCAAAAAATCTCTGTCCAATGACGCTATCAGTCTCTTATCCGGCATCACAGCATTCTGGACCGACGGAACAACCTCTGGAAGATAATGCCGGATAAAATCTACGGCAGCTTTATGTTGTTCCGAAAGGGAAAGCTCCAGATCCTCTGAATCCCTTTCGCCATCCTGTCGGACCCTATGAAGTTCTCGGTCGTCCGTACCTGATACTTCAGCGAAGCGTACCGACCCAGCGTCATCGGATAATTAGGAACCGGACTAATAGGTTTCCTCCGTTCTCTCCTCTGATCCGTTGTCACTGGGTGTGCACTTTGTCTTATTATAGTGCTCGCATCACCCAAATCTCCTTCCTGGACTGCAACGGACGAACCTGGCTGCCGAGCCATTCGATGAATGGTCGCTACACCGGGCGAGCTAGCGGACGCCAATGCCGTCGATCCTACTAGGGACCTCTTAGGCAATTGACGTAATATCATGAGCACTTATCTGCTAGTTCTTCATTTGACTGTACGACGGAAGCACACTTTTGAAGACATCACAGAAAATCACCGCATTCTTATTCCTAAATGAGGCCTGTAGAGCCGTGACTTACATAACATCCACTGTCAGCTCCAGGGACGTTCATTCCTGCATTTATATAATATGCGAACGTCCCATCAGGAAAGACCTCACATCCTTGGCTAACAGATGAAGTAACCTGGTCGACAATATTCCCTGGTCAGCAAAGCAGGAGCTCTAGGAACGTTCATTCCTGCATTTATATAATATGCGAACGTCCCCTGAAACTCTGTGGTCACAAGCCAAGGTGCGGTGGTGTGTGTTGACATGAGGATGAGAAAGCCCATAACACAGCCAGTTCGGACTGTGCATGTGACGGAACGTCCCGAACAGGAGGATTGGACGTATGTTCCGACTAACAAACAAACATACAACAACATTGCGGCTCAAATGTAGTTGTAAGAGAGAGGGGGCCTCTCTCGCTCGCGGTCCAGATAGACCTGGACGGGCTAGCTACTAGACTGACAGGCTTCCTCCGTACTATCCTCGGATCCGTCGTTGCTACGTGTGCACGTTCCAAGTTTATAGTGCTCGCATCACCCACACTGCTTCCCAGAACCGTAATGGACAAACCCGGCTGCCGAGCCATTCGATGAATGGTCGCTACACCGGGCGGACTAGCGGACGATCAATGCCTTCGATCCTACTAGGGACCTCTTCGGCAATTGTCGTATTACCCTGAGCACTTAGCCGCTAGCCCTAACACTGCAACGACGGAGACACACTTGTTGAAGACATCACGAAAACATCACTCTGAATTCTGAAAAATAAAATGATAATATAGAGTGACCCTGCGGAGAGAGGACCGGCATGGACCCCTCCCCGCAAACACAATATCGTGACACATGTCTCCGACGTTGTCATTTCAATCAACACACCCAGAGCAGGAATTAGTGCGAATACATTGAACCTGAGAATTAGAGGAAGATATCCTCGCATTATAAATAAAAAAATTTTTTTTTCATCAATAAAAAAATACACATTCATATTAGTCGCACTATCCCTTGAAATAAAGATACATAATATAACATAATCCATTATAATCTTTGAAAGAAAATAATTTAAAAAAAAAAAAATTTTTGAAAATATTTTTCAGAAGAGCCCAAGTTCCCAATGGGAACACCGAGCCCAAATGCATTCCAAAAAAGCCTAAGTGTGGACAAAATTTTTTAAAACATTTCAAAAAATTAATGCAACACTTACATACAATATTAATGTATCTTTCTATGTCTAAACTAATGTAAAGACAAGAAATCACTATCAGCAGTAACCGTTGTCAATGTAAACAAGAAGTTGTACAAAAACCGGAAACATGACTCCAGGCACTGATAAACATGGCCCGAAATCAGTTACCAATTTAAACACTATCTGATGCAAAACAGAGATTTCCATAGAAGAAACTGCAGAACATCAGATGGTAGATGCAGATCACAACGCCTAAACACCTAAGGGTGATGACGTCAACATGGGGAAAAGAACAGAAATTCATTCTGTTACGAAGCCAAAACTCCCAAGAAATTTTAGTAATAATTATTACAGAAAATATGCCAAAAGCATGGGAGAATAGCAAGGGGGGAATAAAGGAAAGGGAGAGAGGCAACACTGATCAAGCAGTGGAACTTTCATAGCAAGAATGATAACAACAGGCTCATGCCTCGAAATTAGGGAACATAACATAATTTCGCAAAAGTTAAAAAATTTATAGTAATTTCTATATTTTTTATACTTACCAATGACCCAGACATAGCTGGTGCTAACTCTTAAAATATAGGGCCAAACACAAATTTTGCCCCCCAATCCCCAAAATTTGCATCTAAAACCAAAGAAAACATGTCCTGAATGGCCCTCCACACTTCACCTCTACTGCGCATGCGCAGTGTCAAGGACGTTCCGAAATTGGCGCCATTAATCATTCTAATAACCAGTGCCTGGTAAGCGCTATGTACTCAGCGGGGAGGCAAGAGTTCCCAACTCCTGGGAGGGCCATCCCCGTCTGGGTCATTGGTAAGTATAAAAAATATAGAAATTACTATAAATTTTTTAACATTTTTATACTGTACCAATGACCCAGACATAGCTGAATAGTAAAAAGGCTGGAGGGCCAAGGACATAGAGCAAGATGGAATACGCTCAATAATATAAAATAGAGTCATCCCCTCTAGGGAAAAAGAAGTAATAGGCCTTACATGTATCTTTCTTATTTATGATAAATTAGAAAGATACAACACCTTCCAAAATTGAGCATGATACATCCATGTACTCTATTAATATCCAATATAATCCTTATACTAATAATTTTTAAAGTAAGCCAATAAATAAAGTAAGTCTAGAGAATAGAGACTCTTATACTCCTTAAAAGTGTCTGAGGATTGCATAATAATGTCCGTTGACACGTGCTATTTTCAAAAGCTATACTTTAAAAACTAAGACTTGAATGAATTTTTAAAACATAAACTTCTCACTAAACAACCATCCCAATAACAGCTCAGAATTACTAACTCCGGAGGAGGTATCCCCTTGTTTTCATAGTAAAACAGGTGACCCAAAGGAACACCCTCCCCCCCGCCCCCCTTTTTCTTGCCCTGGGTCAAATAGCCCAGAGCGAAGAGGGCAGCAGAACGGAGTCACTGCCGAAACAGACAGCCTACCTAGCTATAGTAGCAACTGTTAAGTGAATGACATTCTGAGCAGTAGATAATAGACCTAACAATAGAGGCCTCCAGAAATGGACTCGATATTTCTGAGATAAAAAGTCATGAATGTGGATGGCTGAGCGCAATGAGCAGCCTTCAAAAATCTATAATAGCGACACTATTAATGTAAGCCCAAGATGTAGAAGAACTCTTACTTCATGAGCCGAAATCTTAAGCACAACTGCTGAGTCAATGATATACCATAAGCAGTACCGATAGTGAATTGAATCCATTAGCAATAGAATGGAGCGTAACGTCCTTCTATTAGGCATCAAAGACAGAAGAAGCTTACGCCCGTAGTAATAAACAGATATCTGTTTATAAATACATAAACTCTAACCGGACAGAGTAAAGGAAGGCCTATGCCCGTACGAAGACGGAAGGACCTTAATAACAATAGGTTCCGGATATTAGGAGCCTAACTCTTATGCAAAAATCCAACCTAAATAGTAAAGGAAGTAGTGATTCCGAAACTACGAAAGTGAAAATCATCCATGGATAGTGGATGAAACTCACTGACTCTTCAGTAAAAGAGAAGCCAACAGAATTACTGTCTAAAAGTTCACAATTTGAAAACTACTGTTTCCAGAGGCTCAAATGATTACTTAGCTAAATAAGAACCGAAGTTAAATTCCATATAGGAATTTAATCTAAAGATTCTAAGTCTATTTATCAAAAAGTTACTAACTGACTTAGATAAAGAGACATAAGACTCAATTGTAAACTATCATGGAGTGCATAGGTATGAGGTAACATAACAAAATAGTGATCCCTACACCAACGACGGAAGAGCCTCCACTTTAGCCGCATAGAATAGCGAAGAAGAGGATCTCCTATAGTAAGAAATCGCGTCCAAAGCTCGTCCAGTACAATGCTTACAATGCAATACGAACCACACAACGGAATATGTGAAGGTTGCGACCTTGCGGGTTGTGATAAAGATGACACGATTTACCCAGCGAAAAAAGA
This sequence comes from Pictodentalium vernedei, assembly GCA_031216915.1. Taxonomy (NCBI): domain Eukaryota; kingdom Metazoa; phylum Mollusca; class Scaphopoda; order Dentaliida; family Dentaliidae; genus Pictodentalium; species Pictodentalium vernedei. The sequence goes on from CM062295.1 coordinate 428,062,458, forward strand.
TCCTCTCATTGAGGAAGATTTCGCGTTAAGTCCCACAGTAGACATCAGAGTAAATTACCCATGGTCTCTGTGAAGATAGAGATGCTATCAACAGAAATGTATTGTGGTTGTTTATCTTAGCAATACCTGCTGAAACAACAGCGCCGGAGGATATGCGTATCCTATCATTCCGTCCTATTAGATCAATAGAGCGTTAACAACATTAGCTCAGAGATCCGGACAAGCCAACACATACGTCTGCAATTGATTAGCAAGCTGTGTCGTAAATAAATTATCATTGGGCGCTCCCATAGATAGCAAATCTGATTGAATACTTGTTTGTTGAGAGTCCATTCTGACGGCAACAAGCGACCCCTAAGTGAACGGGAGTCCGGTAAAACAATCAGACGACCCGGAATATGACGGACCGAAACAGAACTTGGTGTACTATAACCAACAGACGGATTCTTTCCATTAAATTGAATAACGGAAACAAATGAGTGCCTCCCTGGTTCCGGAGATACGCCACTACTGTCGAATTAACGGACAGGATTTGGACATGCGTTTCTGAATAATGTTCATGCAATGACATAAAGCAAGCCTAAAAAACATTATTCCGCGGAAGATAATTGCTTGCTTAGAGACTGCGGAACCCAAAGACCCTGGCACTTCGAATCCGTTGGGATCAATATTATATTCCAATCTGTTTGACTGGCAACCGTCGTAACTATAACACTCGGATCCGGCAACTGCAGTGGCACTCTCTGAGTCAACCACCGAATGTTTGCCCCAGTCTGAATCTCTTGTAACACTAGATAGACAAGAGAACGTGTAAATCGAGCAATTCATGGATTGCTGAAAAGTTGCCGTCGAAGAGAGGCTTCTCCGAGAACGAAGCGACTCTGAGAGAGTTCTTCACCTTACTATCCACGCGCGTGGATGTAGCTAGAGCTGCGTCACGTCTAACCAACTCCAATCAGCCACTGAAGGGCGGAGTTATACGTGAACAAACTACTGCCCTCAAAAGAAATCACATTGAGAATAATATCCCGTAAATCTTTTCTTGAAGACGTAATGATAACGCCTCAGTAAGGTGGATTACGTATGATAAAGCGTCTAAGTTAAGTCTCCTAGACATCATTGTCGTTTCCAACATTGTGGTTGGAAAAGACATAGACGGCGAAAAAGAATATTTCCAGTCTTTAACCACGCCGTCTAGACGCATATGAACTCTCGGTATGCCCTGCTCTGCCAAAATAAATTATTCGTATAAATGATAAAACGGCAGAAATGAGCATTGCGGACAAGAAACTAAACTATCATGCTTGGTAGCAGGCTTATATGCATATATAGCGTCGAAAAATAAAACACATGTTGTAATGACATTATTGGACTGTGTCGGTAAGTCAGGGACAATGTCCCTGAACTGATCCAAAATTCCATGTCCAATGACGCTATAAGTCTCTTATCCAACATCGCAGCAATGTAGTCCGAAATAACAATCACTGGAAGATAATGCCAAAAGATATGAATGGCAGCTTCCGATGCTACGAAAGGGAAAACTCGAAATCTTTCGAACCCCTTTCGCCATCCTGTCGGACCCTATAAAGCGTTCGGTCGTCCGTACCTGATGCAACCGCGGAACGCACCGACCCAGCGCCGTCAGATAATTCCCGATTCGAGTAAGAAACTGTCGATTGCTGGGATGCTGCGAAACAACTGTGCTAACTCGGATAGCACGTCCGTCACTGAGGCCTGAGGAGAAGCGGTCCTACAATGCATTGCCGCTGTAAGATCCGTGATCGTTACCCCGTGCATACTACCAATATGCGAGCGAACAGAGTGTATAGGCCTCATGTCCCTTGGCTACCGGATGGCGTGACCTATTCGCCGTGGAATCACTGAATGACGAAACTGATCGGATACTCGAGGTCACATAGCCAATGTGCGGTCGTGTGCCCAGCTGTGAGGATGAGGAAGCATTATCGACAGTCTCTCGGACTGTCAGTATAACGGAGCGTCCCGACCGTCAGACATATGCTCCGAATGTAAAATATCTGAACCACAACATGCGGTCCCCTATGTTGTTGGACGAGAGAGGGACCTCTCTCGCTCACAGCCCGGACGGACCTGGACAAGCCAGGAACCGGACTAACAGGCTTCCTCCGATCTGTCCTCAATCTGCCATCACTGGGTGAGTACTAAAGTAATTATAGTGCTCGCATCACCCAAATCTCCTTCCTAGACCGCAACGGACGAACCCGGCAGCCGAACCATTCGATGAATGCACGCTACACCGGGTGAGCTAGCGAATGTCACTCCGTCGATCCTACAAGGGATCTTTTAGGCGATAGACATATTCCATGAGCACTTATTGCCGCTAGCTCTTCATTAACTATGACGACAGAGGCACACTTTTGAAAGACATCTCCGTAACTTTGCGAACAAGAAACCAGAAATGCTTGGTTATAGCAAGCATACAATAATAATATATAGCGTGGTTCAATAATTCGAAAGTTTGTGTGACATTATTGGACTATGTTGGAACTGAGGGACGATGTCCCTGAACCGAACCAAAAATTTCTAAGTCCACCGACGCTATAAGTTTCTTATCCAGCATCGTAGCATTCTGGTCCGACGAAAGAAGCTGTAGAAGATCAAGTCAGATGAGATACACAACAGCATATGTTGTTCCGAAAGGGAAAGCTCGAAATCCTCCAAATCCCTTTCGGTATCCCGTCGGACCGGATGAAATTTTCGGACGTCCGTACCCGCTTCCGCGGAGCGTCCCGACCCAACATCGTCGGATAAAAAATATGCGACAGATTCAGTTGATGCTGGGATGCTGCGATAAACTGTGCTATTTAGGAAAGCACGTCCGTTCCCGAGGCCTGTGCAGTAGCGGTCTTACGATGCATTGCCGCCGGAAGCTCCGTATACGTTGACTAACGCACACTTCCCTATGCGAACGTCCGGAGTCTGCAGGCCTCGTGTCCCTGGCTACCGGATGGTGTGACCTGGTCGCCGATGATTCTCTGACTGGCGAAGCTGACTGGATATCCGAGGTCACGTAGCCAAGAGCGGTCGTGTGCGCTACCATGAGAATGAGGAAGCCTTATTGACAGTCTACTCCGGACTGACTATATGTCGGAGCGTCCCGAGCAACGGACGTATGCTCCGAATGCGAAACATTTTGTACCACAACATCTGGGGCCAGATGTTGTTGTACGAGAGAGGGGCCTCTCTCGCTCGCCATCCGGATGGACCAGAACGAGCTATGAACCGGACTAAAAGGCTTCCTCCGTTCTCCTTCTAATCCGCCGTCACTGGGTGTGCATTTGGTTGATTTATAGTGCTCGCATCACCCCAAAACTCCTTCTAGACCGCAACGGACGAACCCGGCTGCCAAACCATTCGATGAATGGACGCTACACCGGGCGAGCTAGCGGACGTCAAAGGCCGTCGAACCTACTAGGGTCCTCTTAGGCAATTGGCGTATTTACATGAGCACTTTTCCGCTAGCCCTTCATTAATTGTGACGACGGAGGCACACTGTTGGAAGACATCACAGATACATCACCCTAATCTTGATCGTCTGAAATAGAAATTGATAAAGTAGAGTGACCCTGCGGGGAAAGGACCGGAGTGTCCAATTCCCCACTAACATACCGTGACATACGCTTCCCATGTTGTCATCGAAATCATACGATACAGAACAGGAGTTAATGCGAGTACACTGACCACATATAGAATGATTATAAAAGTCAGAGGAAGACTTCCTCTTATTACAATTGATCAAAATCCTTTCAATGTGAAAAGAAAACAAGTCCTGGTACTCGCACCAACCCCTGGCAATCAAAATACATAATAATAATATGATCCATTAATATAGAAAAAATAATTGAAATCAATAATTGAAAAAATATTTTTTCAGAACAGCCCAAGTTTCTGAAAAGTAACGTTGAGCCCCAATGGATCCCAAGCCTAAGTGTGGACAAAAATTTTAAAAATATTTAAACAATTTATTCAACACTTACGAATAATAATAATGTATCTAGTTATGATTAAATAACATCAAGATATTATTTTCAAGAAATTCCCCCCCTCACACAGAGGGCTGTTGTAAATGTAAACAATGAATGTAAAAACACTAAAATAAGACTCCAGGCACCCAGGCCCGGAATCAGTTACCAAAAATACACTATCTGATGCAAAACAGAGACTTCCAGGGAAGAAACTGCAGAACATCAGATGGTAGATGCAGAACACAACGCCTAACCACCCGTAGGTGAAGACGTAAACATGGGGAAAAGTACAGAATTCATTCTGTTATTCAGCTAAAACTCCCAAGAAAATTTAGTAATAATAATTACAGAAACTATGCCAAAAGCATGGGAGAATAGCAAGGGGGGACTTAAAGGACAGGGAGAGAGGAAAACACTGAAAAATCAGTGTAACTAAATAATCAGAATGACAACAAAATGGCTGCTGCCTCGAAAATAGGTAACTTAACATAATTTCATTAAAAAATTTTAAGTTACAGCCCTGATAATATTCTGTCACACATTTTTCCTCTCCTCCTTCTCTATCCTCCTTAGAATCACCATTTCACTAATATTTATGTGTCTGGCATCATTTAAACTGAGATTTACAAGCACAAAGATCAGCCAGATGTTAACTGATGAAGGGCCAAACTTAGAATGATTAATGGCGCCAATTTCGGAACGTCCTTGACACTGCGCATGCGCAGTAGAGGTGAAGTGTGGAGGGCCATTCAGGACATGTTTTCTTTGGTTTTAGATGCAAATTTTGGGGATTGGGGGGCAAAATTTGTGATTGGCCCTATATTTTAAGAGTTAGCACCAGCAATGTCTGGGTCATTGGTACAGTATAAAAATATATTTAAGTTACAGCCCTGATTATTTCCTGCCACTGAATTTTCCTCTCATCCATCTATTTCCTCTTTAGATCCACCATTTCTCTCATATTTATGTGTCTGGCATCATTTAAACTGAGATTTACAAGCACAAATATCAGTCAGATGTGAACTGATGAAGGGTCAAACAAAGAATGACTTTTGGCGCCAATTTCGAGACCTCCTTGACACTGCGCATGCGCAGTGGAGGAAAGGTATGGAGGACCATATAGGACATGTAATTTTCGGTTTTAGATGCAAATTTGGGGGATTGGGGGGGTAAAATTTGTGTTTGGCCCTAGAATTTAAGAGTTAGCACCAGCTAAGTCTGGGCCTTGGTACAGGATAAAAATATTGACAAAGTAAGGACCATAACTCTAGTGAAAAATAGATGTGCTACTTTTTTTATAACATGTGCAAGAGTGGCTTGTCATAAGGCTCCCTCATACCAAATTTCATCGAAATAAATCCACTCACTGCTGCTGCGATATCAGTGTGGATGGAAGGGTGCACATAAAGATGGATGGATGGATGCACACACAAACAGAAGGACAGATGGAGGGTTGGATGGATTAATCCAGTATACCCCAATTTTCTTCAAGAGTGGGGGTATAAATATTAATTCTTATTTCGTTTAAACCTTGGGCTATTTAAATGCTATGCTCGAAATTTCTAAATAACACAATAAGGTAAGAATAATCACCTTTGTTAATTGTTTGGTTTCAGTTTTTCCCACTGAATCAAGGGATACTTCAATAGATCCACATTTTTCTGAAATATAATAAACTAATAATTAGCAGAAGAAAACAATAAAACATTCCACCACTTCCTTTACCACAGAGGCAGTACTTTATATTAAATAATTCTTTGGGCTGTTTTCAGTGTTTCACTTTTGCAAAATGGAGTGATTTCAATAATATAAATTTTCCCACCTTTGGATGTTATTTCGACACAACTGCCACAATGATATTACACTGGACTACATCTATAGCTGAATGAATACACAAAGGGATGCTTTTAAAAATACAAAATAATCTCAAACAGATAGGAGGATGGATTAAGTGAAAGAGGTCTAATGTGAATCATTTTTGTTTTACATTGAAAATATGTGACATACATCAGGAGTACGCCTCATTTAAAATCTGCTTTCATTATGCCCCATGATCATTTTATAAATGTGCAAAATGAGACTTGACTGTCAAGGCTAATTATAACTTTGTGGAAAAAAACAGACATGAAACAATACACCACTGAAAGTTGATTATTCAGAACAGCTATCCATTCAGCTATGAATGCCTATCCATTCAGCTATGCAATATAGCTACCCTAAATAGTAAGACGGACACAACAAGTGCAGAATACATCAGATACCTGTTTTAATAAATAAAATAAGATTTTTGGGGATAATCTACCACAGGTCAGTTTCATCATTTGACAGGTATATGAGAACGTGGAACAGTACAATGCATGGGTTATTAATGTCGGTTTCTCTACTCAGTTTCCGTAATCTTGTCAGCCAATACATCAACAGTATCCTTCCCATGGATTGATATGAAGGTTTCAAGGCTGAGGTGACATATTGTCATAAATGGGTTACCTTAACCCCCAGCATTCTGGTCGTGTAACAGAATTTTCTCCAATCATTCTGCTTTTCTCCTGTTTCACTATGAATTTAACCAATTATATCTTGTTTGACAGAGCTCAATGAGCTCTGTCAAACAAGATTTATTTGGTTAAAATGAAATGGCATTATGGGAATATATTTACTACTGAAAACTTTGCAATTTTGACATCAGAATGCAGAGGGTTAATCTGACTTGTGATTAAATCTTGTTATGATGTATTGGTTCCCCACAGAAAAGAAGTGATATTGAATATACAGCTGCACGGGTGTTCACACAAGCTTTGCCTGAGTAAATACGTCCAAACAGCTGTATGGGCAATATCACAAGCTGATATGGTGTAATCAATATGCACAGACAGTGGTTTTCTGAGACATTCAAAAGGTGCATAATCAGCATGTAACACTGACCATTAATTCTAGATAAAACCAATAGTGCTTTCCACCATAACAGTTGCATTCGAATTGTTGATGATTAAAGCAGGTTTTGTTACTTTTGACACAAAAATTACTCAAAATAATGTTCAAAAATTCAAAATTTCACCAAATTTGTAACAAAAGAAGTTTAATTATTTATTCTCCTTCTTTTTTGTTAAAATATAGGTCTAAAAATGAAATTATCCCTTGAAGATTTTGTCAACCAGCCTGAAGATGTTGACCGTGATGCGATAAAATGGGAACACTTTTTCTCAATTTTGAATTTCAACCAGGCATGTTAACAGCTATCTAAATTAGGGGAGAGGTGGTACATGGATCTTTTGGGGATTCCAGCATTTTTATGCCACAGGCATATCATCAAGATCAAAATCTTGAGTTGAGCAATGGTTTGGAGGTGGTGTCCCTCTCCCATTGGTGGAGCAAGGGATATTTTCCCCAATTTTCTCTGGGGGTGGCCAAGGCCAGGGTCTCCCCAAGATAAATGTTTGAAAAACAAGGATTATGCATCGCCAATGTGGAGGTCGAGTTTTTTTGCATGCGTAAGGCTTGTCACTAGGAGAAAATCAAATCCACTGATGTTTGTTCAAGTTATCGCCAGTGAATGAAAGTGAACAGGATCAATATACCACAAACTGAGATCTGTACAAGGGAGTCCAAAACCTCGGCTATTAAATTAGAGTCATTATTTGTTGATTCTTTGGCAAGTGATAGTTAGATGGGCAAGGTAGGGTGCCATAGACTGGGACTCATACCTTTATTCAGTGATAAATGGTTCCTCACAGAACAAAGTGTGAAAAGGGTGTAACTGGAAATGTACAATCTGAGATGATCAAATAGCAGGCCTATTTTGCAATTACAGAGTTAAAAAACTTGCTTTCGAAATTTATGGCAAAATGTTTTTTTTCAATGATTGCGACGTCAGAACAGGGTAAGAAAATACACTACTCATTTTTGAGGGTCTATGGTCCCCGCTTTAGGGAATTAATTTTTCTAGGGGGGTAGATGAATGTTGCCAACAGCTGGTATATAATAGAAATATACACAACCAATTTATTTATGGACCTTCCCCTGTCTGTGTATAACGTGTACCAATAGTAGGCTCTAGTTATTTATTTATTTATTTATTTATTTATTGGTGTTTAAGGTCACAAATTTTTGCACAATGGCTAATCATGACCACAACATGAGTATCAACTCAAGACCAGGGGTGAGCGTTAATAAGCCATGTTGCCCATTTTAGAGAGGGTTTGCACCTCCTAAGCATTGGTGACTGGGTCCTATTTTACCAGTAAATCAGAGCCTGTTTACCGCCGTGAACAGGTACTGCTTCACTTCCCCAGGTTCCCACGGGGAAGTAGGCTCTAGGCATATCTTTTGTTTTCAGACACATTTCTATTAATTAGCATGCTATTATACTTTGAAAGTACTGGTATTCTCGTTTTTATTTGTGTGTATGTTTATTATCGCTTACAATGTTTATCATCACTTACACATTTTTGCTTGGTGGGCTTAAATTGAAACAGGTGCTGCCGACCCCTCGATAAAGTTTACTGTTGGCACATATTTTCCCTTAGGCTTAATTAAAACAAAAACGGGAAGAAGTTGAAAGGAATGGCTTTGTGTACACAAACAACTACTTCTGGTTTCTAATGACACACATTTATGTTACAAATGTAAACCATTATGGATGCAGCATGATACAAATTGATGCCATGGACTTGTCACTGATGGTATTCAGAGGCACATCACCACTTTTTTAAATCCCATCCACACTACAACATGCCCTGACCTTCAATATTATTTTTCTGTCCATGGGTCTGTGGGTATTTCAATTTAAATAGAATAGGATGAACTGAGTGTGGGCATCCACCATGGACATGTGGAAAAGTGCATTTCCATGGCGACTGTACTGTGCATCATAAATGACAGAAAAAAGGGCTCAAAATAAGAAAACATCGGGACCTACAGCAAAATAATGCTTAAAAGAGACTATAAGAAGAGGTATCCCTGGGAATAAATGGTTCAACTTTCAAGTAAATTCAAGCTGGTGAAATGGTCATTTACAAAAATGCAACTGTACTTCTGATATAATAAATACAGATGGGAAAATATTGCTAGGATCAAAACAATAATTACATGTATAACAATTCATAGAGAGTCTGAAAAATGACTTTTAGGTTCCAAAGAAAACCATAAAATAAAATTACATCAAAAATGTGGGATAAAAGTTCAAGTTAGAAGTGCTATATCAGTGATGGAAAGTCAACTTAAAAATAGGTGATAGGTTATTTTTCTGTAAAAAATCTAAACAAAATAATAATTTGTCACTTTTTTGCTGTCCATTCGTATTTATGAACAATGCATTGCAGTTTTGAACAGCAAAAAATGAAAACAATTACAACATTTTTTTTAGATATTTGACGCCATTAAAAATAACATGTCACATATTTTCAAGCTAAATTTCCCATTATTTATATAGCACTTTAAGTATAAACTAAAAAGACATTTTCCGACATAGAATAGTCCAATTCTGATGAAAAGAGTGGTTTGGAGAACTTCAGAACATTTTAAAGACATCAGATCCAATCCACAAGTTCCATTACCACATAATTCCACCAAAGTTTCAGAGACAGATTCAAAAGTATTGAATCTAAAAGTGAAAAATTTTGTAATGGAAGACTTCCTTCTTGTTCAATATAAACTCCCAGGGACTAATTTTTTGTCTTTTGATATTTTTGCAGTCTTTCTAGGGCAATGGCCAAGGGAAACTTCCAAACTGTTGCATTTTCCATATAAGAGATGTGGATGTAGTTACGCATGTTGTGTTGGTGTGGCGGCATGGAAAGAAACAATAAAAAGACCCTAAATATAACCACAAACAAATAAAAGCATAACAGAAACAGTCTGGGGAAATGTCCACTCTTTCATAAAACAGCCTGGGGTAATGTCTGCTAAGATGTCTGCCCACAAAAAATGGAGAAATGTCTACAAGGGAAATGTCGACTGGGGAAAAGTACATGCAGCAAAAAGAATATTTTTACTCGAATTATAGTTCCTGGACATCTGTGCCACTTGCCACTTGTACATTTGCCCACAGGGGCCCGGCAATTCTGTAACCCCCCCCCCCCCTCCTCCCAATTTCATTGGCAGTTCTATCCTTCCAAAAATTATAAATTTACAGTAATTTGTATATTTTTATACTTACCAATGTCCCAGACTAGCTGGTTCTTAACTCAAAGTTATTAAGGGCCAAACACAAATTTTGAAACCCCCAATCCCCAAAATTTGCTTGCAAAACCGAAAATTAAAAGTCCTATCTGGCCCTCCATACATTTACTCTCCGCGCATGTGCAGATGTCATGAAGTGACCGGAATTGACACCAGCATCATTCTTTGTAAAAGAAAGTACTACATAAAAATTCAGCAGGGAGGTATGAGTGCCCACTCATGGGAGGGCCATCTCCGTCTGGGCCATTGGTAAGTATAAAAATATACAAATTACTGTATATTCTGTATATTTATAATATTTTTACACTGTAAACGAATGGCCCAGACTAGCTGAGTTGTAAAAAGGTGGAGGGTCTAGGGCTTCAGAATTAGTAGATCAACATAGTTCCAATCCTGTAATCCAAGGTGAAAGGAAATTAAAATCATTAGGAATTACATGTATGTCTCTCTATGCAGTAATAGAGAAGACATATCATACAAAAGGAGCCCAGTTCAAGTAATTCTGTATACTTAGCATGAAGACTATGCTAATTGCATGTAATGAGTTCCCAATTTTAAGGTTAGCCCAGACTAAGCCCCAAAAATTAGAATGGCGTATTTGAGAACGAGAGAATATCCCCCACAAACATACGCCATACACAATAAAACTCCAGCTGTATGCGTGATATAATTACGGACCAAACAACTTCCTTCATAGTTACATACCTATCAAGCCAGAGAAGAGGTAAAAAATCCCCCCCTCCCTTTTTTTGAAGGAATCTTCAAAAAGAAAGAGGGGAGCGCTCTGGAATCGGTAAAAGCGGTACCAAAAAACAATATAAATATTCGTCGAACAGACACTCAGGGATTAATTTGTTATTAATAAATGGTGCTTAACGCCAATTCAGAAGTTACGGCTATAGCGACTATCCCGGTAATTAATATTGCCCGCTATATAATGTACACTGCAGGCGGCAGATAGGTCGAAAAATGGTTATATAATATATAACATACACATGTCCAATCGAACCACAATGAACGATCTCTGGAGAATAAACACACTTCTGAGGTAACCCACAGGTGACTCCACTCATGTGTACAATAAATTCCAGTAACAACACTCCCTGACGTGTACTATCCGATAGCTATGGCACTATATTATCTATTTATTTATTGGTGTTTAAGGTCACATATTTCTGCACAATGGCTGACCATGACCATGACAGTTTTACTGGTGGAGGAAGCCGGAGTACCCGGAGAGAACCGAGCAACGGCAAGCAACTGTCAGCTCCCCAACATACCAACTCCACACAAGCAGGGTTAACATTCGTTGAAGACAAGTGCACCATCGACGTGCAGTACGCCTGAGTACACAACGTCACCATGCCCCCACGTGGGCAATGGGGGTGAAGTGTCTTGCCCAAGGACACAATGCAGTTGCTGCAAGCTATGACACTATAAGCGTGGGAATATACGAGATGAGTACGGACATTAATAGAAGCCTGGATCTAGAAATGGAAGTAGGTATGATTAACAGGCTCCGACACGGACCGCCCCTGAAATAATTCATAATTTCAAAGGTCCATAACATACAATAAAGTGTCAGCCTAATAATTATTATGCACGTGAGCATTAAAATCCCGCATGTAATCATCTGAATACCACTTAACTGGCTATACAGCCTCCGAGGTACCCAAAGATTAGCAATTTAATTATGATGAAATATGTGCTCGTATATGACATATAGACAAATAATCACAGGAAACCAATCCAACTAAAAAGTGGTTGTGCCCATGAGGTCGCCATAGGACACGACCCAGCCGCCAATCGAAAAGTGAAGAAATGCATGTACGTATTTAAACTTACACGAGGCTTGTGGGAAGAAAACTACGTCCTGCCCGGTAATCGCCTCTAAACACATTGGCGGTGTGTGTGTGTGTGTGTGTGTGGGGGGGGGGGGATTCGAAGTCATATAGAACCCTCCTCACCTGCATTACTTAATCGTTCTTGTGTTAGTCATCAAATAATATAGGAACCGCAATGGTTACTTCACATCTAACAGAATCCATTATGCCACTATGGGCGGAGAAGGACGTGAAGAACAAAACTTCCCTTGATAAAGAAGGTCCTCTCGTGGAGGAAGCTTCCGGGGAACGACCCATAACAGCCACATGAGAAGACTGATCCAAGGTTTCTGTGACGACAGAGGTGCTACTAGTAGGATTCACAACGAGACTGTTTAATCTTAAACGTAATCTACTGAATCAAATGAATTGGATGATACGCATATCCTATCATCCATCCCCAAGAGATCGGCAGAGCGTCTAGTGCATGCGCTCAATGGTCTGGGCATGGCGACACAAACGACGGTAACTGATTGTCCTGTCCCAGTGCATTGCAAACGGATCTATCATGGGGCGATCCCTCTGATAACAAACCTGTTCAAGTACTCGCTTGTTGAGCATCCATTCCAATTGCAACAGGCGACCTTTCCAAGAGAGAGTCTGCTAGTACGTTCAGATGACCAGGTATATGACGGATAAAAAGATGAACATGATGATTCATGACGTATTAGGAAAATCTTCTCCGTTAGCTGGCATAATGGAAATGAATGGGTGGCATCCTGGATCCCGATGTACGCTACTACTGTTGAGTTGACCAACCAAATTGAACATGGACGTCCGTAATTATGTGAATCCAATGTTGTAGCGCTAGCTAATTAACATCATCTCGTTGATGTTTATGTGTCTCTCCTGAAACCAAGGGTCCCAAAGACCCTGACACCTCAAGACTGTGGGAGTTAGGGTCGCGCCCAACCCCGTCAGACTCACATCTGCCATAATCGTGAAAGCTGGATCTGGCAGTTGCAGCGTAACTCCCTGAGTTAACCACTAAATATCTGCCCAATTGAACCCTTGTTTTACTAGGTCCGTTAAAACAATACTGGTTCAAGTGAAAGCGTCTTCACACTCCAGTTCTGAGTAAAGAATATCTGGAGGGGATGTGCGTGCAGACGGCCCATCAGAATGAGATCCACAGCCGCTCTGCACAACTCCAACAGTCGCATGAATTCCCTCACTATTAATGCATCTGAGTGCAGACAAAAGAGAGCATAACAACTACTTTCGCTCTGGGTAACTGCAGACGAACCAGATTGTTGTGAGTCTCAAAGCTCAATGCCAAGTGAGGAGACGACTTGTACAGAGCTAGATCCAACTTTTTCTCATTTACGATGAAACCGAGACGTCGGAGTAATATAAGCAGACTCTGAACATCGTTCTGAAGAATAATTCTGTTACCGTATCCCCGTAGAAGGTCATCCAAGTAAGTAAGACATTACCAAGTTCATTATTCGAGTGAAACACCCAGGGGGCCAGATTCAGACCAAAGCATATTGTTCTGAACTGGTACACCTTCCCTTGTACGGCGGACTGCAGGTACTTTTAGAATGCCGGATGTACCAGGACATGAAAGTATGGATCCTTAGATTTATGCTATCTAGTCGTTCACTCGAACGCTCGCTTTTCCTGACTGAATGATTTCCATAAATAAACTTTTAGATCCATGATAAACGTGTTATCCAACTCAAGTCTATTACCGGTCGGAACGAGCCGTCTGGCTTTGGTACGAGAAACAGGTGATTGTAAAAATCTTGAGAATCCTGATTCTCCATGACCTACATTGCTTCCTTGATTCCTTGATAAGACAGCTTATAACTCCGGTAGGAAAAACTCTCTTATGCAAGGATTTAATGGAATATTTGTCCCACGCGGACAACTTGTTATTCGGGTTTTACTCGGAATGAAAACCATAAGCCATCCGAGACTACACTTCTCACCCACTGATCTTCCGTGATTGTTATCCAGTTTTTTGCAGAACTTGATAACCTTCCGCCATAGAGGTTTAAACCATCACCTGTATGACCTGCGAGGCTTACGGGAGGAGGAACCATGTCCTCCCCACGAAAAAACATTGTCTCAATCAGACCTATGCCCCTTTTTCGAGTTGTTATACTGACGACCTCCAGAGTAATTATAAGAGGGTTTCTTGTACCCTCGTGAGGAGTTTCCTTTTGACGATTTTTGTCTGGAACGCCCTCCTTTACTCTTGTCTGCTGAAGTGGTTCGTTGATACACAGACTTCAAAAGCAGAGCACTAGACGCTTTCTTAGAAGCCTGTTCATAGACTAACGAAAACTAGTCGTAGAAAATAAAATATCTGGAAATCGGAGCAACTAGGAGAGAGCTTTTCACCTTGTCATCTTATCAGTGATGACAACGCAAGGGCTGCATCATGTCTGAATAACTCCAGATTAGCAACTGTTAGGGCAGAGTTATACGTGGTATACATAATTGCCCTGGAAAGAACTCTAAGAGATGTACGAATGTCCTAAAAATTCCTTTCACTTGAGACGTTCCGCCATAGCTCTTGTAAGGTGATCTGAGTAAGACATAACATCCAAATTTGCTCTATTTGAAGAAATTGCCATCTCAATTGCATCTGAGCAAATAGTGAATGATACAGGTAAGGATACCTCTAGATCCCCGGCCTGCTCATCCAAACGCAGAAGAACTCTCTGAACATCTTCTCCGACCGTTTTTAAATGAACGTGGTCCAAAAAACGGTGTGTATACAGAAGATGAAGATAAGAAACCGCCTTCTTCCTCGCACTCAAGAGGATAAATATGGCGTTGTCTATATGCCCGAAGGCCTGCGACACCAGCAGAAACTGAACCGGAAAAGAAAGGACTTCCTCCTTTGTCCGGATAAAGTCTGTGCCTAACGATGCCAGCGGTTTATCTCTTGTCATAGCAGCATTCTGATTCGGCGGAACAAAAGCAGGGTAGTATTGATGGATGAAAGCCATCACAACCATGTACTGTTCCGAAAGGGAAGGGTAATCCTCTTCCTTATCCCTTTTACCATCTGAGAGAATCAGTTACGAATCACCGTCCATTGCATCTGCGCGAACAGACGACTGGACCGACCCAGCACCGTCCTACAGCTCAGATTCCGAGTCTGAGGGAGGCTGCATCTGCAATTGCTGGGATGCTTTAGCGACAGCAAGTCCGTCATCGAGGCCCGAGGAGCAGCAGATTTCCGTTCCTTAGCCACATGCTGCTCCTGGGATGGTTTCTCGGAAAGGCTTCGTCTCCCTAGGTACCGGATGATCTGACTTCACGGCGAAGAGTGGTTCCTTCTTCGTGCAGCAGGCTGGATATCCAAAGTAGGGTAGCTAGGATGCGGTCGTGTGTGCTTAAATAACGTAGCGGAGGAAGCCGTGACTGAAGCCGACCCCGGCTGCAGACTAGACGGAGCGTCCCGAATGACGGGCGGACATATGCTCTGTCTCATGTGCAAGTTTCCAACCAGAAAACGTCATTTTGGCCTTGTGCAACATAGCGAAGGAAGCCTTGACTGAAGCCGACCCCGGCTGCAGACTAAACAGAGCATCCCGAGTGGAGGGTGGACATATGCACAGGCTTGTACAAGTTTCTCAAAACAACATCTGACCCCAGACATTGCTATATTAGAGAGGGAGGCCTCTCCCGCTCGCGGTCTATCAGACCTTGGCGAGTACCAGAACTTGCAGACTTCCTCCCTATTTCCGTTGTCACTGGGTGAGCTATTTATATTATAGTGCTCGCTCTACCCAATCCACCTCTTAGACCACAACAGACTTACCCGGTGTCACGGCACCCACAGACCGAGTACCACTTCACCGGTCAAGCTAGCTGCTTGCAAGAGATTAAAACCTTTAACAAAAGGCCCTAACGCTTGCAATAATGAGCACTGCAGCTAGCTCAATATGCTCCACGGAGCACGGCGACGGTAGCACACTTGGATGGGTGTCAGAATATCATCACCAAGTTCATGTTCTTCTGAAATAGAAACTGACAGAATGAATTAAAACGCGGTAAGAGGCTCTGATCCTCAGAACCTCACCGCCAACAACGTACCACGAAACCTGACTCCAACATCAGTTATCCCAGTGCTACACAAGAATGACAAGAGTCTGCAGGAGTGTATCAACTAAAGTCGATATCAGTCCTCCAAACTCCACAACAATCTATATATATAACTCAGATACATGAATAATATCAATCATAATTAAATTCAAAATATTTTTGGTAAACAAAAACATTTTTTGGAAAAACGCCCAAGTTCCCAAAGGGAATATGAAGAGCCCAAGCGCATCCCGATTGAGCCTAAGTGTGGACAAAATCCAAAAATTTATGAGCTACACTACCGGAATAATAATCCATGTATTCTACAGTATATTACAGTAATAGAATATAAGAAACTACCTAAATATGAGAACGTTGATAATGTAAACAACGCCAATGTAAACAAAACATCAGGCACATAAAAAGACCCAAAATCAGATTTATTTATTTAATGGTGTTTTAAGGTCACATACTTATGCACAATGGCTAATCGTGACCGTGACAGTTTTACGGGTGGAGGAAGCCGGAGTACCCGGAGAGAACCACCGAGCAACGACGAGCAGCTGTCAGCTCCCCAACATCGTAACTCTGAACTCTGCACCGCAACACAGGCAGGGTTAGATTGGTTGAAGACATGCGCACCATCGACGTGCAGTACGCCTCAGTACACAGCGTCATCGTGCCCCCATGTAGGCAATCGGGGTGAAGTGTCTTGCCCAAGGACACAGCGCGGTTGCCGCAGGTGGGATTCGAACCGAGGACCTCTCGGCTTGCAGCCTGCACCTCTACCAACTGAGCCACCGCGCCCCCACCCAAAATCAGAACCAATTGAAATGCTATCAAATGCAAAGCTAGATCTTCATACGAAGAAAAAACGATACATTGGATAGAAGATACAAGACTAAACGGCCTAACATCGCTAGGGTGAGGACGTAACCCTGGGGAAGAAACAGAATAATATTCTGTAATAAATGTTAAACACCCAAGAAATTTAACAAAAAATTTCAATAAAAAACAGCCAAAAAGCTTAAAAGAGTTTAACAGGAAGGGTTCATGGAAGGATAGGGAAGGAATACTTAACACACAGTGGAATAATCATTTTAAAAAATGATGACGTCAGGCATTTGCCCCGAAATTGGGAAACATAAAATAATTTTATAAATATTATAAAGTTACAGCTCTGAACATCCAAAAACCACCGTTGAACACTTCCTTCATCCAATAACAGCCTTGTATCCACCAATTCTTGCATTGATTTGTGTCTGGCATCCTCAAAAAGGAGATTTTAAAGCACAGATGTCATTTCATTGTTGATGACTTTTAGGGCCAAACAAAGAATGATGTTGGCGCCAATTCCGGTCACTTCCTGATGTCTGCGCATGTGCGGAGAGTAAAAGTATGGAGGGCCAGATAGGACTTTTAATTTTTGGTTTTGCAAGCAAATTTTGGGGATTGAGGGATTCAAAATTTGATTTTGGCCCTTAATAACTTTTGAGTTAAGCACCAGCTGGTCTGGGCCATTGGTTTACAGTGTAAAAATATAGTTTGGCAATTTTGACCACACTCATTCTGCCTCAATTTTTTTAATTAATTTTCTGCACAGTATTGCACAATAAAATGCAATTGATAGATTTGAGACTGGGGTGTGTGTGCATGTGGGGGGGGGGGGGGGGGGATATGGGGGGAATTCATCTGTGGGGTGTTTTGTCCAGGACACCAAGTGGAATTTTATTATATTTCAACAGAACCCATTTGGTTGGCGCTTTCAAGAAGTTCTGACAGTCATGAGTTCCATGAATACGATGGTCCACAAACTTGCTTACACAACAATTTATTTGGCCGACTCTGGCAACCAGCCCTGCAGAGAGTGACAATAAATGATTCTCATTTAAATCAAATGGTTCGTGAATGTCAAACCATTCACGAATACTCAGCGTCTTTCAATAATCCCTCTTGATTCGGGCAGTAGTCATATCAACATGCTATTCACTTGTAACATGTTTAACGTTTGTGACTGTTGGCATTTGAATTTCAGCACACCTAAGAATGCTAAGAACACACTGGAGACGGACAGAATCGGAAAAAATCTTGCCCTAGTCAGACTGCCTTGACTTGTAATAGAATACATGAGGACCTGCTCAATTACCAGATCATGGTCAACTACTTCGGCAGATGGAGAGATTTCCATTCTCTGTGAAATATTTATACAGCCAAGGATGCTTTTGAGGTAACTCAAGCATCATCTTTGCATAATTCATGTGACCTGTTGCCACAAATAGATACAACATTTGGCTTAATGCTAAGATATGAGGTTCCAATCAGTTAATCATTCGCTTTGATGATCAAATTCTTCAGGAGGTATACATACTCCATATACTGAAGCCAGAACTCCGCAGTTAAGGATTTTTGAGCTAATCCAGAGATACACTGCAAGAGGCAATCTTATAATTTCACATGCTCGTCAGATTCTGCAATATCTGATAGGGGAACTGATTTGCTTCGGACTCCATGGTACAGATTCTCCAACCTAACTCAATGACATCGGACTGTTTCAAATGATCCAGCTGAGAAACATTGGTACACGCTGAAATCTCTGTTTCAGGACTGTCTTCTGTGTCAACACGTGGATCAACAAGAGAAGTTTTGCCCGAATGACAGCAACTATATGTTGATGCCTCAATTTTACCTAGACAAGATTCCAGTATCACCATCATAAGAAGTTTTTTTGACAAATACAGTTTGCACCAAGAAATGTGCACGAATGGCCCTTGAGTATGCTATACTAGACATGACATGAATGAAAGTGTTCAGGCCATAGGCCCTTTCCAAAACCTCTTCCAATCCAAAACCTTTCATCATTGATAATGACCATTTCAGCGACTGATTCACGTTCCCACGTTGTGTCCTTGGGCAAGGCACTTAACCCAGATTGCCTACATGGGGGCACAGTGATGCTGTGTGCTAAGGCGTACTGCACATCGATGGTGCGCATGTCTTCAACCAATCTAACCCTGCCTGTGCCGCGGCGCAGAGTTACAATGTTGGAGAGCTGACAGCTGCTCGTGGTCCCCTCCGGGTTCTCTGGCTTCCTCCACCCGTAAAACTGTCACTGACATGATATGACCCTGGCTGTTAATGTGTCGTTAAACCCTAATAAAAAAAAAAGAAAAAAAAAAAAGAAAAAGCAGATATGAAACTTGTCCACACTTCTGTTTGAATTACAGATTGTTAATATCTCGTAACTTTATCACAACTGATAGAGAAATGATAGATGTTTGAGAAGGACCTAGAATATGAAGTGGATTGCAAAAGATGAGAGGGTGAATACATTTGATAAAATAAAAAATAAACAAATGGGGGGTGTCCATCCCTATTAGCTCACAAACACGTGGCATGCAATAAACCTAGGCTTATTACAAATCTGCCAAAACAATGAGCAGTCATGTACATGTATAACAAAACAGGTCAGAAATTTTCTAAGACCACACTGACAAAAAAGTCTAACATTGCATTAAAAAAGTCCAAAATCTCCGAAAAATGTCTGACTAAGGGTTAATGTCATCTTATATTGTTGCTTTAAACACATATATGAAATATAAAAGCCGCAGCATACCAGTGGAAGCCTCCACTCAAGTACATGTATAGCAAAACAGGTCAGTCCATACTGACAAAAAAGTCTAACATTGCATTAAAAAAGTCCAAAATCTCAAAAAAATGGCCAGACAAGGGTTAACATTTATATATACTGAGGCATTTAACACATATATGAAATATAAAAGCCACAGCATACCGGTGGTAGCCTCCACTTATGTATAGCAAAACAGTCCACACTGACAAAAAAGTTTAACATTGCAAAAATACTCTAAAAATCGAAACTAGAGATAGTCTGTCACCTGTTATACCCCCACCGTGACATACCGCCTAGTGTGGGGGACGGAAAAGGAGAATTCAATTTTTTTCTAAGTAAAGAAAAAATCCAATGTGGCCACTAGTCGGCCATCTTGAAACTGAGCAGGAAAAAAATTATGGCACCCACTACTTCCCCTCATCATGTTGAGCATTTTTGTGAAGTTTCTTGAAAATGCAGCTAAAACTGTGGAAGTAGTTCACTCCACAAGTTTACATAAAAAAAAAATCCAATATGGCCACCAGTCAGCTATCTTGAAAGCGAGTTGGGAAAAAAATTATGTCACGCACTTCCCCTCATCATGTTGATCATTTTTTAAGTTTCATGAAAATGCGGCTAAAACTGTGGAAGTAGTTCGTGCCACAAGTTTACGTAAACAAGCCAAGACCAATACCGGGTCTGGACCTGCGTCGCTGCATGCAATTGAATCGGCAAACAGGAAGTGGCTGCATGGCAGATCTGAAAATTGCATACACGATACAACTGATCATTATCAGGCTCCAGATGAAATATAAAATCAATCCCTTGCATAGAAGCCGAGAAAAGTTTGACGAAAAATTTCAATGTTCAGTGGGAACAGTAAAATTTCAAAGTATCGGCAAACAGGAAGTGGCTGCACGGCAGATCAAAAATTGCTTACACAATACAACTCATCATTATGAAGCAGCAGACCAAATATAAAATCAATCCCTTGCATAGAAGCCGAGAAAACCTTGACGGAAAATTTCAATGTTCAGTGGGTACAGTATAATTTCAAAGTATCGGCAAACAGGAAGTGGCTGCACGGCAGATCTGAAAATTGCTTACACGATACAACTCATCATTATGAAGCAGCAGACCAAATATAAAATCATTCCCTTTCATAGAAGCCAAGAAAACTTTGACGGAAAAAGTGTTTCGGACGGACTGACGGACAGACGGATGGACTGATGGACGGACGGAGCCAAGCGGTTACTAGACCTGCTCTGCCGCTGGCGACGCAGATAAAAATAAATCCAATATGGCCACCAGTTGGACACCTTGAAACCGAGCATGAAAAAAATTATGTCACGCACTTCCCCTCATCATGTTGATCATTTTTGTGAAGTTTCATGAAAATGCGGCTAAAACTGTGGAAGTAGTTCGCTCCACAAGTTTACAGACCAACGACGACGACAGACCGACGGACAATTTGACTCCTATATATTCCCCTAAACTTCGTTTTGTGGGGGGTATAAAAATATCACTGGGTAAGGGTCTGTGGGTAATTGTTAGCCATAGAAACAGCATGAGGTGCATAGTAACAGGACGAAAAGTCAAAGTGAACTCTTACAATAACTTTAACATAAGTGTTGACGCCGACACTGATGCTGACGCCGAGGCCGACGCGCCTTGGGTCATGACATAAGCTCACACAACTTTGTTGGTGAATTAAAAAGTGAAACAAATTATCTGTATTTTCATTTGTGTATTTGGTGCGTTTGAACACTCAATTGCAATAGATGAACTGAGGCAATGATGACTCAGATGACTGTGTACAACATTACTTGCAGGTGAAAAAGATAACAAAGGAAAAACAATCATAACAGTAGGACAGCGAAATGAAAGTGTCAATGACACTGTAGCTTAACTTGACTGTGTGTAGTGTTTGATGAAAACGATAATGTTCAATGTTTATGAAAGGATTATGAAGTAAGACAAGAATTGTGTTAATTGAGAATGTGTTAATTTCTGTTCCCTATTTTCTATGTTTCAAAATGAATAATCTGGGGTGTAGACTGAAATCCCTTCATAAATACGACCTGTAGTCTGTGCTAAATTTTTGGGGGTTCTGGGCTCAGGAAGCCAACATGGTTGAATGATCGCGACCAAAAGGGGGCGTTCTCATCTAGGCATTATCTAAAGTTATCCTACCAAGTTACAATAAAATCCCTTCATAAATACGACCTGTAGACTGTGTTAAAGGTTTTCGGGCTTCGGGTCCCTGTAGCCATGACAGATGACCAATTGCCACCAAAAGGGGATGTTCTCATCTAGACTTTATATGGAGTCATCCTACCAAGGTACAATGACATGCTTCCATACATACGACCTGTAGACTATGCTAAAAGTTTTCGGGTTTTGGGCTTGGGCAGCCATCACGGGTTGAATGATCACGACCAAAAGGAGACGTTCTCATCTAGACATTATATGGAGTCAACCTACCAAGTTACAATGAAATCCCTCAATAAATTCAACCTGTAGACTGTGCTAAACGTTTTCGGGTTTTGGGCTTGGGCAGTCGTCACGGTTGACAGATCGCGACCAAATGGGGAAGTTCTCATCTAGACATCATACAGAGTCATCCTACCAAGTTACAATGAAATCCCTCCATATTAAATATGAGCTGTAAACTGTGCTAAAATTTTTGGGGTTTCTGGCTTGGGCAGCAATCACAATTGACAGATCATGACCAAAAGGTGACGTTCTCAATCTAGATATTATACAGAGGCATCCTACCAAATTAAAATGAAATCCCTTCATAAATACGACCTGTAGACTGTGCTAAAGGTTTTTGGGCTCGGGTAGCCATCATGGTTGACCGATCGCAACCAAAAGGGGACGTTCTAATCTAGACATGACCTGAAACCTACATATGAAATTTCGGACAAGAACTACGTGGTGTAGCCTGTGCTAAAGGAAAATGTGAACAGACTCACAGACTTAGTGCTAAAGGAACCTAGGTCACATGACCAGGCAGCAGTAATGGCTGACCAATGTGCTAAACAAATCTTGGTCATGAGCCTGTGCAGCCATAATGGTTGACTGATCAAGGCCAAAAAAGGTCTTTCTCATCTGGACATTATACCGAGTCATCCTACAAATTTGCAATGACATCCATTCATAAATGCATGCTGTAGACTGTGCAAAGGAATCTAGATAACATGCACTTACAGCCATCACGGTTGACTGAACTCGACCAAAATAGGATGTTCTCATGTGGGTGCATTCAATTTTAGTAAAATTGTTGCAACATGCATGCTCCACAATCTGAATCGACTGAGATTGTCAAAACGAGTGCACAATTGTTACTGTTACAAATTGGATCGCCGTTTCATCGATGATAAATAATACCATTTTATTTAGTCTTGACAAAAAACTATTTTGGACTGACGGAACCTGTACGGAAACAGAACAATCATTTATGTGGAATCTGCATGCCTGGGACCTGATTATTTTCGTGGCAGTCAAAATTATATTCTTGGTTTCATCTCCCGAATCAACTATTCCGTCTGAATACCATTTGTCATTTATCATGTATGCTGCTGTGTTTCAAAATTACTGCACCCATTGTGCTCGACGAAAAATGTGAAGTCCCCATAGCACTTTGTAGCTTAGCTTTCAAACTTTTATCAGTGTACATGTCCAAATCACTGACAGGTTTTGACATCTTGGCGTGCAGTTCAGGCATTGTGTAATGTTCCACATCAGTATCGGTTTCAAGCCAAGAACAGACCATCTTAAATCAAAACTCCTTTGATCTACATTTCTATCCGACCTCTTGCTTGGCAGAGAATCTGTGTCGACTTCCTTCTTCAGAAAGAATTGTGACACACACTCTGTATGTATGCTAGCCCTGCGGCTACAAGATCAAA
Source organism: Pictodentalium vernedei (assembly GCA_031216915.1). Taxonomy (NCBI): domain Eukaryota; kingdom Metazoa; phylum Mollusca; class Scaphopoda; order Dentaliida; family Dentaliidae; genus Pictodentalium; species Pictodentalium vernedei. Next base: position 428,086,087 of record CM062295.1, read on the forward strand.
GGAACAATGAACACTTCTTGACTTCTGAGGTAAAGGTGTCTCCTGTTCCTCACAGCATAGTGTGAAACCAACTGAGTAGCATGTTATTCAAAACATAAAGAGCATTTGGCTATCAATAGGGGTCATAAGTGCTGAACTGCATTTCATTCTTTGTTACCTCGCATTATTTTGTGGATAAATTTTCATGAAATGGTCGGTATTATACTTCCTTGTATACTTACTTTTCTCCTTATACTTACTTTCAAAGACGTGATTCATGAATATGATTATTTTGATTATTTTGTTCAGAAACACAGAAACGGACATCAGAAATTTCAAATTTTTGGAAATGCCGAGCCCAAAAAATGTTTAATTGCTAAACGGGTATCCCCTATGGAACGTTGTAAAAACATTTTCCCAAAGTGGATTTTAGCAGATTTTGGATATGTTATAGAAGGAACCTTCCTGTGCTGAATGAGGTAAAATCCAGCTTACTAGCTATTTTTTTCTGGGTTCGCCCAATAAATTGGCTTTATCGACTGCACTAATATGAGTACTTGCTGATACAAGTTCAGAATGGATGGATCCGATGGACACCAAAAAAGGGGAACCACTGCCAAGCAGGGGTACACCAACATCTTCAAAATCTTTTGATTTTTTTCTATTTTCTATCTCAAATCAAGGAAGTCTCTCTTAAATTAAAAATTAGTGGCTATGATTTTCACATCATATGAAAACTTTCAAAGATTATTGATAAAGCATATATACATACCCATACAAGTCACTGTTCCAGAAACTTTTGCTCTAAACTGAGTAAATCTTATATCTGTTACTGGTTTGTTTGTAACAGCAACAACCCTTTCTGCCGGTGTCAAATGAAGGCCTGCCTTAATTTCTTGGTCACTGAGATGAACCTATGAAAACAGGAATTCATTTAAAAAAAAGAAAATAAATAGTATTCTCATGAACTGTATTTCCAATGGAAAACAAAATTTGGCAAGTTAAAATGGATATTCAGGTGAGAGTATCTCTCTGCTTGCCTCACTGCCTTTGTTGGTCATGCTTTACAAGAATGTTTTGACAGGGAGACCAAAATATGGCACTCCTGAGGAGAAATCTGTAATGAGTTTCAGTCATCTCTGAACACCTGTTATTGTAGTTTTGCCAGTTTTGTAAGGTTTTGTTTGACAAGCATTTCTGTTTATGAGGAAATTAACGAGGCCAACTAATTTACAAAATGTTCTTAGCATAACACTACACAGGAAGAGTTGTTTATAACTCTGTTGTCCATATCAGATGATTTAACCCTTTACCCAACGTAATGGCCAAAACCGACCAGCTCTATTCACAAAATTCACTATTCGATTTTTTTGACTTCTTCATTTTTTATTACAAAAACATAGTGTATGACCCCTCATTGGAACGAGCTCAATGCGCTCATTCCAATGAGGGGTCATAAGCTATGTTTTTGACTCAAAAAATCAAAAACATTAGTTCTTCAAGAATTTTATTTGCAAGTGTTGTCTGCTTTTCGTGTAAGGTGAAGGGTTAATAATGCTCAGTTTCCAGTAATGCAAAAATAGGGAGCCCAAGTATCAACCTAGGGATTTTATTTAAACTAACTCAAATCTGATGGTATTGTTTTGAAGCTGATTTAATGCAGTTTTACAACTGAGATTGGTTTTGCTGCATCTCTCAACAAAGCAAATCGCTTGACTTGCTTTCATTACTGGTACCTAATGGCTTATTTTTTTTTTTACTGGCACACATGTATATCAAATAGGCCTGCTAACTTTCAAGACACAGGGTTACAGATGTTTTGTGGGTTTTTTGGACTTAACTTGTCCTAAATAAAACAGATGGTAAAATGAATATATTTGTTGGAAGAAGACTTAGTGTTAGGGGCTAATGCGATACATGCAAATGAATAACAATACCATTAATGTGTAATAGTTTTGTCACTAATACCCACTTTTGTGTCCCTTTATCAATTTATTTTAAAAAATCTGCTTCAAGTTTTTTCATTGAATTCGGTACTCACAACACTTTCAAATTTGGTTTCATAGTATAAAGAGTTATGTGAATATTTTAATACGTTATTTTGATTTGCAGACTGTTACATCTGTCTCTCCGGAATAGATAAAAACTTTTTCCATTGGGTATCTTCTTTAGGTATATTTCGAAGTGCAAGCTCTGTGAAATTGTTTTTTTCAGTGTGATCATCATTTACAGGAATGACAGTCATGTGGGTGTGAATGGCTGGTTTTATCTGTATCTATATATATATATATATATACATACATATAATTCATCTAAATAAAGCTCAAACAGCACAGGAAAAAAATTATTTTCACCTAGCTTTCGGTCTGATGAAGACCTTCTTCAGGGTACACACACAACAAGAAAGAAGAGGCCCCAAGGGGCCTTAATTGCTCACCTGCCAAAGTGGTTCAAAGTATTTGGGGTCACATTCGGTTAGACATGGTTCATCAACACTACAAAGGAATGAAGTCATGAGAGGCAAATTTTATGGAAAAACACTAAGGAATGGATTTGAACAAACCCGAACCTAACATGCCAGGGTTCGTACAGATTTTTGCAAACTGAAATTCAAGCACTATTTAAGCACTTTTCAAGGGCTATGTCATTCATTTTCAAGGACTGTTTTTCCATTCTAAGAAACCGACTGTGACATGTTTTTTAATAACTGCTCTCACCACAGTTCACATTTCAAGAATGAGTGTGTGTCAGGTAATAATCAAGTTCATTTTTATCCTTTTGGTTAATTTTCTGTACTTGTTGCCAAGTGTTGGGCTGGTTGTGGTAATTCGACATTCTCACCTCGATTGTACACTTCATGATTTATTATCAAATACGTATTATTTTCATACCAAGTCAAGGTGAATCATTGATATATTATCGCTTCCAGTAACTGCCCTTTTGTGTACTGTCCCAAAACAAACTACACAAACTAACACGATGAAATGAAATGAAGTAGACAGTGAAGCAGGCATTGTTGAGTAGAATAAAAACAGTTTGTACTGGTTTGCACCGCTCATTTCGGTTGGATGATTTCCATAGTATAGCAGCATGTGTGTGCAGTAAGCCAATGATAGTATGAAAATACATCACATGCTGTCGTTTCAATTTTCTGATTGGTTAAAATTGACCTGCACATTATCATTCAAACACTGCATGACAAAAGAATGTCCCATATTTCAGTTGAAGAATGGAAACTATGGAGTGCGAAAATGGTCATATCAATTTAATCACTATGCAAGGATAACACTGTACTTTGAGGAAGCATAAATTATGCTTGATTTTCGAAGATTGGTTTGCGACTTTCTATGTTTAACAGTGGTTCTCAAGTTGGCAAAGTAATCACAAGCCAACATTTTGCCAAATTCAAGCACTATTCAAGGCAATGTGCAGGTGGTTTCAAGTACTTTTCAAGGATGAAACTGAATTCAAGCACTTTTCATTGAGAGGGCCGAAATTCAAGAACTTTTCATTTTTGTGTGAACCCTGCATGGTCCCCCCTGCCAGCCCCCACCCTGCCCATAGAGAGCCCAAATATTAAGCCAGGGACACAAACTGAACAAACCTGAATCTGATCCCCCTTGAGAAGTCATATACCATACATGAAGAAATTTCCTTAAATTGCACCAAGATAAACTTTGAGCTCCAATAGAGAGCCCAAATACTAACTTAGGGACCCGATTTGAACAAACTGGAATCTGACCCCTCCCCCACCCCCTCCCCCAGAGATGTTGTATACCAAATATCACAACATTTCAACTGGTGGATCTGAAGAAGAAGATTTTTAAAGAATATTCCACAAATTGCACTAAGTTAAAATTCGGGCTTCAATAGATACATAGATGCATCATATTATTTTTGGAATATCCCTTTCATTTTTCTTAACACGTTTCATCTTTTGGCGATCCTGCGGTGGACTTAGCAGCATGAAAAAAAGTTTTTCGGGGAAATTCCATGATTTTTCCAAAACTTTAACCCTTCCAGCCCATTTTCCAAAACATTTCAAGGCCCCTGAATTTTTTTTCAAAATTCCATGACTTTTCCAGGACCCGTACGAACCCTGGATAATGTAAAGTTTACGTCGGGCGGACAACGTAAAGCTCTCCTTGAGCTTCGATCAGGTCAGCTAAAAATACACAAAGACGACAAAAGAAATGAAATGTGACGATCAACATTCTTGTGAGACAAATTCTGGCTGAACGGGTATGTAATACAACCTAAAAAGAAAAGAAAACGCGGTAAAAACGTAAAAACCAAAAGGTAAAAAAAAATTACTTAGACAAATTCTGAAAAGTATTCTGGAAATTCCAAACTCCCAGTAAAACCTGATTTTAATATACCCTTCAAAAATTAAAAGGAACTGGAAATTTAGAAATGTCAAGATACTTCCATGTATTACATGAGCGTATGATAACTGGATGATTTAAAAAAATTATGTTTGCAGTCCGTCGCCTTAAAATGCATGACGTAGCCTGCTAGGAGGGAATTTAGGAGTTTGGTGTTTTTCTAGCTGGTGCGAAACGACGTAGGGATGTGATAGGACAGCCCCCGCAATGGGATAGTGCCACTAAAGGCTTGTTATTCACTGCTACTAGTGCAGGGAAGTGACAAAGTAAAACTTACATCTACAAGACCACTGCTAGTGGGTTCCGACGCTGCCTAGAACACTTATATGATCACCAGAAGTTAAAAGTGAACAGATTTCATGGTAGGATTAATGGCGAAAAATGTATAAATAGACTAAAAAGACACTGAAGATGATCAAAATAGTAGCATTGGACAAAAATAAAATGCGTCCAGGCCACTGAGTGCAGTTGCTTGAAATTTACAGAATCAGTACTGCGATCTTTGATTGACAGTTATGTATCTTTGTTGAGTACCTAAACCACGTGGAAACGTGGATCACGAGAATCATGTGGAAACCAAGAGGACGATTCATCCCTGCTCAAGAAAAGTTTGAATTTGAAGATCTGTTAAGATGGGGGGGGTATACATGCATTGCTGTTCGATCCAGAATGTTTTCTGGGCGACGCGATCATCTTTTGTCCAGTCGGACTTGGAATCAATGATGAAGGCCTGAAAAGAATTAAAAGGGCGACCTGTTGACATGCAGTGTCATGTAATAGCACAGTGATGCTCCAATTTTTGGAATGACCGGCGGTTATTCGCACATATGTGAAATGGGCTACAGGTTTCGCTGACATACTGGATTTGACAAATTCCACACTGATGTAGATAGATCACATTTGAACTTTTGCAGGAGCCGCAGCAAAAAATTCTAAAAGATTCCTGAGTTCTGGCGCTGTTGAATGAATTGCATGTAGGCATCATGGTGCATGTTTTACAACCATTTTTTTTTCACAGGCTTGGCTGACACCAAGTTCAGCATAGACTGGACTAAGGCTGGTACGAACAAGAATGTCGCATATGTTCTTTTGATGCTTGAAAGCCACGACTGGAGGCATGGGAAATGTCTTGGATATGGCTGGATCATTCTCAATAAGCGTCATCAGCTTTACTAATGGCACTGTCAACCCGTTCACACTTATAGTTGCGGCTTACAAGATGAGACCGAAGATCATAAAAAGCAGCTTCCTTGTCAACAGGCTCAGAACAGATTCTCTTTGATTCTAATAGCGAGACTGTATGGAATGTTTTTGACAATACGCCTGGGGTGGCAACTAGATGGAAGCTAATATTGGTGTGAGTCTAGGTTTGCAATACAAGCTTGTAACAATGTGGTTATTTCCAATGCGTGAGGTGGTATCAAGAAAGGTGATGCTATCGAAGAGATTTCTGCAGTGATGGAATGGTGAAGTGTGTTGCAGAAGGAGACAAACTCCAAAAGATCAGATTTGAAACCTTGTGCAGGTAGTTATAAGAAATGAAAGTGTCAAGGACACAGTAGCTCAACTTGATGAACTTGAACTTGGTAAGTTATAAGTGAAATGGCAAAATTGAAGACCAGTGGTTCCAATTTTATTTGGTGAAACTTCAGCATAACAGCATTATGTGTGCACGACGTCAAAGCAATCCACGCATTTTTAAATGTAAACTGTTGGGCTGGCTGAAGGAAGAATGTCGATACACAAATGCAGTAAGTTTAAAGGTCACTATAAACAGCAACCTTTTTTCACAGAAATGAATGCCAATCAATAGCTCTTATCTAGAGGTCTTGCCTAATGAGCACACCAAGTTCTAACACAATCCTATGATACATGTGCCCTGTAGGCTATGTCAAAGAAGAATGTTGTAACATACTAAGCATTCCGAGTTTTAAAATGCTCCGATCATAAATGTGCCCTGTTGTGTGTGTCAAAGGGAAATACTGATGTATAACTGCGGCAAGTTTCAAGCGAACCAATTATAAATGTGCCCTGTAGGGTGTGCCATAGGGAAATATTGATGTATAACTGCACTAAGTTCTAAGGTAATTGCCATCAACGTTTTTTGACAGAAATGGAAGAAAATCGATAGCTCCCATCTAGAGGTCATCTCAAACAAGCATACCAAGTTTCAAATAGTTTTAATTATAAACGTGCCATGTAGGGTGTGCTAAAGGGAAATATTGATGTATAACTGCACTAAGTTCAAAGGTCGTTCCAAACGGCAGTGATGAGTGGGAGCAAAATGGAGGCGAGTGGAAAATCGTTCACCTCAAATAACGTTTGCGAGTGAAAAATGTGAGGAGAGTGATTTTGATTTATTTCTCAGTTTCCATTGACAAACATCCTTTAAAACGAACGTATGAATGCAACTGAACACGAATGGAACTTTTGACGGTGAAAATATATATAATCCACAAAAATTAGTTCTGGATTTTGAATGGCAGATTATTAAAATTGTGGAAAATGGATGGGTAAATTCCAAATCAGGCACATTAATTCGTGTCACTGGTGAATTGGACTACAGGTGTCACGTGTATAAAAGAAAATAAGGAACGGGGCAACATTCTGCATGTGTTTGATAAAAAAAAATATGGAAGTATTAAAAAGTTTCTCAGATCTCAGAATGACCAACGTTTTTTTATCTGAACAGCGTGTTCCTTTTGTGGTGGGAGTAAGCTCTGGGCAAGTTGTCAATGTACAACCCTCTTACTGCTGGTGTGTCATGTTCATAACGACGGAAAGGAAATTGTTTGGAATTGTACTTTAAACGCTTCAAATTGTGAGTGATTCTTAAAAATTTGCCAACATCAAAACTTAATTGAATGTTTCTACTGACGGAACTCAAAAGGATGAAAACACACCCAAGAATAAAGGCGAGCGATTTTTCGTGCTCCTTGGGCAATTTTTGCGTGAGCGATGTGCGCGAGAGTGATCGCGCACCTTTCTCATGCGTCACTGAAACAGAAACACTTTTTTTTACACAAATGGAAGAAAATCGATAGTTCCCATCTAGAGATTACCACAAACAAGTACACCACATTTCAAAGCTATCCAATCATAAATACGACCTGTGAGTATGCCGATGGACGTAAAGTGATGGCAATAGCTCAGCTTCATTTCATCAAGTTGAGCTAAAAATCAAAGTTCAGAACAAATACAACAAAGTTGTGTACATATCTTCCTGCTAGCACTTTCACCTCTCTTTGTGCGGATCTTCAGACAGTAAAGGGTGGACAATAAAAAAGTTTTTCAATTTTGTAATGCAAATTATGAAGAAAAAAATTCCAGACTTCCTGACTGGAAAAAAATTCCAGACTTCCTGACCTTTCAAGTGGGTAGCATGTCGTGAGATAATTATACAAATTGATTATTGTAACATATTATATCGATGTTCAGGTACATACATGCATGTAGGTCTTGTCAGGATTTGAAATTTTCACACTCAGAACTGTTCACAAATAACCAGTGGCAATACTACTACTGGTAATCTGCGACAAAATGTGTAAAGTGAAAATGTTAAACTACATCATGATGAATTAGACACCAGAGCTCTGTTGGCTAACTCACTTTTGAAATGGAAGAACTTGCTGAACATTTGAATCCAGGAGAAAATTGAATGTTCCGAGAGTGCTGGAAAATTATTATGGGTTTCACCATTCTAACCCACCCCTGCCCCCTAACTCCTCTACCAGACACACATGTGCAAGGGCTACCCATTGTCCAATAATCCTTGAACCACCTGTCAAATTCAAAATTCTTTACTGGGCCAAATATCTGCATTGCCAATGAAGGTCTAATGACAGTCATGTCTTCCAATCTTCAGATGTCAGCAACAATCAATCATACCAGTTGTTAACTTTTATCATTATGTGACATCACAAGGAACAGCTGATATTCACAAGATTTATACTTTTAAGCAAAGAATACTATCTCTTAATTTCAAAGAATATGTTACTTTCAAGGTGCTGGCAGCAAAGATAGATGATAAAGAGGTAAATCTTCAGTTCAAGTGTGTACCCAAATCTGTTACATTTGAAAATCTGTTACATTTGAAATTCACATAGATGACCACTAGAATTTAATACAATTACTTCCACTGGACAGTACTCATTACAGTACATCCTAACATTCAGTCAGGTGAGCTAAAAAAAAAAACAGCTACTGCAATTTAACTCGTTGGTAATGGTACATGAAAGTTAAAAAATTTATAGTAATTTATATATTTTTTATACTTACCAATGACCCAGACATAGCTGGTGCTAACTCTTAAAATATAGGGCCAAACACAAATTTTGCCCCCCAATCCCCAAAATTTGCATCTAAAACTAAAGAAAACATGTCCAGAGAGGCCCTCCACACCTCGCCCCCACTGCGCATGCGCAGTGTCAAGGACGTTCCGAAATTGGCGCCATTTATCATTCTAATAACCAGTGCCTGGTAAGCGCTATGTACTCAGCGGGGAGGCAAGAGTTCCCAACTCCTGGGAGGGCCATCCCCGTCTGGGTCATTGGTAAGTATAAAAAATATATAAATTACTATAAATTTTTTAACATTTTTATACTGTACCAATGACCCAGACATAGCTGAATAGTAAAAAGGCTGGAGGGCCAAGGACATAGAGCAAAATGGAATACGCTCAATAAAATAAAATAGAGTCATCCCCTGTAGGGAAAAGAAGTAATAGGCCTTACATGTATCTTTCTTATTTATGATAAATTAGAAAGATACAACACCTTCCAAAAATTGAGCTTCATACATCCATGTACTCTATTAATATCCAATAATCCTTATACTAATAATTTTTAAAGTAAGCCAATAATAAAGTAAGTCTAGAGAATAGAGACTCTTATACTCCTAAAAGTGTGTGAGAATTGCATAATCATGTCCGTTGACATATGCAATATTCAAAAGCTATACTTTAAAAACTAAGACTTGAATGAATTTTATAAACTTAAACTTCTCACTAAACAACCATCCTAAAAACAGCTCAGAATTACTAACTCCGGAGGAGGTATCCCCTTGTTTTCATAGTAAAAACAGGTGACCCAAGGGAACACCCTCCCCCCCCCCCCTTTTTCTTGCCCTGGGTCAAATAGCCCAGAGCGAAGAGGGCAGCCGAACGGAGACACTGCCGAAACAGACAGCCTACCTAGCTATAGTAGCAACTGTTAAGTGAATGACATTCTGAGCAGTAGATAATAGACCTAACAATAGAGGCCTCCAGAAATGGACTCGATATTTCTGAGATAAAATTCATGAATGGATGGCTGAGCGCAATGAGCAGCCTTCAAAAATCTATAATAGAACACTATTAATGTAAGCCCAAGAAGTAGAAGAACTCTTACTTCATGAGCCGAAATCTTAAGCACAACTGCTAAGCCAATGATATACCATAAGCAGTACGCTAGTTAATAGAATCCATTAACAATAAAATGGAGCGTAACGTCCTTCTACTAGACATCAAAGACAGAAGAAGCTTACGCCCTTGTAATAAACAGATATCTGTTTATAAATACATAAACTGTACCCGGAAAGAGTAAAGGCCTATGCCCATACGAAGACGGAAGGACCTTAAAATAATAGGTTCCGGATAATAGGAGCCTAACTCTTATGCAACAATCCAACCTAAATAGTAACGGAAGTATTGATTCCGAAACTATGAAAGTGAAAATCATCCATCGATAGTGCATGAAACTCACTGACTCTACAGTAAAAGAGAAACCAACAGAATTACTGTCTAAAAGGTCAGAATTTGAAAACTACTGTTTCCAGAGGCTCAAATGATTACTTAGCTAAATAAGAACCTGAAGTTAAAATCCGTATAGGAATTTAATCTAAAGATTCTAAGTCTATTTATCAAAAAGTTACTAACTGACTTAGATAAAGAGACAAAAGACTCAATTGTAAACTATCGTAGAGTGCATAGGTATGAGGTAACATAAACCTATAACCTAAATAACAACAGGCTGCAGTAGATCTTGTGAAACAAGTATACTAAAAAATAGCAATGAGTAGTATGGAGGGATCAACCATATGAACATAATGATCCCTACACCACGACGGAAGAGCCTCCACTTTAGTCGCATAGAATAGCGAAGAAGAGGATCTCCTATAGTAAGAAATCGCGTCCAAAGCTCGTCCAGTACAGTGCTTACAATGCAATATGGACCACACAACGGAAAACATGAAGGTTGCGACCTTGCTGGTTGTGATAAAAATGACACGATTTACCCAGTGAAAAAAAGATCCTCACATAGAGGAAGATTTCACGTTAAGATCCACAGTAGACAAGAGAGTAAATTACTCATGATCTCTGTGAAGATAGAGATGCTATCAACAGAAATATATTGTGGTTGTTTATCTTAGCAATACCTGCTAAAAACAACAGCGCCGGAGGATACGCGTATCCTATCATTCTGTCCTATAGATCAATAGAGCGTTAACAGTATTAGCTCAGAGATCTGGACAAGCCAACACATACGTCTGCAATTGATTAGCCAACTGTGTCATAAATAAAACATCATTGGGCGCTCCCATAGATAGCAAATCTGATTGAATACTTGTTTGTTGAGAGTCCATTCTGACAGCAACAAGCGACCCGTAAGAGAACGGGAGTGCGATAAAACAATCAGACGACCCAGAATATGACGGACCAAAACTGAACTTGGTGTACTATAACCAACAGACGGATTCTTTCCATTAAATTGAATAACGGAAACGAAAGAGTGCCTCCCTGGTTCCGGAGATACGCCACTACTGTCGAATTAAAGGACAGGAATTTGGGCATGCGTTTCTGAATAATGTTCATGCAATGACATAAAGCAAGCCTAAAAAACATTATTCCGCGGAAGTTAACTGATAGCTAAAAGACTGCGGAACCCAAAGACCCTGGCACTTCGAATCCGTAGGGATCAGTATATATCCCAATCTGTTTGACTGGCAACCGTCATAACAGCCACACTCGGGTCCGGCAACTGCGGCGGCACTCTCTGAGTCAACCACCGAATGTTTGCCCCAGTCTGAATCTCTTGTAACACTAGATAGACAAGAGAATGTATAAATCAAGCAATTCATGGATTGCCGGAAAGTTGCCGTCGAAGAGAAGCTCCTCCGAGAACGAAGCGACTCTGAGAGAGTTCTTAACCTACTATCCACGCGTGGATGTAGCTAGGGCTGCCTCACGTCTAACCAACTCCAATCAGCCACTGAAGGGCGGAGTTATACGTGAACAAACTACTGCCCTCAAAAGAAATTACATTGAGAATAATATCCCGTAAATCTTTTCTTGAAGACGTAATGATAACGCCTCAGTAAGGCGGATTACGTATAATAAAGCGTCTAAGTTAAGTCTAATATACATAATGTCGTTCCCAACATTGAAATTGGAAAAGACATAAACGGTGAAAAAGAATATATGCAGTCTTTAATCACACCGTCTAGACGCATATGAACTCTCGGTATGCCCTGCTCTGCCAAAATAAACTATATGTAAAAAAGATAAAATGGCAGAAATGAGCCACGCGGACAAGAAACTAAACTATCATGCTTAGTAGCCGTCTTGTATATATATATAAATATATAGCGTCGAAAAATAAAACACATGTTGTAATGACAATATTGGACTGCGTCGGTAAGTCGGGGACAAAGTCCCTGTACCGATCGAAAAATCCGAGTCCAATGACGCTATAAGTCTCTTATCCAAGATCGCAGCAATGAAGTCCGAAAAATAATCACTGGAAGAAATGCCAGAAGATATGAAAGGCATCTTCCGATACTACTAAAGGGAAAACTCGAAATCTTTCGAATCCCTTTTGCCATCCTGTCGGACCCTATAAAGCGTTCGGTCGTCCGTAGCTTGATGCAACCGCGGACCGCACCGACCCAGCGCCGTCGGATAATTCCTGATTCGACCGAGAAACCGTCAATTGCTGGGATGCTGCGAAACAACTGTGCTAACTCGGATAGCACGTCCGTCACTGAGGCCTGAGGAGCAGCGGTCTTACGATGCATTGCCGCAGGAAGCTCCGAGATCGTTACCCCGTGCATACTTCCAATATGCGAGCGAACGGAGTGTATAGGCCTCGTGTCCCTTGGCTACCGGATGGCGCGACCTATTCGCTGTGGAATCACTGAATGCCGAAACTGATCGGATACTCGAGGTCACGTAGCCAATGTGCGGTCGTGTGCCCTGCTGTGAGGATGAGGAAGCATTAAAGACAGTCTCTCGGACTGTCAATATAACGGAGCGTCCCGAGCAACGGACATATGCTCCGAATGTAAAATATCTGAACCACAACATGCGGTCCCCTATGTTGTTGGCTTCCTCCGATCTGTCCTCAATCTGCCGTCACTGGGTGAGTACTAAAGTAATTAAAGTGCTCGCATCACCCAAATCTCCTTCCTAGACCGCAACGGACGAACCCGGCAGCCGAACCATTCGATGAATGTACGCTACACCGGGTGAGCTAGCGAATGTCACTCCGTAAGCGATAGACATATTCCATGAGCACTTATTGCCGCTAACTCTTCATTAACTATGACGACAGAGGCACACTTTTGAAAGACATCTCCATAACTCTTCGAACAAGAAACCAGAAATGCTTGGATAGCAAGCATAAAATAATAATATATATAGCGTCGTTCAATAATTCGAAAGTTTGTGTGACATTATTGGACTATGTCGGAACTGAGGGACGATGTCCCTGAACCGAACCAAAAATTTCTAAGTCCACCGACGCTATCAGTTTCTTATCCGGCATCGCAGCATATGTTGTTCCGAAAGGGAAAGCTTGAAATCCACCGAATCCCTTTCGGTATCCCGTCGGACCGGATGAAACTTTCGGACGTCCGTACCCGCTTCCGCGGAGCGTCCCGACCCAGCATCGTCGGATAAAATATATGCGACAGATTCAGTTGATGCTGGGATGCTGCGATAAACTGTGCTATTAAGGAAAGCACGTTCGTTCCCGAGGCCTGTGCAGTAGCGGACTTACGATGCATTGCCGCTGGAAGCTCCGTGTACGTTGACTCCCGCATACTTCCTATGCGAACGTCCGGAGTCTGCAGGCCTCGAGTCCCCGGCTACCGACCCAGCGCTGTCGGATAATTCTCGATCCGACACCGTTTCTGTCGGCTGCTGGGATGCTGCGATAAGCTGTGCTATGTGCACAAGAATGTCCGGCGTCGAGACCTGCGGAGGCGCAGTCTATCGCTGCTTCGCCGAGGGCAGCTCCGCATCAGATGGCTCCCGCATACTTTTCCTATGCGAACGTCCGGAGTCCATCGGTCTCGAATCCCTGGCTGCCGGATGGTGTGACCTGGTCGCCGAAGAATCCTTGATCGGCGAAGCTGGTAATATATCGGCGGTCACGCAGCCAAGGTGCGGTCGTGTGCGCTGACGAGAAGAGGAAGCCTTAGCAGTCTCAGCGGACTGCCTATACAACGGAGCGTCCCGAGCGACGGACGTATGCTCCGCTAACGACACATTTGTACCACAACATCTGGGGCCAGATGTTGTTGAACGAGAGAGGGGCCTCTCTCGCTTGCCGTCCGGATGGACCGGAACGAGCTATGAACCGGACTAAAAGGCTTCCTCCGTTCTCCCTCCGATCCGCCGTCACTGGGTGTGCATTAAGTTAATTTTATAGTGCTCGCATCACCCCAAAATTCCTTCTAGACCGCAACGGACGAACCCGGCTGCCGAACCATTCGGTGAATGGACGCTACACCGGGCGAGCTAGCGGACGTCAAAGGCCGTCGAACCTACTAGGGTCCTCTTAGGCAATTGGCGTATTACATGAGCACTTTTCCGCTAGCCCTTCATTAATTGTGACGACGGAGGCACACTGTTGGAAGACATCACAGATACATCACCCTAATCTTGATCGTCTGAAATAGAAATTGATAAAGTAGAGTGACCCTGCGGGGAAAGGACCGGAGTGTCCAAATCCCCAACAACATACCGTGACATACGCTTCCCATATTGTCATCGAAATAATACGATACAGAACCGGAGTTAATGCGAGTACACTGACCACATATAGAATGATAATAAGGTCAGAGGAAGACTTCCTCTTAAAACAATTGATCAATATCCTTTCAATGTGAAAAGAAAACAAGTCCTGGTACTCGCACTAACCCCTGGCAATCAAAATACATAATAATAATATGATCCATTAATATAGAAAAAATAATTGAAATCAAAATATTTTGAAAAAATATTTTTTCAGAACAGCCCAAGTTTCTGAAAAGTAACGTTGAGCCCCAATGGATCCCAAGCCTAAGTGTGGACAAAAATTTTAAAAATATTTTAAACAATTTATTCAACACTTACGAACAATAATAATGTATCTAGTTATGATTGAAATAACATAAAGATATTATTATTTAGAAATCCCCCCCTCACACAGAGGGCTGTTGTAAATGTAAACAATGAGTGTAAAAACACTAAAATAAGACTCCAGGCACCCAGGCCCGAAATCAGTTACCAAAAATACACCATCTGATGCAAAACAGAGACTTCCAGGGAAGAAACTGCAGAACATCAGATGGTAGATGCAGAACACAACGCCTAACCACCCGTAGGTGAAGACGTAAACATGGGGAAAGAACAGAATTCATTCTGTTATTCAGCTAAACTCCCAAGAAATTTTAGTAATAATAATTACAGAAATTATGCCAAAAGCATGGGAGAATAGCAAGGGGGAACTTAAAGGACAGGGAGAGAGGAAAAACACTTGTAAAAACAGTGTAACTAAATAATCAGAATGACAACAAAATGGCTGCTGCCTTGAAAATAGGTAACTTAACATAATTTCATTAAAAAATTTTAAGTTACAGCCCTGATAATATTCTGTCACACATTCTTTTCCTCTCCTCCTTTTCTATCCTCCTTAGAATCACCATTTCACTAATATTTATTTGTCTGGCATCATTTAAACTGAGATTTAAAAGCACAAAGATCAGTCAGATGTTAACTGATGAAGGGCCAAACTTAGAATGATAAATGGCGCCAATTTCGGAACGTCCTTGACACTGCGCATGCGCAGTGGGGGCGAGGTGTGGAGGGCCTCTCTGGACATGTTTTCTTTAGTTTTAGATGCAAATTTTGGGGATTGGGGGGCAAAATTTGTGTTTGGCCCTATATTTTAAGAGTTAGCACCAGCTATGTCTGGGTCATTGGTACAGTATAAAAATATAGATAATCACCTTTATGACATATCTTCCTGGTTGTTTCTGCATACAAAATGTACCATCTGATTCAGTTTTAGATGAAGTGGCCTCTGATGTTTTCCCCTCTGGTATGACCAGGATTCTTCTCTGCATGACCTGGTGATTTAAACCGTCAGGTATTTTGTCAATAATAACTTTACCACAAACACTGAAACTATTGAAATTGTACAAAACTATTACTTTTAAATAAGAAATTTGAAACAGAATATTAACCCTCTGCCCAATGCAGACGATAAAAATTTTTTATAATTTTAAACATTATTATTTTCAAATTTTTCAAACAATTTCAACAAAACCATATATGTGACTACACATTAGCATGCGGGGTCACACATTATGGTTTTGCTGATTTTTTTTTTCAAAATATTTGTTTTCTCAACAGCTAAGTTTGTTAATTACGTGGGTGGATGTAACTGATTTGCTCTGATGGTTCATTCGTTGTTTGTGGAACTGTGGTGCAGACTTCCATACCCAACTATGGCTATTCATCAATGTTGGTTTGCACATTACAGTTTTCTAAAAAACATACTGTTGATTTGGTTTAAACATATTTCTGCCCATCTCCCTGAAGAACCAACCAAAACTGATTTCAAATGTAGTAACTGACTCATTTTTCAGGCATGTGAAGAGCTCAGCAACATGTGAGCTGTACCACAAGTAAGGCATGTACCTAGCTTTGCTAACTGCAGCCTTAACAACAGCTAAGCATTTCCAATTTGGACACATTTATCCTCGCACCATACCAGAAGATGCCAGAGAATATTTCTCTGACCCTGTAGATGTCACAGCCAATGTATAAAATGAGCTATTGGTGCAGATGAAAGACCTTAAGAAAGTGGAAGCTGGGTGGAAATAGGAAGTGTCCCGAAGAAAAAAACAAGAAAAGCTGTTTGGCAGAATTATGTGAGGATAAGGCCGCTCCCCATCCTTCAGACATATCAAAGGGCAGCTGTTTCTGACACTGTGGAACAACAAGAAGACTGGATGCCATACATTATTGGTGAGCTGGTGGTTATAGGTACCACTGGCTGATGACCCACCAAATACTACCCAGTGGTGACAATGATGCACAAGTGGAGTCAGCCCCCCTCCCCCCCAAGTCTAACACAGATTTAAAGGTTGAGCACAAACCATTCTATATGGAAAAATCATGTCTTTTCTGAGCACAGATGGAAAGATGCTAGTGAATGCGGCCTAACACTAAGATGAGGTATCTGGCTTGGCTATGGGCTTTGCACACCTGGACAGAATGATGATGGGTGGCTTGCCACCCAAGCTCAACTTCAGCCCTCCTGAATTCGGAATGGTAGTTCTCACTACAGGCCTGGCTATGGTAACAAAATATATGCTGATTAAGCAAGGTATCATATCAGATGATATATTGAAGTAAGTTTCTTTACTGTTAAGTAAAATGGTTTATGAATTTGGAGTTCTGAGTTAAAAGGGATTTATTGGTGGGGATCACAATTAAGAATTCAGCTGTTCATTTCAATCCAGAGTGGGGAAAAGAAAATTTGTGTCTTGATAAAGATAAAAAAATTTCCCCTCAACCCAATCAATCAAGGTCCTGCACACAATCATGTTTATTTCCAGTTTCAGTATGACAGGCTATGTATGGGTCTGTGGGATATGGCACATCAGTCTAAATGGATTTGTTCAGGCCTCTTTCACCACAAGCTGTCCATTTCGATCTGATGAGGAGAGCCCAGGTCAGCAGAATGTGTGGGCCTTTCCTGCAGTCTCTTTCTGCTTGTGATTCAGTAAACAAGGGCTTTATAGTTTGGGGCTGGGGAAGGGTGTAAACTTGCAACCTGTATAGCATTTGCCCAAAAAGTCCATTGTCTCCTGTTCCTCACCTTTGTTGAGTGATACAACTAGATGGATACGAGATCGTAAAGCAAATCTTCAGATATCATTCAACAAGCCAATGCCTATTTGCCTCACTCCAAAAGGAAGGTTTTGATTACTGTAGACAAAAATGTCACTCATTTTCAACTTCATACAGCAAAATTTAATGCTGATGTTTTCCAAAAATCAGTCCGACAGTCAGTCAGATTTAACATCATATCATTGAATACACTAGATCAATGTGAATAAAAATATGATGTTGAACAAGAGGATTCTCAGCCAGTACAGCAGGGTCGCTGCTTTTGGAGGCAGCTAAAAACAGGATTAACAGGAGAGAGAGATAAAATAAGAGACACGGTTACCTGGCATTTCACTTATTGCAACCAGGGATAGTGAAATCACTGATAGTACTCGCAAACTTATTCTGCAATGTAATATTCATGGTTATAAATCCATATGCTGCTCTAATGCTGAACAAAATACAAGAGGCTCCAGGGGGCCTGAAGTGCTCACCTAAGAAAGACCCATTGATTCTTCACAGATTTGAGGATTTTTTTTAAAAATAATTAGTCACTTATGTACTTTTGTTTATTTTCACTGACTGGGACTGTGGTTTGCGAGAACAAGTACTGCCAAGCATTTCAGATCTCCCAAAAGAGAATAGAATTATTACAACTACTTCATATAACAAGAGGCCCCATGGGGCCTGAGGCAATCACCTGATCAAAGTTGTTTAAAGAAGGATTTAATTAGTATATATGGATAGTTAACACTACAGAGTAATGAACTTATTTAATTATTTATAACTCTATTGTCCATGCCAGATGATTTGTTTCTAGTATTGAGATGCTACCACAGAATTAATTCCCAGATTTCCAGTAATGCGAAACTAGGGATTCCAAATATCAATCTAGCCACCTAACTTGAACAAACTTGCAGGGTGTTGTGTATCAAATATCAAAAGATCCTGACTGGTGGATCTTCTCCAAATCCAAATATCAACCCAGAGACTTTATTTGAACAAACAGAATCTGAACCCTCTTAGGATGCTGTATACCTAATATCAAAAGATTCGGACTGTATCTCAAGAAGCAGATTTTTAAAGATTACTCCTCATATTGGACAAGTTGAAATTTTGGCTCCAATAGGAACCCCAAATATTAACTCAGAGACGTGATTTGAACAATCTTAGATCTGATCTGACTAAGGATGCTGTATACCAAATATCAAAAGATTGTGACTTGTGAATCTGAAGAAGATTTTTAAACCTTATTCCTCATATTGCACTAACTTAAATGTTGAGCTCCCTTAGAGAGCACAATTATTAACTGATGAACTTGAGTTGAACAAATTGAATCCTACCCTAGAAAGGATTCTGTATGCTATATATTGAATGATTCTGACTGGTGTTTCTAATGAAGAGTTTTAAAGATTATTCCTCATATTTAACAAAGTTAAAATTCAGGCCCCAATAGCTGAGGGACCTGCTTTGAACAACCTTGAATCTGACCCCGTAAGGATACTGTATACTCAATTTCAATAGATTTTGAGTAGTGGATCTGAAAAAAAATTTTAAAAGATTATTACCCAAATTGATTTTAAGTTAAAATTGTGATCCCATAGAGAGCCCAGTTATTAACTGAGGGGTTTGATTTGAAGAAACTTGATACTGAACCCTGTAAGAATTCTATATACCATACATCAAAAGATTTGGACCAGTGCTTCTGGAGTTTTAAAGATTGTTTCTCATATTGGACGAAGTAATAATTCAGGCTCCAATAGGGAGTCCAAATATTAACCCAGGGATTTGGTTTGAACAAACTTAGATCTGACCTCCCTTAGAATGCTGTATACCAAATATCAAAAGATTCTGACTGGTGGATCTGAAGAAGAATTTTAAAGATTATTTTCCATATTGAACAAAGTTAAACTTCTGGCTCCCATAGAGTATTTATTTATTTATTTATATATTTATTTATTGGTGTTTAAGGTCACATATTTCTGCACAATGGCTAATCATGACAACAACAGTTTTACGGGTGAAGGAAGCCAGAGTACCCAGAGAGAACCACCGAGCAACAGCAAGCATCTGTCAGCTCCCCAATATACTAATTCCACAGAAGCAGTCTTAGCATTGGTTGAAGACTGGTGCACCATCGACGTAGAGTACGCGATAGTACCCATGTGGGCAATGGGGGTGAAGTGTCTTGCCTAAGGACACAACGTGGTTGGGGTTCGAACTGAGAACCTCTTGGCTTGCAGTCTGCACCTCTGGCTACTGAGCCACCATGTCCCCGGCTCACATAGAGATCCCAATTATTAAATGGTGGACTTGAGTTGAATACATTTGAATCCAACCCCTATAAGGATTCTGTATACTATATATTAAAAGAGTCTGACTAGTGTTTCTGGAGAAGTTTTAAAGATTATTCCTCATATTGGAGCCCAAATATTAACCAAATTAGATCAAACCTCCCGAAGGATGTTGTATACCAAACATCAAAACATTCTGACTGGTGGATCGGAAGGAGATAATTTCTAAAGATTATCCCTCATATTGCACTAAGTTAAAATTCGGGCCCCCATAGGTAGCCAAATATTAACTGAAGGACTTGATTTGAACAACCTTGAATCTGACTCTCATAACAATGATGTATACCAAACATTAAGAGATTGTGACTGGTGGTTCTAAAGATTATTCCCCATATTGCACTAAGTTAAAATTTGGGCTCCTGCATTGAGCCTGAATATAAACCAAGGAGATATCTTTATTAAACAAACTTGTAAATATGCTGACTCAGCATTTTTCTGGGTAAACAAGGTAAACAATTGGTGTATGGCGAACAAACTCGTCCTCAATGAAAGTAAGACAAAATTTATCATCTTACATCCACAGGATGATAGTTACTCAATTGGAAGTAGGAGCACTGTGCTTAACAACTCAACCATAACTTCTATCGCAAATAATCAAGAAGAAAAATTTGTCAAATTCTTAGGAATTTTTGTGGATGAAAATCTCAACTTCAGGCACCATCTTTCGGTTGTTTGTTGCAAAATTTCAAGGGTTATTTATACCATAAAAAGAGTGAAAAGAATTCTGCCACAAAAATGCTTGAGAACATTATATTACGCTTTAATCCACAGTCACATGCTGTATGGTATCCAAGTCTGGGGGCACTCACCCGCCACAAGAGCACTTACAAAACTGCAAAAGAGAGCCATCCGAATCATATCCAACAAAGAATTCAATGCACACACCGACCCACTATTTAGAAACCACCGTATCTTAAAATTCACAGACTTGTATAAACTTCACGTTCAGCTGTTTATGCATGATTGGCATAATAAAATGTTACTTGAAAGTTTTGAGAATAGCTTTAAAATAAACCTAAACCCATCCGGTATGAACACTAGACAGTCAGGTAAATTGCACACATATAAACCGAGGACCCAGTTCTCTGCTAACCTTCCCATTCATACTTGCCCTAGGACGTGGAACAATATTGAACCATCTGTTAAAAATTATCAAAGATTACTATTCAAAAAGACTATAACTGAACAACTTCTAAGTTCATATTCACTCCATGTCAACTGTAACAATCCAGTATGCCCCAACTGTACGTTGTAGCTCTGTTTATCTCATCTCATCGCTACCTCTCTCTTCAACTCAATCATCATCTTGTTGTCCCCTTGAGTCCAATGCGTTCTTTATGCCTGCTGACACATGGAACACATTGGAACTCAGGGGATGACATGCTAGAAAACATAGAATAGATCTATCACATAACGGAAAGAACTAGTCTAATATGTCATATGCAGTATGGCTATAAAATTCCCACTTATTAGTAAACAAGCTGTTGTCAGGATTGTCTCGATTGTCACGTCTGCTTCTCGTATTAATTTCTCTTATTTCATTTTTCTCTTCTCTTCCTTTCTCTGCTTTTTTCTCCTTTTTCTTCTTCATTTTTTAAACGGGAATGGCGGGAAGACAGCCACTAGTGGCTACGCCATCTCCCAGTGGTGGAGCCATGTAGTTCTGAAGTATACTACCTATATGTATATTTTTGTTATTAACTGTATACATGTTGTACTACTGAATAAAATCAATCAATCTGATGTCCCCTCCAAAACACCCTGACACAACCGATGGCAATTATTTTTCACCATTCCATTCTACTGGTCCGAAGGATGCTTCATACCAAATAACAGTTCTCTGTTCAGTGTGGTTTGGAAAATTTGGGTGTTTGAAAATATTTCTATTCTTAGCTCCTGAGGTTCCGATGGGGACATAGGAAAATATTTTTTGCATGAATCAATTACTTAGGATTCAATAATACCACATACCAAATTTGGTTCAAATCGGACTATCAGTTCAGAAAAGTTAAAAAATTTATAGTAATTTATATATTTTTTATACTTACCAATGACCCAGACTTAGCTGGTGCTAACTCCACAAAAACCAGGGCCAAACACAAATTTTGCCCCCCAATCCCCAAAATTTGCATCCAAAACAAAAAGAAATCATGTCCTAAAGGACCTCCATAGTACGACTCTACTGCGCATGCACAGTGACGCAGTCGTCCCGAAATTGGCGCCAAATATCATTCTTACTGGCAGTGCCTGGTCAGCGCTATGTACTCAGCGGGGAGGCAAGAGTTCCCAACTCAGGGAGGGCCATCCCCGTCTGGGTCATTGGTAAGTATAAAAAATATATAAATTACTATAAATTTTTTAACATTTTTATACTGTACCAATGACCCAGACTTAGCTGAATAGTAAACAGGCTGGAGGGCCTAGGACATAGAGGAAAATCCAATAAGCTCAATTATAAAATAAAAGAGGTAACCCCTTAAGGAGAAAAGGAGTATTAGGCTTTACATGTATCTTTCTTATTTAATATTTAAATTAGAAAGATACACTACCCTTAATAATTGAGCACAATAACATTCATGTTCTCTATTAACATCCAGTATAACCCTTATACTAATTATTTTTAAAGCATGCCAATAAATAAAGTAGTCCAGAGAATTGAGACTCTTTATAATCATTTAAAAGTGTCCGAGTATTGTATATTAAAGCCCGTTTGACACTTGACATATACAAATGCTTCACACCGAGCTACACTTTAAAAATAAGACATGAATGAAATTAAACATTAATATTACACTTTAAAACCATCCCGGAAGCGACTCAGAAATACTGTCTTGGAGGAGGCATTCCCTTGCTTTTCACTATAAAGCAGGTGACCTAAGGGAACACCCGCCCCCCCCTTCCCCTTGCCCTGGGTCAAATAGCCCAGAGCGAAGAGGGCAGTCGGACGGAGTCACTGCCGGAACAGAAAGCCTGCATAACTATAGTTGCAACTGTTTAGTGGACGACATTCTGAGCAACAGATAACGGACCTAAACAATGCAGGTCTCCAGAAATGGACTCAATATTTCTGAGATAAAAATTAGTAAATGTGGATGGCTGAGACCAATAAGCAGCCTTCATTAAATCTGTAATAGCAACACTATTAGCATAAGCCCAGGAAGTAGAAAGAGCTCTTACTTCATGAGCAGAAATCTTAAGCACAGACTGCTGAGAAGAAGATAAATCTTCATACGCAGTACGGATAGTTAACTGAATCCATCTAGCAATAGAGTGGACTGAAATGTCCTTTCTATTAGGCATCAAAGACAGAAAGAAACGTTTCCGTCCCTTTCTGATGAACTGAGATCTCTGTTTATAGATACGTAGTGCTCTAACAGGACAGAGTAAAGGCCTACGCCCGTCTGAAGACGGAAGAGCCTTAATAACAATAGGTTCCGGATATTTATTAGGAGCCTGATTCTTAGCTAAAAAACCGACATTAGTAGTGAAGGTGATAGTGTTCCCAACACTACGATAATGAGAATCATCCACCGATAGTGCATGAAGCTCACTGACTCTTCTGGCAGAAGAGAAAGCTAAGAGAAAAGCTGTCTTATAAGATAAGAATTTGAAATCTACTGTCCCAAGAGGTTCAAATGGCTTTTCCTTCAATTTAAGGAGAACCCAAGCTAAATTCCACTTAGGAATTAATCTAAGAGTTCTGGGTCTATTTATCGAAAAGTTTCTAACCAATTTCGATAAAGAGACATTAGATCCAATTTGTAAACTATCATGATGTGCATAGGTATCAGATAACATAGATCTATAACCCTTTATAGTAACAGGTTGCAGTTTGATTTCGTCAAACAAGTATACTAGAAAGTTAGCAATGTCTGGTATAGAGGGATCAAATATATCTACAGAATGATCCCTACACCAACGACGGAAAACCTTCCACTTAGCCGCATAGTTTAGCGAAGAGGAGGTCCTCCTACAGTTAGAAATCGCGTCCACTGCTCGTCCTGTAAAGTGCTTGCCATGCAAGAAGGACCGCACAACGGAAAAACGTGAAGGTTGAGACCTTGCGGGTTGTGATGTAGTTGGCGCGATTTCCCCTGCCAAAGAAGATCCTCTCGTGGAGGGAGCTTCCGCGGTAGGTCCCACAACAGACACCTGAGTAGATTTATCCACGGTCTCTGTGGCGACAGAGATGCTACCAACAGAATCTTGCATTGAGATTGTTTTATCTTTAGCAATACTTGTTGAATTAACGGCGCTGGAGGATACGCATATCCTATCATTCCGTCCCAAGGGATCGACAGAGCGTCTACTGCAAATGCTCTTGGATCCGGACACGGGGACACATACGTTTGCAACTGATTGTTGAGATGTGTCGCAAATAAGTCTATCATTGGCCGTTCCCATTGGTAGCAAATCTGATTGAATACTTGTTTGTTGAGAGTCCACTCCGACGGCAACAAGCGACCCTTTCGTGAAAGGGAGTCTGCTAGCACATTCAGACGACCCGGTATGTGACGGACCGAAAGAAGAACGTGATGTTCCAACGCAAACAGAAGGATTCTTTCCGTTAGATTGAACAACGGAACTGAATGAGTGCCTCCCTGATTCCGTATATACGCCACTACTGTCGTATTGTCGGATAGGATTTGGACATGAGCATCGTGAATAATGTCCATCCAGTGACGTAACGCAAGCCAAATTGACATCATTTCCTTGATGTTTATGTGCTTGCACAGGAATTGCGGATCCCAAAGACCCTGGCATCTCGAATCCGTTGGGATTAATGATGCACCCCAACCTGTTTGACTGGCATCCGTCATAATGGTAAAACTCGGATCCGGCAACTGCAGCGGAACTCCTTGAGTTAACCACTGAATGTTTGCCCAAGTCTGAATCTCTTGTTTCACTTGATCTGACAAGAGAACGTCTACATCGAGCGAATGAATTTTCACACTCCAATTCTGAGTCAGGAAAATTTGAAGAGGCCGTGTGCGTAGCCGTCCCATCGGAATGAGATCCGCGGCGGCTCCGCACAGACCTATCAGTCTCATAAATTCTCTCGCCGTGACTTTGTCTGTATTCAAACAATAGCGAGCGTAACAACTGACTAATTTCGCTCTGGTTAACGGCAGACGAACGAGATTGTTGTGCGTCTCGAAGCTCATTCCCAGATGAGTGAATGACTTGGACGGCACCAGATCCGACTTCTCCTCGTTTACTATGAAACCGAGACGTCGGAGCAATAGAAGAAGATTCTGAACATCGTTCTGAAGCGTTAACTCGTTGCCGTACCTCTGAAGAATGTCGTCCAGGTAGGCCGACGTTACCGCAGACGAATGAGCTCGGAAGTAGATCATTACCGAGTTCATTACCCGAGTGAAAGCCCAGGGTGCTAGATTCAATCCGAAGCACATGGCCCGGAACTGATACACCACTCCTAGGACTGCGAAGCGTAGATACTTTCGGAATGTCGGATGTACCATGACGTGAAAGTACGCATCTTTGAGATCTATGCTCGTTGCATAATCGTTCACCCGAATACTCGCTCTGACCGATCGAATCGTCTCCATATAAAACTTCGGAGCGACGATCAGCTTGTTTATCCAGCTCAAATCTATGACTGGACGGAACGAGCCGTCTGGTTTCGGAACCAGAAACAGATGGCTGTAGAATCCCAGCGATTCCTGGTTTTCTACGACCTCTACCGCGTTCTTCATTAAAAGAGACTGCACCTCTGATAGCAGAGCGTCTCTTTTCTGAGGGTTTGACGGAAGATGAGTCCACTTTGGACTTCGAGTTAATGGAGGCTTTCGTTTGAAGGATATCTTTAGACCTTCCGAAGTCACTCCTCTCACCCACGGGTCGTCCGTAATCGACGCCCACTCTTGAGAAAAACTCGACAACCTTCCGCCAACCGGAACGCGATAGAGGTTTAAGCCATCACCTCCTGGATCTGCGAGGCCTGCGGTAGGAGAAACCACGTCTTCCACGACCCGCACCTCGCCTCGTCGACCTCGGGGCGTCCGACCGATTGTCCCGGCCTGAAGGACGTCCCGAACGAGAGTCACTATCCTGACGGTCTCTCGAATAAGAGCTAGAGGACGCACCGGAACCTCTATAGGAACCTCTCTTGGGCGGATAAGACCCAGAAGTGCCCGCCTTATTCGTGTCTGCTGTATCCGACCTTTTAGGAGCGGATCTAAACAACAGAGAATCACTAGCTTTCTTTTTAATATTATCATAAATAGCGGAAAGCTTGCCGTCAAAGAGAAGATCTCCTGAGACCGAAGCGACTCTAAGAGAGTTCTTCACCTTAGAATCCACTAATGTGGATGTAGACAGGGCTGCGTCACGTCTAACCAACTCCAGATTTGCCACTGAAAGGGCGGAGTTACACGTGGAATAAGCTACTGCCCTTGAAAGAAGTCTTAAGGAGGATTGTATATCCTGAAACTCTTCCCCTTGAAGACGCAGTGATAACGCCTTAGTAAGGTGATCTGCGTAAGATAAGGCATCTAAATTGGCTCTGTTCGACGCAATAGCTGTTTCCAACACTGCGGTTGGAATAGAAGCTGACGACGGTAATGATAGCTCTAAGTCTTCCGCCTCGTCGTCCATACGCAGAGGAACTCTCGGTATACCCTGACCTGCCGTGTCGAATTTATTCCTTGCATTAATGAAAGGCAGGTTGAGAGTATTTGCGGACAAGAAACCTGCTTTCCCCGTCCTGGAAGCAAGTTTAAGAATAGCGTCGTTCAATAATTCAAATGTTCTTGCAACATTATTGGACTGCGACGGAAACTCGGGAGCGATGTCCCTGAACCGCTCGAAAAAATCAGAGTCCAATGACGCTATAATTCTCCTGTCCGGAAGCGCAGCAGTCTGGCCCGACGGAACAACTTGAGGAAGAAAGTGCCGGATGAAGTCCACGGCAGCTTTGTGTTGTTCCGAAAGGGATAGCTCCAATTCATCCGTATCCCTTTCACCATCCGGTCGGACCTCCCGATGTTCCCGGTCGTCCGCCCCCGATGCTTCGGCGGAGCGTACCGACCCAGCGCCGTCGGATAATTCTCGATCAGACACCGTTTCTGTCGGCTGCTGGGATGCTGCGATAAGCTGTGCTATCTGCACTAGAATGTCCGACGTCGAGACCTGCGGAGGAGCGGTCTTTCGCTGCTTCGCCGAGGGCAGCTCCGCATCAGATGGCTCCCGCATACTTTTCCTATGCGAACGTCCGGAGTCCATCGGTCTCGAATCCCTGGCTGCCAGATGGTGTGACCTGGTCGCCGAAGAATCCTTCATCGGCGAAGCTGGCAAAATATCGGAGGTCACGCAGCCAAGGTGCGGTCGTGTGCGCCGACGAGAAGAGGAAGCCTTAACAGTCTCTGCGGACTGCTTATACAACGGATCGTCCCGAGCGACGGACGTATGCTCCGCTAAAGACACATTTTGTACCACAACATCTGGTCCCAGATGTTGTTGTACGAGAGAGGGGCCTCTCTCGCTCGCGGCCCGGCTGGACCTGGACGAGCTAGGAACCGGACTAAAAGGCTTCCTCCGTTCTCGTTCACTATCCGCCGTCACTGGGTGTGCATCTATTATTTTTATAGTGCTCGCATCACCCAAAATTTCCTCTTGGACCGCATCGGACGAACCCGGCTGCCGAACCATTCGGTGAATGGACGCTACACCGGGCGAGCTAGCGGACGACATTTGTCTAATCTCCATGAGCACTTTTGCCGCTAGCTCTGTATTTATTTGTGACGACGGACGCACACTTGAAGAAGATAACATGGAAACATCACCCTGTTCTGGTTCCTCTGAAATAGAAACTGAGAGAGTAGAGTGACCTTGTGGAGAAAGAGCCGGCATCGCTCTTTCTCCAGAAACAACATATCGTGACACACGTTTCCAATGTTTCTCATCCCAATGTTCACATACAGGACAGGGATTAATGCGAGAACACTGACTACAATTAATGCAATAATCATGAAAGTCAGAGGAAGATTTCTTCCTATTACAATTTGAACAAAGTCCCTTCATTGTGAAAGAACAACAATAAGTCCTAGTTACTCGCAAAAACCCCTGACACAAAGATACATAATAACATGATCCATTAATAAATGAAAAAACAATTGCAAAACAAAATAATTTTGAAAAAATATTTTTTCAGAGAAGCCCAAGTTGCTGAAAAGTAACGTTGAGCCCCGATGGATCCGATGGCAAAGTGTGGTCAAAAATTTTAAAATTATATAAAATAATTAATGAGACACTTTCGGATAATATAAATGTATCTTATAATGAGATAAACTACCACAAAGGCAAACAGCCCCCCCTCAAAAAAGGCTGTTGCCAATGAAAACAAACAGTGTAAACACAGTAGAAAACATGACTCCAGGCACTGAAAAAACTGGCCCGGAATCAGTCATCAATTACACTCTATCTGATGCAAAACAGAGACTCCCAGGGGAGAATCTGCAGAACATCAGATGGAAGATGCAGAACACAAACGTTATACACCCATGGGTGAAAACGTAACTATGGGGAAAATAACAGAAAACATTCTGTAACCAAGCAACTCTCCCAGGGAATTTTAGAAATGAAACTTCTCAAAAATATGCCAAAAGCATGGGAGAATTGCAAGGGGGGACTTTAGAAGGTTAGGGGAGAGGAAACACTGAATAAGCAGTGCAACAATTAGCAAGAATGACAACAAGAGGCCCTTGCCTCGAAAATAGGCAACTTAACATAATTTCAACAAAAAATTTTAAGTACAGCCCTGATTATTTTTTGCCACTTCTTTTTTCCTCTCCTCCTTCTATCCTCCTTAGAATCACATTTTCTCCAAGAATTACGTGTCTGGCATCCTTTAAACTGAGATTTACAAGCACAAAGATCAGTGAGATGTTGACTGATGAAGGGCCAAACAGAGAATGATATTTGGCGCCAATTTCGGGACGACTGCGTCACTGCGCATGCACAGTAGAGTCGTACTATGGAGGTCCTTTAGGACATGATTTCTTTTTGTTTTGGATGCAAATTTTGGGGATTGGGGGGCAAAATTTGTGTTTGGCCCTGGTTTTTGTGGAGTTAGCACCAGCTAAGTCTGGGTCATTGGTACAATATAAAAATTTTAAATTTCAGGTGGGGCAGGGTGGGGCCAAAAATCTTGTCCCTCCCATGTACCTGTCTCATCTTGTTCCAGAAAAAATTATTAGCATTTTCATTTTTTAGGGATGCAGGTGAATTGTTTTTTGCATTGAATCAAGTATAAGTCACCCAATGATAATGCATACCAATTTTCATTCAAACTGGCTGAGCATCTCTAAATTGAAATATCAATGACACTGTAGCTTACACTGACTTTATTGTGCATTTATGAGGTTTATGTCATAATCATTTCACTAATGTTGCATTCAAGAAAATTGTGACATAAATGTTGTTTTGTAATCTATCAGAAAAAAAAAACTTGAAAAGAAAATGATATGAGCCATGGAAGCCATTCTAGGCAACCAACCGTGACAGAAATATGACATCCTCATCTACTTATACTTTCATCCTGCCACATTTCAAGAAATCTGATCCATAAATGCAACCTGTAGAGAGTGCTGAAGAAAATCAAGATGTCTGTAATGGCAGCCATTACGAGCAGCCAACTATTACCAACATAGGGTGTTCTCATCTACTAATCATACTAAGGAAGCCGTCTGTGTTTCAAGAAAATTGTGCATGAAAAAAACTGTAGGGTGTTGAGAAGAAATCCAAGATGGGTGTTGTGAGCAACCAACCATGACCGTAATAGAACGTTCTCATCAAGGCATGAACCTGAACATACAGATATGAAATTTGGCAATGACTGGAAAACAAGAGACCAAAAGGGGTCTTAATCGCTCACCGGCCAAAGTGGTTCAAAGAAGTGTTTGGGGTCACATTCAGTTAGACATGGTTCATCAACACTACAAAGGAATGAAGCCATGCAAAGGCAAATTTTATGGAAATGGATCTGAACAAACCTGAACCTAACATGCTCTCCCTGCCACCCTCAACCCTGCCCATAGAGAGCCCAAATAATAAGCCAGGGACTCAAATTGAACAAACTTGAATCTGATCCCTCTTGAGATGTTACAAATGTATATACCAAATATGAAAGAATTCTGACTGGTGGAACTGAACAAGGAGGTTTTTAAACAAATGTCCTCACATTGCATTAAGTTAAACTTTGGGCTCAAATAGGAGGCCAAAATATTAACCCAGGGAACTGATTTGAACATACTTGAATCTGACCCACCTAGAGATGTTGTATACCAAATATAAAAGGATTCTGATTGGTGGATCTGAAGAAGAAGACTTTTAGAAGAAATTTCCTCATATTGCACTTTGCACTAAGTTAAAATTCGGGCTCCCACAGGAAGCCAAATATCAACACATAGACCAGATTTGAACAAACTTGAATTGGACCCTCCTAGAGATGTTGTATACCAAATATGAAAACATTCTGACTACAGGGTCCAAAGAAGAGGATTTTTAAAAAAATTCCCTATATTGCACTAAGTTGATATTTGGGCTCCCATAGGGAGCCCAAAAATTTACCCAGGTAAGCGATTTGAACAAACCTGAAACTGACCCACCTCAAGATGTTGTATACCAAATATGAATGCATTCTGACTGGTGGATCTGAAGAAGAAGATTTTTAAAGAAACTTCCTCAAATTGCACAAAGTTAAAATTCAGGCTCTCATAGGAGGCCCAAATGTAAACCCAGGGACTTGATTTGAACAAACTTGATTCTGACCCCCCCCCCCCCCCCCCCCCCCCCCCCTATAGATGTTGTATACCAAACACGAAAGGATTCTGACTGTTGGAGCTGAAGAAGAAGATTTTCAAAGAAATTTACTCAAATTGTATGAAGTTAAACTTTGGGCTTCCCCCTACGGATGTTGTATACCAAATATGAAAGCATTCTGACTGGTGGATCTGAAGAAGATGATTTTTAAAGAAATTTCTTCATATTTCACTAAGTTAAAATTTGGGCTCCTACAGGGAGCCCAATTATTAACCCAGAGACTCGATTTGAACAAACTTGAATCTGACCCCAATAGAGATGTTATATACCAAATATCAAAAGATTCTAAATGATGGTTCTGGAGAAGAAGATTTTTTTAATTTAAGAAAAAAAAATTATGTAATGCCCCTTGTAGGACCCCCTGAGGACGCGGAAAGTTTATTTGTACAAGCTTGAATTGACATATGATAAGGAAAATGCACACCAAATTTGGTTCAATTTGGTCCAGTAGTTTGGGAGGAGAAGTCGATAATGTAAAGTTCACGACGGACGATGACGACGGACGGCAAGTGATAAGTTAAGCTCCCTTTGGTGAGCTAATAACTGAGGATGGCTGCCATGGCAGCTATGATAGGCAGTCAACTGTTACCAAAAAGGACATTCTCATAGCACATCATACTTAGTCATCCTGCAAAATTTCAAAAAGATTTAAGCATAAATGAGGGCTGTAGTCAGTGTGGAAGAAATCAAAGATGGCTGCTGTCTCAGCTATTTTGGGCAACCAAAAATGAGCATTATAGGTTTTCATCTTGGTATTTCTATGCACAAAAAATATGATGACGATCTAAAAAGAACTGTGGGCTGTAGCCTGTGCTGAAATGAACTGTAGATGGTAAACTGAAGAAATCATAGATGACTGCCATTGTGGCCATTATGGGTAGTCAACTGTTACCAAAATAAGGCTTTCTCATCTACTCCATCATACTAAGTCACCCAGTCAAACTAAAAATGTATTAATTCATAAATGTGACCTACCTAAAGCCTGTGCTGGAGAAATCCAAGATGGCTGCTGTGGCTGCCAATGTGGGCAGTAAAGGATGGCCATAATTGGACTCATATTGAGTTAGGCAATGATTGGAAAAGAGCTTTGGGCTGCAGCCAGTGCTGAACAAATTGTGCACAGACATCCACACATGCCATAACAATAGTTTACCTTGACTTTGTCAAATTAAGCTAAAAACTAAAATTGTGGAAGTGGTCTTACATTTTGCCCTTCCAAGGAGATGGAGTTTCTGACAATTTTCTTTAAACAAACTTGAAATACACTGAGGAGAGCTGCACACCAAATTTAAAATCATTGCAGTTAATAGTAGTTCATGAGAAAAAGACTGCTTAGTATTTTTTCTATTGTCTTTACTGTTAAATGGCAGTCCACAGTGAGCCTTTATGAGAAACAGATAACAGTTTTATAGTCCAACTAACCTTTTTGAACTTTGTCAAATGGTTAAATTAGTTGCATTATGGGGGAAATTTAGTGCTCAAGATTTCTGTATTTTGGTAACATTATGCAAATGGTCAACAGGGTTCCATTGTACTGTTTCAAATCAACCAACTGGTTCTGAAAATTAACAAACAGACTTAGAGTCGGAAAAACTTTCTTTGAACAAACCCTCAAGTCTTCATCACTAAAAGAAGATGCATATCAAATCTCAAAGCATTGTAACTGGTAGTTTTTTAGTTTAAAAGAATTTCAGAGTGTTTGGGCATTACCACAACACAATCCATGGGGAGGCCTAGCAACCTGTTAACAAAAACATGGAAGGTTACCCTACAAAGATAACTTTTTGCCACGTTTGGTTGGAGTTGGAAAACAGTGGTTCTGAAGATGGGAATGAAAACATTAATGGACAATGGATGCAGGCTGACAGATGATAAGTGATGACAATAGCTCACCCTTACTTTAAGTCAAGTGAGCTCAAAATTGTTATCCAAATTCACCATTTTTTTAACAAACAAAAAAGCATAACTCTGACTGACCCTGTGGACTTTTGTTGTCTTGTTTTGTGACGTTTGACATTTTTTTTTTTTTTTGCTTAAAGTAACTTTAAATCTTTCAAAACATGGTTTATAGCAAAAATTAAATGAAAGTGTCAATGACACTGTAGCTCAACTTGTGTAAGACATGTACATGCATAGTATGTGACACAGCAATGACACACATCTAGGTAATGACCTGATAACAAAGGTACATGTAAAGTATTGTGAAGGTCTGTATATAAATACTGACCGTAGCCTGTAACAAATGTACAGGTAAAGTATTGTAAAGGTGGGTGACAGTTAGATGCTAAACTAGAAAAGAAATCTCCGTGGGATTAATGTTACAATGGGGATCCTCGCATGGAGCACCATAAGCCAAATGTTAGCAATTGTTGTGGCCTGTTTGATTAAAACCCTTCTAAGGTTGATTCATACTAATTAATAAATATTTGTCCAGTCCTTCTTAAAATATAGGTATTTGAATTTTTTATCTTTTGCTCATAGGGTTCCCATGAGTGAGGAGGTTTTATTTTTCTCACTGGAAATAGAAAATTGGGTTGTGCTAATGTTTACCCTCCCCAAACAACACCAAATATTAACACAGGAACTTGGCTTCAACACATTTGAATATAAACATCCTAGGGATACTGAATTCAAAAAACATCATTTTGTCTGGTGTTTTTGGAAAAGATTTTTAATTATCTCCCTTTTTGAGTCCCCGAGTGGGTCTGACTGAAGCCAAAAATAGTTGTTCTCATACCACAGTGATAACAAAGGCACCCAATAAATTTATAGCAAATATTACTGACATAAAAAATCTTCTTTACAGGTCCTGTACAAAAAATGTAATACAAACAATTCCCGTAAATATGACTGCCGACAGGCATTTTGAATTTTTGCCTGATGCCTGAGCCCAAATGCACTTGTTACCATCCCACAATGATAACAAACGTAGTCCTAGAAGTTCTGTATAAAGAACTGATTGCACCTAATTTCGGTATAAAATGGCCACTGGCAGCCATCTTGAATTTTGAACAGCACCCAAAAACACTTGTTCTCATCCCAAGGTGATAACAAAGGTACCCAAGGAGTTTTGTGAAGATCGGTTCATAAATACAGCCTCTAGTCCAAGCCATATTGACATGTGCACTTACTGTGTACAAGTAAAACTGAATAAATCAAAATTCATCTAATTTGCATAATTTCTGCATGAAAAAAAGACCTGTGTATGTGATGTATTCCATGTTACTAAACATTCATTCAAAAATTTATTCAAATCAGAACACTCATATAGAAGTTCTGTACAAAAAACTGATTGTACCTAATTTAGGTACAAAATGGCCACCAGCAGCCATCATGAATTTTTCACCGCATCCAAAAACACTCGTTCTCATCCCAAGGTGATAACAAAGGTACTCAAGAAGTGTCGTGAAGATCGGTTCATAAATACAGCCCCTAGCCCGAGCCATATTGACATGTGCACTTAATGTGTATAAGTAGAACTGAATAAATCAAAGTTCATCTAATTTACATAATTTCTGCATGAGAAAAAAAAACGTATTATATGTGATGTATTGCATGTTACTAAACATTCACACAAAAATTTATACAAATCAGAACTTTCATACAGAAGTTCTGTACAAAAAACTGATTACGCTAATTTCGGTACAAAATGGCAGCCGGTGGCCATGTTGAATTTTGGACAGCACCCCAAAACACTCATTCTCATCCCACAGTGATAACAAAAGAAGTTTCGTAAAGATCGGTTCATAAATACAGCCTCTAGCCAAGCCATAGAAGTTCTGTAAAAAAAAAAAAATGATTGTACCTAATTTCAGTACAAAATGGCAGCCGGCTTGAGCTGGTCAGTTTTGAAATTTTCCCTCGGTTCGGTTTTGGTTCGGTTTTGGAAAAAAAAAAATTGGTTTTTGGAACACAATACACATTTCCATATCTTATGTATTAATCTTGGACAGTCATGTTAAATAACAAACAAGTTAACTTGAATTGAAGTAAAACTGTATTGCAATTGTTTCCTGTAAATTTAATGAACAAAAAATTATATCTGCAATCTGCATACACCTTCATAAAAAGTCATTCAAGCCCAAGGGCATAGATACGGCAGTCGGGAGTGTGTGTCGAGGCGGAGAGAGGGGTGGGGGATCAAACAGTTATTCACAAAGATGTCGTTTGAGACGGAAACTTTATGATTCCACCACCCTGTCAGATTCATTTTCCATTCACTGCATTGACGTGTTGTCTGACATGAAAATAAGTGAAACGGGTCAGAATTTGAGAAAGCAACAGCCCAATTTCAAGAAGTTGCGAACTTTAGAATACGCCATTTACTTTCAGTAAAACAGATACCCATTTCACAATCTAACTAACTTGACAAGTTGACATTTGTATCCGAAAGGAGCAAACTCTAAATCCCAGAATCATTCATTTACAAAGCACTGAAGAGGTTATGCAAATTACCGACAAGATCGTCACCTGACCTGATTTCCATGTCCATTATTCCTTTCAGTTTGCATTGAATTATCATTGTCAGAGAGTCACTGAATTCTGCAAATTCCCATTGCTTCGAAAGACAACCCAGCCAAGTGCGTTTTGCACATATAAGTGTATTTTTGATTTTTATTTTCATTGTATTCAAATTTCCGATTGACACTTTGTATGACAGGTGTGTGCAGCTAATGTTTTATTAATATTAATTTAACCCCTTTCCTGCAAAAAGGGGTTCTCCAACATCAACAGAGCTTTGAGCGAACTGATACTTTGCAGGTGTCACAGTCCGTTCTTTTTCAATAACAGTGTTGTACCCTTCAGCGTGATAATTCTGTATGTGGTGACGTAGGTTGGAGGTATTTAAGCACTGGGCGATGACTGACTTATTGCATAATTGGCATTTGGCATTTTATCGTCTTTTCTTATTAATATGCTACCATGCGTTTTAGCTGACATTTTGTTGATTATACAAAATCTATGGCATGCTAAATGTGAATATTCAAAAGTTAAGCAAAACCGAAAATGTATGGTTTTTAATCGTTTTTTCGGTTCGGTTTTCACTAAAAAAATGAAGTTCGGTTTCGGTTTGGTTAAAGAGACCAGCTCTACAGCCGGCAGCCCACTTGACTTTCGTACCGCATCCAAAACACTCGTTCTTGTCCCAAGGTGATAACAAATGTACCCAAAAGTTTTGTGAATATTGGTTCATAAATACAGCCCCTAGCCCGAGCTATACTGACATGTGTACTTACTGTGTATAAGTAGCACTGAATAATTCAAAGTTCATTTAATTTGCATAATTTATGCACGAGAGAAAAACCTGTATTATATGTGATGTATTACATTTTACTAAACAAGCATACAAAAATTTATTCAAATCAGAACTTTCATACAGAAGTTCTGTACAAAAGACTGATTGCACTAATTTCGGTACAAAATCTAAATTTTATAGTAAATTTCCTTTCTTATTATACCTACCACAATTGTTTACTACAGGCTTGCACTACAGTTGAAGTCCCTAACTCGGATAAAATACTCTCTATTTTTGTCTTTCCCAAGCAAGTTGGGAAAGAAAAGTGGTGCAAAAGCACCAATAAAAATAAGCCAAAACTGGGTCGAGTGCAACCGGCGCAGACCCAGTACGGGACGCTCTCTCCCAAGTACAACTCCACGACTTCCGTTGCCAGTGCGCATATACCGTCTCTAAAGACTCATTCTTTTTGAATCCGTAAACGTTAGAGGTATGTGATCAGCGGGGAGGAAAGATTCTTTACCCGTAAAGAAGACGGGAGGGCCTCCATGTAAACAATTGTGGTAGGTATAATAAGAAAGGAAATATACTATAAAATTTAGATTTCTTATCAACCTACTCACAATTGTTTACTACAGGCTGAATAGACAAAAGGCTGGAGGGAATCGCATAACCAACCCCCACATAACCCTAGTGCACTGGAACCGTGAAGCAGAAGGAAGAGGTCCCGAGGCTTATCAACCATAATGTCGCAATCATTGGTAAAGGACAATGAAAAGAGACATATGAGCCTGTGTGACACACAGACAGAAAAAAGGGCAGTAACAGCACAAAGCTGAAACTGACCTTCAAGAAGCCTAATGGCTATGGCAGACAACAGCCTGAGCAGAAGAAAGAGGACCCAAGGCAAAAAGGTCCTCCGACTGCTCCTGCAACTGGCGTAAATAAAAGGTGGAGAAAGTAGAAGCATTTCTCCAGTAGGCTGCCTGCATAACATTCGACAACTTGACGGAGTTAGAATAAGCCCAAGAGGTAGACAGTGCCCGCACCTCGTGGGCAGAAATACGATTGGTAATACAATCGCCAGCTGCTAAACGACTATAAGCCGTACGAATAGCAAGACAAATCCATCGAGAAATGGATTGAGGAGAGATCTTCTGTCGACCCGGAATGAGAGACAGAAAAAAACGTTTTCTGCCCTTCCGAATGAAGCGTGTCCGATCAAGATAAATGCGAATAGCACGGACCGGACAGAGCAAAGGGCGAGTACCCTCAACAGAGGGAAGAGCCCTGATACAGATAGGAGGCAGAGTAGTATCTGGTAACTGATTCTTAGCCAAAAAGGAGCAATCAGTGGTAAAAGTAACACTGTTGGGAGAACTCCTAAAAAAGGCCGGGTCAACCGAGAGGGCGTGAAGCTCACTAACCCGTCTGGCCGAAGCAAATGCCATCAGAAAAGCCGTCTTGTATGTGAGAAATTGCATATCCACCTGGGATAAAGGTTCGAACGGCGCCCCCCCCCCCCCCCCCCCCCCCCAAGCAAAGCAGCACCCACGAAAGATTCCATCGTGGAGTAAGCTGCAAAGTCCGAGGCCTTTTCAAAGAAAAGTGCCGAACAAGCTTTGAGAGGTAAGGATTAGTGCCGATACGACGCTTCCCCACATAAGAAAAAGTCTCTGAAAGCATAGACCTGTAACCCTTGATGGTAACAGGCTGGAGACCCCGAGAATCAAACAGATATACCAGAAACTCCGCAATCTGTGAAATCGAAGGATTGGCATAATCAACAGAGTGATCAGCACACCATCGACAGAAGACCTTCCATTTAGCTGCATAAGCTAAACCAGTGGAGTGCCTCCTTGAAGAAGAAATGCACTCCACTGCTCGTCTCGAAAAACCTCTACGAAGGAGACAGGACCTGACAAAAGATATGCGTGAAGGCACAATGAAGTCGGGTCGACGTGAAACCTCCTCGGGCGACCTTGACAAAGAAGGTCGCGACGTAGCGGGAGACGTGCCGGAACCGCCGCCATCAGCGAGCGGAGCTGATTGATCCACACCCGCTGAGGCGACAGGGGAGCGATCAGAATGATTCGACAACTGCAGGTTCGAATTTTGGCGAGAACCTGAGGAAGAATCGGAACTGGCGGGAAGGTGTAGCCGACTAGACCGTTCCAATCGAGTGACAGAGCGTCCGCGGCAAAAGCCAGAGGATCTGGACACGGGGACACGAAAGTGTCCACCTGATGGTTCCAACGAGTCGCAAAGAGATCGATGTGGGGACGTCCCCAGAGATCGCAAAGCGACTGGAACACTGCCCTGTGAAGCATCCACTTGGTGGAAATAACCCTGCCCTGTCGGGACAGGGAGTCGGCTAGGACGTTCAGACGACCGGGAATGTGACGAACAACCACTCCGGCGTGAACCTCCTGAGCGAGCAGTAAAAGATCCCGAGCTAACTCGTACATCGGAAGCGAGTGCGTGCCGCCCTGGTTCCGAATGTAAGCAACCACTGTCGAATTGTCGGATAGTAGAAGGACCTGGCGATTCGACAGGTGAGGGATCCACTGCCTGAAACTCAGAAGAAGAGCAAGAAGCTCCTTCTGGTTGATGTGTAGAGCTGCTTGATCCTGGTCCCACATCCCGTGTAGGGAAAGACCGAGAGGATCCAACATCGCACCCCATCCGAGATCGCTGGCATCTGCCGTCAGAACGCGATCGGACGTGGGTAAGTCCAGCGGAACACCCTGCGTAATCCACTGAACATCTGTCCAGGGAAGAAGGTGAGGATACAGAGAGTCCGGAAACGGAAGCACCTGATCCAGAGAATCTACATTCGGTCTCCAACGACTGAGCAGAAAGTGTTGGAGAGGTCTGACACGCAGCCGACCTAGAGGAATGAGATCCGTCACCGAACCGCAGAGACCGATCAGCCGGAGAAAACTCCGAGCGGTCGCGGACCTGGACTGGGACAGAGTCAGAGCAAAAGCTGAGAGAATCACAGCCTTGGCCTGGGGAACTGCCACCAAATTGAATTTGGTTTGGAAAGACATCCCCAGATGACAAAACGACTGAGAAGGGACCAGGTCCGACTTCTCCTCGTTGACTCTGAATCCTAGCGACGTGAGCAAGCTCAACAGAGTGGCGACATCCGATTCCAGTAAGGCAGCATTGGAATGCCTCTGGAGGATATCGTCCAGATATGCCGAAGTAGTCACCCTGGACTGTGTGCGATGGAACGCTATCACATGCGACATCAGTCTGGTGAACGCCCAAGGAGCCAGGTTGAGGCCGAAAGGCATGGCCTTGAACTGGTAAACTCGCCCCAGAAAAGCGAACCTGGGATACTTCCGTGACGCACGATGCATCGGAACGTGGAAGTAAGCGTCTCGCAGGTCGATGCTGGCTGCGAAATCTCCCTGGTGAATTGAATGGCAGACCGACCTGAAAGTCTCCATGCTGAACTTGGGAGCAATGATAGACTGGTTCAGGATGCTCAGATCGATAACCGGTCGGAGTCGGCCGTCCTTCTTCGGCACCGAGAACAGGCGGGAATAGAAACCCACTGACTGAACGTTCTTGACGACCTCGATCACCCCCTTTGCCAGGAGATTGGCAATCTCCGTGGACAAAAGTTCCCGACGTAAAACGTCTGAAGGAACTGTGGTTGGAAGAGGCACCCTTGACAGAGTGGGGTGCCGTCGGAAGGATATGCGCAGCCCGGACCGAACAACATCTAACACCCATGGATCGGATGTGATGGTGGTCCAATGGTCTGCGAACTCTGCTATCCTTCCTCCAACCTGGGACGAGTCGAGGTGAGGACCTTCATTTCGAGCCCCGACGAGGCCCGCGAGAGGAGAAACCACCTCCTCTGCGAAATGAAGAATCCTGAGACTTCCCTCGATTCTGCCGACCCCTACCTTTACCCCGTGAGTAAGAAGTAGAGGCGGCGGCAGAAGGACCAGCCTTTTGCTTCACAGAGGAAGCAGAAGGGTACTTGTTAGGCTTGGAACGGCCCTTGCCTCCCCGAGAAGGCTGATCAAGCTGACGAAACAGCAGCTGATCTTTGGAATGACGTAGGACGTCATCCCGGACTGTCGACACGGAACCATGGAAAAGTTGCGGACCTGCCAAAGAAGCAGATCGAAGAGTAGCACGCTGCTCCTCGGGAAGGGATCGTCCTGTGTCCAGCACAGCGTCCCTTCGAACTAATTCCAAATTGGCCGTGTTACAGGCATGCGTGTGAGTAAGGTGCATAAGCGCCTTGGACAGCACACGCAAAGGAGCCTGTACCTCGTCAAACTTATCTGGAGGCAGATAAGCAGCCAAAGCTGAGACGACGTGATCTGAGAGAGAAAGCATGCCAAGCATCTCTCTAGATAAGCCCAATGTGGACTCCAGAGTCGTCATTGGAATGACGGCAGACTTGGGCTTGGAAAGCCCGAGGGAAGTGGAGTCCTGATCCAGAACCGTCAAAGTCTGGCAGACTGACGGATTGGCGGAATTGTAGGAACGATAACGCACAGGAGGCAAAAAGGTGTCAACCCTGGTGAAGAACAAAGTCTTCAAAGCCTTGGAATTCAGCTTGGCATCCAATGCTGAAAAAGCCTCAACCACCTGTACCGACTGGCATGGTCGAAGGCGCCCAGAAGCAGGTTGCTCCATAGGCTGTTGGCGCGCGACCGATGATCGCGGCCAGGCTGACACTGTCGGCTGGTTAGCAGGTTTGAGCTCAGGCAGAAACCCAAACACAAAGTCAAGAGCCGCCCCCAAGTCCGAAGACTGCTGGCCCTCGACCTCAAGCATGTCGGACTCCTCCCCAGAGTCGGAAGACACATAGCCCATCGTGGGCAAACCAGCCGACGCCTCCCATGGTGTCGGGACACCAGAGGAATCGGAAACCGGCCTGTTTCCAATCCCGGGAGGCGGCGCCATAGGAGGCGCCTGGAAACCACCCATAGCCTCACTGGAAGCAACAGGAAGGCTCTTTGAGAGAACCTGAGTGAGTAAGGAGAGGGCCTCCCTAAGCTCACTGCCTGTACCGACCGGTTCGACAGGGGAGCGAACCGGCAAAGTGGCTTCACCTCTGACCCTCTTAACCAGCGAAGGGTCACGATCCTCCAAAACACCCGACGCGGGACGACGGGCGGCAGCCGAAACATCTGAAGGCAGACGTGTATAGGGGTACGATGCACCCCGAGGATCAATATTGCGAGAACTCATGAGAGTCACCGCGGACCTCTGCAGGGCAGAAGGTCCAGGCTGCACAAAAGGCGTTGGTCCCCCAAAACTGGTCGTGTGACCAGAGTGAGTGGACGGAAACGCCACGGAGTTCATAGTGTTTCCACTACAAACATCCGAATCCAAAGACACAACTGTGGTACTCGACGGCGACGAGACCACAGCGATGGGCTCGGCCGGCAGCCCCTTCCGACTTCGCCGAGTTGAAGTCAGGGAAGGCAGGGGCCGATATCCCACGTCTACAGTATCGGACAGTTCTGCAGTCCCCTGCAGCGAAAAGCCGAGGCCGGCTGAAACAGACAACGAAGCAGACGGACCAGCAGCAGTAGTAGATACGTCGAGAGTCGTTGAGGCTGGTGAAAAAGTGGAGAGAGCACACCGGCTCGGCTCCGAAGGAGGAGTCACAACCCTAGTGACAGCCTCAGATGTCGACTGGAGGGGGACCGTAGTCCCGGAACCAGGCATCTCTACACCAGAACACTCAACGGCTCCCGCAGTATCCACCACAGGAAAAGACTGCACATCCCCCACGGAGGAGGAATAACTCTCACCAGACAAAGTCGGCTCGGGAGGCCCCGAACGACCATGTTCTCCTTTCCCGCGGGAGCGGGAGGCACGGCCACGAGAACGAACGACACGATTTACTGACGCCCAAAAGGTGGAAGACCATGTTCCACAGACACCACACGGCCGCTCGGCCGAACACCCATTACAGGAGGAACACGACGAACGTACATCATCCACATGCTTAGGCAGCAGACACTGCCCACAAGGAATTGTCCTAGGCATGAAAGAGGTGAGAGGAGCAGAGAAGGTGAGATCAGAAAACAGAACACCCCCAAAGAGAGAAAGGTGACAGAAACAAAGACCCCAGACAGTCGACCGGGAACCACCCAACAGGAAGACTACTCTCAACAGAAAGAAGAAACACTGTAGGAGTGGTACCCCGCTGATACCTAACTCTAGCACAATTAGAAAAATTTGCAAAAAAAGCATGAACAATAATTGTGAAAATCTAAGTCCGAACCGCGTGGCCCGCGAAAATCGCGCGCGACCCGAGAGAGAGCAAATAAATATACATTATGGACATATAATAGAAAAAAGAGAATATAAAACACTGTTCCTGAGAATACAAAGGATACACTGTGGTATAATGAATTAGGAATCATCAAACATCGAGCTGGTGGAACACTGATAAGCGTGCAAA
Source organism: Pictodentalium vernedei (assembly GCA_031216915.1). Taxonomy (NCBI): domain Eukaryota; kingdom Metazoa; phylum Mollusca; class Scaphopoda; order Dentaliida; family Dentaliidae; genus Pictodentalium; species Pictodentalium vernedei. The sequence goes on from CM062295.1 coordinate 428,128,475, forward strand.
AACATCTCGACACGAAGCGGATTTTAAAAAGAATGAGTCTTTAGAGACGGTATATGCGCACTGGCAACGGAAGTCGTGGAGTTGTACTTGGGAGAGAGCGTCCCGTACTGGGTCTGCGCCAGTTGCACTCGACCCAGTTTTGGCTTATTTTTATTGGTGCTTTTGCACCACTTTTCTTTCCCAACTTGCTTGGGAAAGACAAAAATAGAGAGTATTTTATCCGAGTTAGGGACTTCAACTGTAGTGCAAGCCTGTAGTAAACAATTGTGAGTAGGTTGATAAGAAATGGCTGCTGGTGGCCATCTTGAATTTTGGACTGCACAGCAAAAACCCTTGTTCTCATCTCGGTGATAACAAAGGTACCCAAGAAGTTTCGTAAAGATCTGTCCATAAATATGGCCTCTAGCCCGAGCCGTAATGAATTGTTGATGGATGTAAATCCAGATGGACAGACGGACGACGGGCCATGGCATAACCTTAAATTTGATGTCAAAGTTGAGCTAAAAAATGATTGTACCTAATTTTGGTACAAAATGGCTGCCAGCAGCCATCTTGAACTTCGGACCTCACCCAAAAACACTCGTTCTTGTCCCAAGGTCATAACAAAGGTACCCAAGAAGTTTTGTGAAGATCGGTTCATAAATACAGCCCCTAGCCCGAACCGCATTGACATGTGTACTCACTGTGTATAAGCAGCAGTAAATAAATCAAAGTTCATCTAATTTGCATAATTTCTGCACGAGAAAAAAACCTGTATTATATGTGATGTATTCCATGTTACTAAACATTCATATAAAAATTTATTCAAATCAGAACTTTCATACAGAAGTTCTGTACAAAAAACTGATTGCACTAATTTTGGACAAAATGGCTGCTGGTGGCCATCTTGAATTTTGGACCGCACACAAAAACACGCGTTCTCATCCCACGGTGATAACAAAGGTACCCAAGAAGTTTCTTACAGACCAGTACATAAATACGGCCTCAAGCCCGAGCCATATTGAATTGTTGACGGACAGACAGACATCCAGACAGACGACGGGCCATGGCATAACCTCAAATTTGACTATGTCAAAGTTGAGCTAAAAATGAAAGTGTCAATGACACTGCAGCTCCACTTGTTCAAGAATGGACTGAACTAAACAGAAAGATCCAGTAAGGCCAAGTCATTCATTCAAGTTTCTACAGAAAAGACATCACACAAAAGCTACATATGAAATCTGTAAAAAACTGGGTGAGGGATGCGACCTGTTGGGTGTACAAATGGAATTGACAATTTATAGGTCAAATCCAAGATGGCCAGTGGCAGCCATGTTTTTTAACGAAATGCAGAAAAATTTGATAACTCCCTTTTAGACATCACAACAAAGTTACATATAAAATGTGGAAAAGATTGGGTGAGAGGTGCGGCCTGTAGGGTGTTGATAATTTATATGCAAAATCCAAGATGGCCACTGCCAGCCATGTTTTTCAACAAAATTCAGAAAAATTTGACAGCTCCCATCTATACATCACACTAAAGCTACATATGAAATTCGAAAGATATGGGGAGAGGGATGTGGCCTGTAGGGTGTGTTAATGGGATTGTTGACAATTTATATGCCAAATCCAAGATGGCCATGTTTTTCAACAAAATTAAAAAAAATTTGATAGTTCGCATCTACTCATCACACCAAAGCTAAATATGAAATTTGAAAATGATTGGGTGAGAGATGCATCCTGTAAAGTGTTCTAACGGAATTGTTGACAATTTATATGCCAAATCCAAGATGGCTGCTGACGGACATATTTTTCAACAAAATTCAGAAAAATTCTATAGCTCCTGTCTAGACATCACACCAAAGCTACATATGAAATTTGAAAAAGATTGGGTGGGGCATGTGACTTGCAGGTGCAGGGTGTGCTAATGGAATTGTTGATAATTCATATGCCAAGTCCAAGATGGCTGCTGGCGGCCATATTTTTCAACAAAATTCAGAAAAATTTGATAGCTCCCATCTAGGCATCACACCAAAGCTACATATGAAATTCAAAAAGATTAAGTGAGAGATGCGGCCTGAAGGGTGTACTAATGCAACTGTTGATAATTTATATTCAAATCCAGGATGGCTGTTGGCTGCCATGTTTTTCAACAAAATTCAGAAAAATTTGATAGCACCCATCTAGACATCACACCAAAGCTACATATGAAATTTGAAAAAGATCAGGTGAAAGATGCAGCTTGTAGAGTGTGCTAACGGAATTATTGACAATTTATATGCAAAATCAACGAAATTCAAAAACATTTGTTAGCCCCTATCTAGACACTGCCCCAAAGCCACGTATGAAATTTAGGACTGATCGAAAGAGTTGTCACCTGTAGGGTGTGCTAAAGAAATTGTTGGACAATTTATATCAAACACCAAGATGGCCACTGGTGGATATGTCTTTCAATGAAATTTGGAAACATTTGATAGCTCCCATCTAGACATTTCTTCAAAGCTATGCATGAAATTTGGAACTGATCAGGTTAGAGCTGCCACCTGTATGGTGCACTAAAGGAATTGTGGACAGACAGAGGAACGTACAGACGTAGAGACAGACATGCACACATATGTTGTCAAGTTGAGATAAAAATCACCTTAGCGACCCACACCCCCAAAGAGTCGGTCTCAGGTTTGGGCTCTTTAGGGAAATAATGGGCTTCATTTTCGGTTTGATATGTATTCTAGGGTAATTTTAGATGGGGAATCTCATGGTACAAACCAATACTTTTAGAAACAAGAGGCCCCAGGGGGCCTTAGGCGCTCACCGAATGTTCCATACTGTTAAGACACAAATTTTATCAAAAGCTATTCTTAAGGTTCTACAGAGTAAATCTATACTCTCTGTGGAGCTAAAACATCAACAGGACTGAATGGGGCAAAGCTGCTGATCAAATATCAAAAGATTCTGCATGATGGTTCTGAAGAAGATTTTTAAAAAATTTTCCTTGAAATGCACAAAGTAAAAATTCACAGACCCATAGTGAGCCCCAATATTGATCAAAAGACTCAATTTGAACAAATGTGAATCCAACACATACCAAAATGCGGCATACCAAATATCTAAAGATTTTTTCTTAAATTGCACTCAGTAAAAATTCACACCCCCATAGTGATCCCCTATATTGAACGGGGGATTCAATTTGAACAAACTTGAATCAGACCCATACCAAGATGCTGTATACCAAATATCAAAAGATTCTGCCCATCGTTTCCAGAAAAGAAGATTTTTAAAGAAATTTTCTTAAATTGCACTAAGTAAAAATTCACACCCCTTTAGTGAGTCCCAATATTGATCGAGGGACTCAATTTGAACAAACTTGAATCAGACCCATACCAAGATGCTGTATACCAAATATCAAAAGATTCTGCCCACTGGTTCTGGAGAAGATTTTTCCTTAAACTGCACTAAGGAAAAATTCATGCCCCTATAGGGAGCCCCAGTATTGATCAAGGGACTTGATTTAAACAAACTTGAATCAGACCCATACCAAGATGCTGCATACCAAATATCAAAAGATTGTGCCCACTGGTTCTGGAGAAGAAGATTTTTAAAGAATTTTTCTTAAATTGCACTAAGTAAAAATTCACGCCCCCATAGTGAGCCCCAATATTGGTTGAGGGACTCGATTTGAACAAACATGAATCAGACCAATTCCAAGATGCTGCATACCAAGTATCAAAAGATTCTGCCCACTGGTTCTGGAGAAGAAGATTTTTTAATAATTTTTCTGTAATTCATACGGTGCTATCAGAGTTATGCCCCATATAGAGCCCCTAAGGGACGTGGCCATTTCATTTGAACAAACATGAATTGCCATATAGTAATGAACATTCACATGAAGTTTCGTGAAAATTGGACCAGTGGTTTCAGAGGAAAAGTCACTTGAAAAACGTTCACAACGACGGACGGCAAGTGATAAGTTGAGCTCCCTTCGGTGAGCTAAAAATTCCTCATATTGACTAAGTTATAATTCGGGCTCCCACAGGGAACCCAAATATGAACCCAGGGACTTGGCTTGAACAAACTTGAATCTCACCCCCCTAAGGATGCTACACACCACATATCAAAATATTCCGACAGCTGGATCTGAAGAAGAAGATTTTTTAAGAAAATTCCTCATTTTGAACTAAGTTACAATTCAGGCTCCCACAGTGAGCCCAAATATGGCCCTTGGGCAATGGCTTGAACAAATTTGAATCTCACCCCCCTAAGGATGCTGCATACCAACTATCAAAAGATTCTGCCTGCTGGATCTTGAGAAGAAGATTTTTAAAGAAAATTCCTCATTTTGAACTAAGTTATAATTCGGGCTACCACAGTGAGCCCAAGTATGAACCCAGGGACTTGGCTTGAACAAACTTGAATCTCACCCCCCTAAGCATGCTGCATACCCAATATCAAAAGATTCTGCCAGCTGGATCTTGAGAAGATTTTTAAAGAAATTTGCCTGAAATGCACTAAGTTCAAATTGGGCTCCTATACTGAGCCCAAATATGAGCCGATTTGAACAAACTTGAATCAGATCCACCCCACAATGTTGCATACCAAATATCAAAAGATTCTGCCTGCTGGATCTGGAGAAGAAGATTTTTTAAGAAATTTGCCTGAAATGCACTAAGTTTGAATTCGAGCTTTTTATAGTGAGCCCAAATATGAATCCAGGGGGCCGATTTGAACAAACTTGAATCAGATCCACCCCACAACACTGCATACCAAATATCAAAAGATTCTGCCTGCTGGATCTTGAGAAGAAGATTTTTTAAGAAATTTGCCTGAAATGCACTAAGTTCGAATTTGGGCTTCTATAGTGAGCCCAAATATGAATCCAGAGGGCCGATTTGAACAAACTTGAATCAGACCCATACCAAGATGCTGCATACCAAGTATCAAAAGATTCTGCCCACTGGTTCTGGAGAAGAAGATTTTTTAATAATTTTTCTATAATTCATACGGTGCTATCAGAGTTATGCCCCATACAAAGCCCCCAAAGGACGTGGCCAATTCATTTGAACAAACATGAGTTGATATGAGTTGACATCCACATGAAGTTTTGTGAAAATCGGACCAGTGGTTTCAGAGGAGAAGTCGTTTGAAAAATGTTCATGATGACGGACGACGACGGACGACAAGTGATAAGTTAAGCTCCCTTCGGCGAGCCAAGGGGCCTTAATTGTTCTCCTGATAAAATTGTTTAAAGAGGAATTTAAGGTGACACTCAGGATCTTGTTCATATACCTAATCTAATATAGCTGGGGGAGTGGGGGTGTGGTGGGGGAGGGTCTGCGAAGATAATTGGGGTTTTTCTTCTTTATAAAATCACTGAAACCGAATCAAAACTCATTTGGAAGCAAAGAGAAAAAAAATCAACCAGCCGACCCCCTGACTGAGTTTAACTGGTTGAGGGCTAGATTATTTTTGGCAGTCTGAATTTATTTAACAAAATTTATTTTATTACAAATTGGCACTCTCCAATAATTTGTAATAAAACAAATTTATATAAACAAAATAATATTTGCATTTGACTGAATACTGAACATGAGCAACGAAAATGTTGGCTTTTGCTCTGGTGCCCTCATTTTTTTTAAAGCTCTGATAGTGGCTTCTAGCACTAAACCAGTTAAAAAACACTGGTAATTCGGAGTAAACTGAAACTCTATTGCGAATTACCAAGTAATTTCCTCAATTAGTTGTCAACATATGTCAATTTACAATGTGTAAAGCAATATGTTGAAAATAACCTGTACCAAATTAAAGTGAACTGTACCAACTACTTCGGGCAGGACATTTTGACCTGCACTGGAAAAAAATTATTTCGAGCCTTGCTTATATTGCACTAAGTTAAAATTTGAGATCTGAACCTCCTAAGGTAGGTGCATATCAAATGATTCTGACTTGTGGATCAGAAGACTTTTGAAGAAACTTCCCCATAACGCACTAAATTAAAATTTAATGTAACAAATCGACTTGCCTTTCCGTATTTCCTGTAACATTATAACATAAATGTTGTTTTCGGTATTTAGTATCACTTCGATCACACTACTCATCACTTCTGAGAGTAAAATAGCATTTATTTTTTATGAGATAACAAGAGCAATGCAAAGCCTAGAATATGCCCCTGAGGGTGTCAGAAAAGGGTAGATAAGTCTCTCGGGGACATAACCAAAATCAAAAGGAAGCTTCCACAATCAAAAGGAAGCTTTATCTAGACACCAATAATGCATAACCAAATGAAAGTGTCAATGGCACTGTAGCTCAACTTGACAAACTTGAACTTGGTAAGTTATAAATGAAACGGCAAAATTGAAGATCACTGGTATCAATGTTATTTGATGAAATTTCAATATAACAGCATTGTGTGTGCACAACGGCAGAGTAATCCATGCAATTTTTAAATGTAAACAGAAAGACTGGCTAAAGGAAGAATGTTGATACACAAATGCAGTATGTTCAGAGGTTATTGTAAATGGCAAATTTTTCACAGAAATGAATGCTAATCAATAGCTCTTATCTAAAGGTCTTGCCTAATGAGCACACCAAGTTCAAAAACAATCCTATAATAAATGAGGCCTGTAGGCCATGTCAAAGAATGTTGATGCACAAATGCAATAAATTCAAAAATTGTTGCTAACAGCAACAGTTTTTTGATGGAAATGAAAAGAAAGTTAAAAAATTTATAGTAATTTATATATTTTTTATACTTACCAATGACCCAGACTTAGCTGGTGCTAACTCCAACAAAACCAGGGCCAAACACAAATTTTGCCCCCCAATCCTCAAAATTTGCATCCAAAACAAAAAGAAATCATGTCCTAAAGGACCTCCATACTACGCCTCTACTGCGCATGCGCAGTGACGCAGTCGTCCCGAAATTGGCGCCAATTATCATTCTTACTGGCAGTGCCTGGTCAGCGCTATGTACTCAGCGGGGAGGCAAGAGTTCCCAACTCCAGGGAGGAGTCTGGGTCATTGGTAAGTATAAAAAATATATAAATTACTATAAATTTTTTAACATTTTTATACTGTACCAATGACCCAGACTTAGCTGAATAGTAAACAGGCTGGAGGGCCTAGGACATAGAGGAAAATCCAATAAGCTCAACTATATAGTAAAGAGGTAACCCCTTAAGGAGAAAAGGAGTATTAGGCTTTACATGTATCTTTCTTATTTAATATTAAATTAGAAAGATACACTACCCTTAATAATTGAGCACAATAACATTCATGTTCTCTATTAACATCCAGTATAACCCTTATACTAATTATTTTTAAAGCAAGCCAATAAATAAAGTAGTCCAGAGAATTGAGACTCTTTATAATCATTTAAAAGTGTCCGAGTATTGTATATTAAAGCCCGTTTGACACTTGACATATACAAATGCTTCACACCGAGCTACACTTTAAAAATAAGACATGAATGAAATTAAACATTAATATTACACTTTAAAACCATCCCGGAAGCGACTCAGAAATACTGACTTGGAGGAGGCATTCCCTTGCTTTTCACTATAAAGCAGGTGACCTAAGGGAACACCCGCCCCCCCCCCCCCCCTTCCCCTTGCCCTGGGTCAAATAGCCCAGAGCGAAGAGGGCAGCCGGACGGAGTCACTGTGGGAAAAGAAAGCCTGCATAACTATAGTTGCAACTATTTAGTGGACGACATTCTGAGCAACAGATAACGGACCTAAACAATGCAGGTCTCCAGAAATGGACTCAATATTTCTGAGATAAAAATTTGTAAATGTGGATGGCTGAGACCAATAAGCAGCCTTCATTAAATCTGTAATAGCAACACTATTAGCATAAGCCCAGGAAGTAGAAAGAGCTCTTACTTCATGAGCAGAAATCTTAAGCACAGACTGCTGAGAAGAAGATAAATCTTCATAAGCAGTACGGATAGTTAACTGAATCCATCTAGCAATAGAATGGACTGAAATGTCCTTTCTATTAGGCATCAAAGACAGAAAGAAACGTTTCCGTCCCTTTCTGATAAACTGAGATCTCTGTTTATAGATACGTAGTGCTCTAACAGGACAGAGTAAAGGCCTACGCCCGTCTGAAGACGGAAGAGCCTTAATAACAATAGGTTCCGGATATTTATTAGGAGCCTGATTCTTAGCTAAAAAACCCACATTAGTAGTGAAGGTGATAGTGTTCCCAACACTACGATTATGAGAATCATCCACCGATAGTGCATGAAGCTCACTGACTCTTCTGGCAGAAGAGAAAGCTAAGAGAAAAGCTGTCTTATAAGATAAGAATTTGAAATCTACTGTCCCAAGAGGTTCAAATGGCTTTTCCTTCAATTTAAGGAGAACCCAAGCTAAATTCCACTTAGGAATTAATCTAAGAGTTCTGGGTCTATTTATCAAAAAGTTTCTAACCAACTTCGATAAAGAGACATTAGATCCAATTTGTAAACTATCATGATGTGCATAGGTATCAGATAACATAGATCTATAACCCTTTATAGTAACAGGCTGCAGTTTGATTTCGTCAAACAAGTATACTAGAAAGTTTGCAATGTCTGGTATAGAGGGATCAAATATATCTACAGAATGATCCCTACACCAACGACGAAAAACCTTCCACTTAGCCGCATAGTTTAGCGAAGAGGAGGTCCTCCTACAGTTAGAAATCGCGTCCACTGCTCGTCCTGTAAAGTGCTTGCCATGCAAGAAGGACCGCACAACGGAAAAACGTGAAGGTTGAGACCTTGCGGGTTGTGATGGAGTTGGCGCGATTTCCCCTGCGAAAGAAGATCCTCTCGTGGAGGAAGCTTCCGCGGTAGGTCCCACAACAGACACCTGAGTAGATTTATCCACGGTCTCTGTGGCGACAGAGATGCTACCAACATAATCTTGCATTGAGATTGTTTTATCTTTAGCAATACTTGTTGAATTAACGGCGCTGGAGGATACGCATATCCTATCATTCCGTCCCAAGGGATCGACAGAGCGTCTACTGCAAATGCTCTTGGATCCGGACACGGAGACACATACGTCTGCAACTGATTGTTGAGATGTGTCGCAAATAAGTCTATCATTGGCCGTTCCCATTGGTAGCAAATCTGATTGAATACTTGTTTGTTGAGAGTCCACTCCGACGGCAACAAGCGACCCTTTCGTGAAAGGGAGTCTGCTAGCACATTCAGACGACCCGGTATGTGACGGACCGAAAGAAGAACGTGATGTTCTAACGCAAACAGAAGGATTCTTTCCGTTAGATTGAACAACGGAACTGAATGAGTGCCTCCCTGATTCCGTATATACGCCACTACTGTCGTATTGTCGGATAGGATTTGGACATGAGCATCGTGAATAATGTCCATCCAGTGACGTAACGCAAGCCAAATTGACATCATTTCCTTGATGTTTATGCGCTTGCACAGGAATTGCGGATCCCAAAGACCCTGGCATCTCGAATCCGTTGGGATTAATGATGCACCCCAACCTGTTTGACTGGCATCCGTCATAACGGTAAAACTCGGATCCGGCAACTGCAGCGGAACTCCTTGAGTTAACCACTGAATGTTTGCCCAAGTCTGAATCTCTTGTTTCACTTGATCTGACAAGAGAACATCTACATCGAGCGAATGAATTTTCACACTCCAATTCTGAGTCAGGAAAATTTGAAGAGGACGTGTGCGTAACCGCCCCATCGGAATGAGATCCGCGGCGGCTCCGCACAGACCTATCAGTCTCATAAATTCTCTCGCCGTGACTTTGTCTGCGTGCAGACAATAGCGAGCGTAACAACTGACTAATTTCGCTCTGGTTAACGGCAGACGAACGAGATTGTTGTGCGTCTCGAAGCTCATTCCCAGATGAGTGAATGACTTGGACGGCACCAGATCCGACTTCTCCTCGTTTACTATAAAACCGAGACGTCGGAGCAATAGAAGAAGATTCTGAACATCGTTCTGAAGCGTTAACTCGTTGCCGTACCTCTGAAGAATGTCGTCCAGGTAGGCCGACGTTACCGCAGACGAATGAGCTCGGAAGTAGATCATTACCGAGTTCATTACCCGAGTGAAAGCCCAGGGTGCTAGATTCAATCCGAAGCACATCGCCCGGAATTGATACACCACTCCTAGGACTGCGAAGCGTAGATACTTTCGGAATGTCGGATGTACCATGACGTGAAAGTACGCATCTTTGAGATCTATGCTCGTTGCATAATCGTTCACCCGAATACTCGCTCTGACCGATCGAATCGTCTCCATATAAAACTTCGGAGCGACGATCAGCTTGTTTATCCAGCTCAAATCTATGACTGGACGGAACGAGCCGTCTGGTTTCGGAACCAGAAACAGATGGCTGTAGAATCCCAGAGATTCCTGGTTTTCTACGACCTCTACCGCGTTCTTCATTAAAAGAGACTGCACCTCTGATAACAGAGCGTCTCTTTTCTGTGGATTTGACGGAAGATGAGTCCACTTTGGACTTCGAGTTAATGGAGGCTTTCGTTTGAAGGATATCTTTAGACCTTCCGAAGTCACTCCTCTCACCCAAGGGTCGTCCGTAATCGACGCCCACTCTTGTGAAAAACTCGACAACCTTCCGCCAACCGGAACGCGATAGAGGTTTAAGCCATCACCTCCTGGACCTGCGAGGCCTGCGGTAGGAGAAACCATGTCTTCCACGACCCGCACCTCGCCTCGTCGACCTCGGGGCATCCGACCGATTGTCCCGGCCTGAAGGACGTCCCGAACGAGAGTCGCTATCCTGACGGTCTCTCGAATAAGACCAAGAGGACGCACCGGAACCTCTATAGGAACCTCTCTTGGGCGCATTAGACCCAGAAGTGCCTGTCTTATTCGTGTCTGCTGTATCCGACTTTTTAGGAGCCGATCTGAACAACAGAGAATCATTAGCTTTCTTTTTAATTTTATCATAAATAGTGGAAAGCTTGCCGTCAAAGAGAAGTTCTCCTGAGACCGAAGCGACTCTAAGAGAGTTCTTCACCTTAGAATCCACTAGTGTGGATGTAGCTAGGGCTGCGTCACGTCTAACCAACTCCAGATTTGCCACTGAAAGGGCGGAGTTACACGTGGAATAAGCTACTGCCCTTGAAAGAAGTCTTAAAGAGGATTGTATATCCTGAAACTCTTCCCCTTGAAGGCGCAGTGATAACGCCTTAGTAAGGTGATCTGCGTAAGATAAGGCATCTAAATTGGCTCTGTTAGACGCAATAGCTGTTTCCAACACCGCGGTTGGAATAGAAGCTGACGACGGTAATGATAGCTCTAAGTCTTCCGCCTCGTCATCCATACGCAGAGGAACTCTCGGTATACCCTGTCCTGCCGTATCGAATTTATTCCTTGCATTAATGAAAGGCAGGTTGAGAGTATTAGCGGACAAGAAACCTGCTTTCCCCGTCCTGGAAGCAAGTTTAAATATAGCGTCGTTCAATAATTCAAATGTTCTTGCAACATTATTGGACTGCGACGGAAACTCGGGAGCGATGTCCCTGAACCGCTCAAAAAATTCAGAGTCCAATGACGCTATAATTCTCTTGTCCGGAAGCGCAGCAGTCTGGCCCGACGGAACAACTTGAGGGAGAAAGTGCCGGATGAAGTCCACGGCAGCTTTATGTTGTTCCGAAAGGGATAGCTCCAAGTCATCCGTATCCCTTTCACCATCCGGTCGGACCTCCCGATGTTCCCGGTCGTCCGCCCCCGATGCTTCGGCGGAGCGTACCGACCCAGCGCCGTCGGATAATTCTCGATCCGACACCGTTTCTGTCGGCTGCTGGGATGCTGCGATAAGCTGTGCTATCTGCACAAGAATGTCCGACGTCGAGACCTGCGGAGGCGCAGTCTTTCGCTGCTTCGCCGAGGGCAGCTCCGCATCAGATGGCTCCCGCACACTTTTCCTATGCGAACGTCCGGAGTCCATCGGTCTCGAATCCCTGGCTGCCGGATGGTGTGACCTGGTCGCCGAAGAATCCTTCATCGGCGAAGCTGGTAAAATATCGGCGGTCACGCAGCCAAGGTGCGGTCGTGTGCGCTGACGAGAAGAGGAAGCCTTAACAGTCTCTGCGGACTGCTTATACAACGGAGCGTCCCGAGCGACGGACGTATGCTCCGCTAAAGACACATTTTGTACCACAACATCTGGTCCCAGATGTTGTTGTACGAGAGAGGGACCTCTCTCGCTCGCGGCCCGGCTGGACCTGGACGAGCTAGGAACCGGACTAAAAGGCTTCCTCCGTTCTCGCTTACTATCCGCCGTCACTGGGTGTGCATCTATTATGTTTATAGTGCTCGCATCACCCAAAATTTCCTCTTGGACCGCATCGGACGAACCCGGCTGCCGAACCATTCGGTGAATGGACGCTACACCGGGCGAGCTAGTGGACGACATTTGTCTAATCTCCATGAGCACTTTTGCCGCTAGCTCTGAATTCATTTGTGACGACGGACGCACACTTGAAGAAGATAACATGGAAACATCACCCTGTTCTGGTTCCTCTGAAATAGAAACTGAGAGAGTAGAGTGACCTTGTGGAGAAAGAGCCGGCATCGCTCTTTCTCCAGAAACAACATATCGTGACACACGTTTCCAATGTTTCTCATCCCAATGTTCACATATAGGACAGGGATTAATGCGAGAACACTGACTACAATTAATACAATGATCATGAAAGTCAGAGGAAGATTTCTTCCTATTACAATTTGAACAATGTCCCTTCATTGTGAAAGAACAACAATAAGTCCCTGACACAAAGATACATAATAACATGATCCATTAATAAATGAAAAAACAATTGCAAAACAAAATAATTTTGAAAAAATATTTTTTCAGAGAAGCCCAAGTTGCTGAAAAGTAACGTTGAGCCCCGATGGATCCGATGGCAAAGTGTGGTCAAAAATTTTAAATTTATATAAAATAATTAATGAGACACTTTCGGATAATATAAATGTATCTTATAATGAGATAAACTACTACAAAGGCAAACAGCCCCCCTCAAAAAAGGCTGTTGCCAATGAAAACAAACAGTGTAAACACACTAGAAAACATGACTCCAGGCACTGAAAAAACTGGCCCGGAATCAGTCATCAATTACACTCTATCTGATGCAAAACAGAGACTCCCAGGGGAGAATCTGTAGAACATCAGATGGAAGATGCAGAACACAAACGTTATACACCCATGGGTGAAAACGTAACTATGGGGAAAATAACAGAAAACATTCTGTAACCAAGCAACTCTCCCAGGAAATTTTAGAAATGAAATTTCTCAAAAATATGCCAAAAGCATGGGAGAATTGCAAGGGGGGACTTTAGAAGGCTAGGGGAGAGGAAACACTGAATAAGCAGTGCAACAATTAGCAAGAATGACAACAAGAGGCCCATGCCTCGAAAATAGGCAACTTAACATAATTTCATCAAAAAATTTTAAGTACAGCCCTGATTATTTTTTGCCACTTCTTTTTCCTCTCCTCCTTCTATCCTCCTTAGAATCACATTTTCTCCAAAAATTACGTGTCTGGCATCCTTTAAACTGAGATTTACAAGCACAAAGATCAGTGAGATGTTGACTGATGAAGGGCCAAACAGAGAATGATATATGGCGCCAATTTCGGGACGACTGCGTCACTGCGCATGCGCAGTAGAGGCGTAGTATGGAGGTCCTTTAGGACATGATTTCTTTTTGTTTTGGATGCAAATTTGGGGGATTGGGGGGCAAAATTTGTGTTTGGCCCTGGTTTTGTTGGAGTTAGCACCAGCTAAGTCTGGGTCATTGGTACAGTATAAAAATATCAATAGTTCCTACCTTTGTCACCCTGCATAAGCATACAAAGTTTCAAAACAACCTGATAATGAATGTGCCCTCTGAGGCATGCCAAAGAAAGATGTTAATGCACAAATGCACTAAGAAGAAGGTCATTGCTTGTGGCAATGTTTTTTGGGGTTTTTTTTTTTATGGAAATTCATAAATATACCCTGCTGAGAGTTCAAAAGGGATAAGTTGATGCACAAATGCAGTAAGTTCAAAGGCTGGTGATAACGACAATAATTTTATGGAAATGAAAAAAAAAGCAATAGCTCACATCTAAAGGTCACCCCGAACACACATACCAAGTTTCAAAGTGATCCGATCATAAATGTGCTCTGAAGGGTGTGTTGAAGAGAAATATTGAGGTCAGTGGCAACATTTTTTTGACAGAAATGAAGAAAACTGACAGCTTCCATATAGATGTCACCCCATACAAGCACATCAAGTTTGCAAGCGATTCAAGCAGGGTGTGTTAAAGGGAAATATTGATGTTAAGCTTTTACTAGTTCATCGAAGGTCATTGCCAGTGGCAACATTTTTTTGACGGAAATCGAAGAAAATCGATAGCTCCCATCTAGAGGAAACCCCAAACAAGCATACAAAATTTCAAACCGATCTGATCATAAATGTGCCCTGTAGGGCATGCCAAAGGATTATATTGATACCTGACTAAACTAAGGTCAAAGATTGTTGCCAGCGGCAACAGTTTTTGACGGACGGAAATGGAAGAAAATTGATAGCTCCCATCTAGAGGTCACCCCAAACAAGCATGCCAGGTTTCAAAGCAATCCGATCATAAATGTGCCCTGTAGGGTGTGCCAAAGGGAAATATTGAGGTCTGACTAAACTTAGTTCTAAGAACGTTGGCCGCGGCAACACTTTTTGATGGAAATGGAAGAAAATCGATAGCTCCCATCTAGAGGTCTTCCAAAACAAGCATGCCAGGTTTCAAATCAATCCGATCATAAATGTGCCCTGTAGGGTGTGCCAAAGAGAAATATTGAGGTCTGACTAAACTAAGTTCTAAGAATGTTGCCCTGCAGCAACATGTTTTGATGGAAATGGAAGAAAATTAATAGCTCCCATCTAGAGGTCGCCCCAAACAAGCATGCCAGGTTTCAAAGCCATCCGATCATAAATGTGCCATGCTTCTTCTCTCCTCCCAACACTTGGAGACGAACTGCTTGATGACATCCCCTTGCCCTATTCTTCCCAATCTCTCCGATTAGACTATTAACCCTCTCCTTTGAGTCGCCCCCTAACCACATGTCCTTCATTCTCCCATTCCACTTCCCCATTATACTCCCAGTGAATCTTGTTCTTTTTAGATTGGTATTTTTGGGCATTCTAGAAGAAAGTGTTCCAGGGTCTCCACCACACCCAAGTTACACATCTGGCACCCCTTTTCACTGTTTTTCCCAATTTTTCCCCTCAGCTCCAGGGACCGCGACCTCAGCTTGAACAACAGTGACCCCCCCCCAAAGGTGCCATCAAGGTACTCTTCAAAACCAGGCTTCTCTTTATCACGTAATCCGATCAAAAATGTGCCCTGTAGGGTGTGCCAAAGGGAAATATTGAGGTCTGACTAAACTGAGTTCTAAGAATGTTGGCCTCGGCAATATTTTTTTGACGGAAATGTAAGACAAGAGGCCCCCTGAGGGCGCTCACCTGACATGGTAGCCTAAATATCAACCCAGAGAATTGATTTCCACAAGTTGCATCTGCTCCTCCTAAGAAAAGCTGAAACCAAATATCCAAATATTCTGACCAGTGGATCTAAAAAAAGATTTTTAAAGAATATTCCTCATACTGAACTAAGTCATAATTCGGGCTCCCACAGGAAGCCCATATATGAACCCAGGGACTTGGCTTTAACAAACCTGAATCTCACACCCCTAAGGATTCGGCACACCAAATATCAAAACATTCCGACTGCTGGATCTGAAGAAGAAGATTTTTAAAGAAAATTCCTCATTTTGAACCAAGTTACAATTCGAGCTTCCACAATCAGCCCAAATATGGACCTAGGGACATGGCTTGAACAAACTTGAATCTTATCCCCCTAAGGATGCTGCATAAAAAATATCAAAAGCATTCATCTGCTGGATCTGAAGATGTTTAAATAAAATTCCTCATTTTGAACTAAGTTGTCATTCAGGCTCCCATAGTGAGCCCAAATATGAACCAAGGGACTTGGCTTGAACAAACTTGAATCTCAGCCCCCTAAGGTTGCTCCATGCCAAATATCAAAACATTCCAACTGCTGAATCTGAAGAAGAAGATTTTTAAAGAAAAATTCCTCATATTGACTAAGTTATAATTTGGGCTCCCACAGGGAGCCCAAATATGGACCCATGGACTTGGCTTTAACACACTTGAATCCCCCTCCCTCCAAGGATGCTACTCGCCACATATCAAACCATTCTGACTGCTGGATCTGAAGAAGAAGATTTTTTAAGAAAATTCCTCATTTCGAACAAAGTTACAATTCAAGCTACCACATTGAGCCCAAATATGGACCTAGGGACATGGCTTGAACAAACTTGAATCTCACCCACCTAAGGATGCTGCATACCAACTATCACAAGATTCTGCCTGCTGGATCTTGAGAAGAAGATTTTCAAAGAAATTTGCCTGAAATGCACTAAGTTCGAATTTGGGCTTCTATAGTGAGCCCAAATATGAATCCAGGTGGCCGATTTGAACAAACTGGAATCAGATCCACCCCACAATGTTGCATACCAAATATCAAAAGATTCTGCCTGCAGGATCTGGAGAAGAAGATTTTTGAAGAAATTTGCCTGAAATGCACTAAGTTCAAATTCGAGCTTCTATAGTGAGCCCAAATATGAATCTAGGGAGCCGATTTGAACAAAATAGAATCAGATCCACCCCACAATGTTGCATACCAAATATCAAAAGATTCTGTCTGCTGGATCTGGAGAAGAAGATTTTTTAAGAAATTTGCCTGAAATGCACTAAGTTCAAATTTGGGCTCCTATACTGAGCCCAAATATAAACCCAAGGGGCCGATTTGAACAAACTTGAATCAGATCCACCCCACAATGTTGCATACCCAATATCAAAAGATTCTGCCTGCTGGATCTTGAGAAGAAGATTTTCAAAGAAATTTGCCTGAAATGTACTAAGTCCAAATTTGGGCTCCTATACTGAGCCCAAATATAAACCCAAGGGGCCAATTTGAACAAACTTGAATCAGATCCACCCCACGATGTTGCATACCAAATATCAAAAGATTCTGCCCGCTGGATCTGGTGAAGAAGATTTTCAAAGAAATTTGCCTGAAATGCATAAGTTCAAATTT
Source organism: Pictodentalium vernedei (assembly GCA_031216915.1). NCBI lineage: Eukaryota > Metazoa > Mollusca > Scaphopoda > Dentaliida > Dentaliidae > Pictodentalium > Pictodentalium vernedei. The sequence goes on from CM062295.1 coordinate 428,145,608, forward strand.
GGGCTCCTATACTGAGCCCAAATATAAACCCAAGGGGCCGATTTGAACAAACTTGAATCAGATCCACCCCACAATGTTGCATACCAAATATCAAAAGATTCTGCCTGCTGGAGCTGGAGAAGAAGATTTTTTAAGAAATTTGCCTGAAATGCACTAAGTTCGAAATCGGGCTCCTATACTGAGCCCAAATATGAACCCAGGGAGCCGATTTAAACAAACTTGAATCAGATCCACCCTCCAATGTTGCATACCAAATATCAAAAGATTCTGCCTGCTGGATCTGGAGAAGAAGATTTTTTAATGTTTTTCCCATTGCCTACAGTGTTAAAAAGTGCTGACTCAGCACTTTTTCAATGTCCCGAAACTGTACCCTATGATAAAACCGATGGTAATTTTTTTTTTACCAATTCTTTGTGTTGGTCCTAAGGAAGCTTCACACCAAATAAAAATTCTCGGTGCCGTGCAGTTTTGGAGATATGGGCGTTTTAATTTTTTTCTATTTTTAGCTCCTGCGGTTCCCATGGGGCTACGGAAAAAAAAAAATCAGCATAAATTAGGTACTTATGACCCAATAAGCCCTCACATAAAATTTGGTTCAAATCAGCCTCTCGGTTTGGAAAATAGAAATTTTGGGCGGGGCCAAAAATTTTGCCCCTCCCATAACGACGCCAAGTATAGCCCCACAAACTTCTCTTGAACAAATCTGAGTCTACACCTCAAAAGGAAGCTGCACACCAAATATCAAGTCTCTGCTACTGCTGGTTCATGAGAAGAAGATTTTTTAAGATTTCAGCACACTTTTTGGGTGTGGCTCTACCCACGGGCAGGGCAACTTGATTTGAACAAAATCAAATTGCGATGTCATAACAAACTATTATCTCAAATATCAATTAAATTGGTTCAGCAGTTTGGGAGGAGAAGACGCAAACACCATGTTCACGGACGACGGACGCAGGACGACGGACAACGGACGGTGAGTGATCACTATAGCTCTCTTGACTGAAAGTCAGGTGAGCTAAAAATCGATAGCTCCCATCTGGAGGTCTTCCCAAACAAGCATGCCAGGTTTCAAAGCAATCCGATCATAAATGTGCCCTGTAGGGTGTGCCAAAGGGGAATATTGAGGTCTGACTAAACTAAGTTCTATGAACGTTGGCCGCAGAAACATTTTTTGACGGAAATTGAAGAAAATCGATAGCTCCCATCTAGAGGTCACCCCAAACAAGCATACCAAGTTTCAAAGTGATCTGATCATAAATGCGACCTGTGAGGTGTGCCAAAGGAAACTGTGGACTTAAGTACTAATAGCTCAGCTTGACTTTGTCTAGTTGAGCTAAAAATGAAATTGATTCGAGTCAGTATTCATTAGCTATTGGGGGGGGGGGGAACCAAATTCAAGATGGCTGCCAAGGAAGCCATAATGAATTGGCCACTGGCAGCCTTACTGAATTGGCTAGGTGATCCAAAATCAAAAGGAAGCTTCCTGTAGACACCAATAATACATAATCAAAACATGAAATTGATTTGAGTCAGTATTCATTAGTTCATGGGAGGAAACCAAATTCACAATGGCTACCATAATGAATTGGCCACTGGCAGCCAGCTTGTTTCGGCTGACCAGTCCAAAATCGAAAGGAAGCTTCCTCTAGACACCAACACTACATAATTCAAAAATAAAAACGATTTGAGTCAGCATTCATTAGTTATTGGACAGAAACCAAATTCAATATGGCTGCCATGATGGCCATATTGAATTTGCTAGCTGGACCAAAATCGAAAGGAAGCATTGTCTGGTCATCCACAAGTAACCCCTAACATTATGATTTGATCAAATAAGAGGTTCTTTAGTTATTGGATGGAAACCAAAAGTTAAAGGATGGACAGATGGATGTACAGATGGACATGGTGAAAACATAATGCTCCTGAGAGAATCTCTCTGTGACATAAAAATATTTTTTGTTGACCAAAGTCAGAAAGATAAGATGTCTTCGTTCTTTATTATAACTTAAATTGTCTTGTTTGTTGTTAAAGCAAATGTTTGCTTGTATTAATTCTTTGAAAGCTCCTTTCAGAGAGATTTCCAAGAATCACTGTCAGAAGCTGGTATTATCAGTGTGGAAACAATAGCAGGAATACTTATGATTAACCTACAGCTTTGTGTGGCAAGATACTATAGTTACGGTTTCAGTCCCTAAATCGTTGTGTGCAGTCATCTTAAAAGGTGTTTTTGTTTTTCAGATGTGAATGATTTGAACTACACTACTGTAGGGCTGTAACAATTATTGATTTTCTTAATCGATATAATGAGAAAGATAAAGATAAACCCAAAATCTATGTACATCCTGGGAATCACTGGTCAAAAGAAATGTCCTGTAACTTCTTCCTTGTTAGTGGTTCTGTACCATTACACAAGCTTGTTCAGCCCATAAAACTGACACAATGTTCTGGCTGTAGAAAGTGCTAATAAATTCCAATAAATAAGTAAATCTACTAATCAAATGAATTTCAACATACCCATGAGCTATAACATCAGGTAGCTGTGGTGTGTTAGGTGTAATCTTAACTATTGTATCGTTAAAGAAGATATCTTCTGTTTCCACCGAAATTTTGTAGGTTCCTGCCTTCATGTTGTCTAGGTTGTAGTAGCCACTTTTACCACTCACAGCACTTTGTTTCCCATCAATTAATACCTTTGCATTCATTATTCCTGAACCCTGCAAAATAATAATAATGGAACAATCGCATCATCAGAGTGCACTTCTGTCATTTTTCTATGGCATTTGTGTACGGAAATCTTCAAAAGAAGTCTAGAAATGGCACTTCAACAATCTGTGAATCAATTATTTCTCAGGGATCGGGCAGTCAGGGGGAATTTCAACATCTTGATTAATGTTTGGAAGGTTCCCTGGTGGGAATAATGCCCGACAAACTTCTCTTGAACAAACTTGATTCTAAACCTCCAAAGGACTCTGTATACCACATATCAAATCTCTGCTACTGGTGGTTCATTAGAAGAAGATTTTCAAAAAATTTGGTTATTTTTTCCCCACACCTCTGCTCAATATGAGCCGAAACCTAATTTGGATAAAAATCAAAATGCCCCTATATAACCACCATATACATGAAATTTAATTAAAATGTGGCCAGTGGTTTAGGAGAAAGAGGCTCAAACACCACCTTCACGCAGGACAACGGACGACGGACGAAGAGTGATAAGAAAAGCTCACCCTGACTTTCAGTCAGGTGAGCTAAAAACAACTAATGTGCGATCTCACTCCGGAGAGATCGTGTGTTAGTTGTTTATATTTGCAGAGGCAGAAATCCTGTTAAGGTGTGAAAAGCATAGAAGGTGGAGAAACATCAAAACACTCTTTTTCCTATGGTTTACCACTATGCTACACAAACAGGTTTCGATTTAAGGCCTTTATTTCCAGGCCTGCACAAAGCAGAAATTAAAGTGCGTTAAAAGCAGGTTGGCATAATTTTTAGACTCAGACAATTCTTATTCCAAGTAACTGTTTTTCAAATGCTTTTAAGCAGAGAAAGGTTTAATGATTTTTAAGAAGGGAAAGGTAGCATAATACCGATGTTTTCACTCAGATGACTGCAAAGGCTGAGATAGCAACCTAGAAATTATTGCAGTTTATTACACATCCATTTAAAATTAAAGTGTGTTCACGACATTCTGGGATGTGTGATAAAAATAAACTTTTATCGCACACATGTGGGATACAGATTTTTGCACTTTTTTAATGTAAGAATGGAACAAGTCATATTTCTGGGGATACATCGGGCCCATTTCGATACAATGGGTGATTTATTTTGATATTGTAAAGTGGATGTTAGCAGTCTATAGTATCTGAGTTTCTATTGTTTCCGCAGAAACTCATGTCCTATACACTAACTAACCATCCAAAGAAACTTTCTAATTTATTTTCTCAACGTGAACGATACTATTGATTAAATAACCCGATGGGTTATAGTATGACATGGCAATGACTAACACGCAGTTCAAACTAAAGAACAATGTTGACAGAATATGAAAGAATCAATGAGAGACATCATTTTGAATGAATGATGTTGCACGAATAAGTTTTTAGGTCACCAAAATTGAAATACAAAACCAATTGCCTGTCAATATTCACTGGAATTCATATGGATTCTGTACCCCTGTTAAATGCTATAACATGGACTTTAATAAATTTTGAGCAGGCATTGTAAACAATACAATCATTTCTCTTGAACAAGAAAATAAATTTCCTTTACGTGGGATAAACTGACAATGGCTAGTACTGACTACTGTAATCTTAACTAAAATCTTAACCAGTCAATCAGTCGAATAAAAACAGCCGCATGGAACTTGGAAGTAAGAAAAACATGAATTTTTTTTTATAATTTCTCATTGAAGTATTTTTCGAATTTACACCTATTGTTTGTTGTGAAAGTATGGTAACCTTTTGGTGGGGACCACATCAACCATTCACATTTTGTGCTGCAAAACTGAGGCATAAAAAGACGGTAAACTGTATTTCAGATGAACAGTGTTGCATCGATCGAAGTGGTGATGCAATACAATTTGCAAGTAGAAATATGAACGAAAGTTCAATCAGCATATGAAATAACAATAAGACTGGTCTTCTGCTTGTGAAGATTAATTTGGATTTTTGTCTTATTTTATTTCCTTCACATCTCAGAAGGATAGGTTAATTCTTACTTAGTATTACCGTAAAAGGCCTGTTTTAGAAATTTGTGAAGATGTGTAATAAATACAGAACTGCACAAGCATTTTAATGGGTTTATGTGCATCACATTCATTTGGTTTGGTGCAGAATACCACTCGAGGCTTCACCACTCGTGGTATTCTTGCACTCAACCAAACTTGTGCAACATTAATCCATTCAAACGCTTGTGTGGTTCTGTATTTATTACACATCTGTTCTGTCTATTTATACCATGACTGTTGTGCGTATTGAACATTACGCAATACAATAGACATAGGGAAATGTGATAGATACACTTATGGAACTGGATTACTCAAAAAAACATCATGTAAAAATGCATCTGATAGGACATCACGTGCCTAAGTGACATTATAATGTGAATGATATACTGAACGCAAAAAGAGTGATATTTCTTTAAAAATATCAGATTTATTCACTAAATCAAGTTTAATCATGGTATACTTTCCATAACTTGGGTAAAGTACAGGGAACAAGAATCAATCAGCGCATGTGAAATACAAGAAAAACTTCAACTCGTGTCATTGATTCCAGTCCCTCATATGCCACCCTATTATTTATTATTATTATTTCATGACTTTTTTATTTAGCCGATGATATACTGTGATCACAGAACATCACTTGCAAAATCAAATTGTATCATCATTATAAAACTACTGAATGTTTTGGAAGAATTAACCCTTAAAGGCCTATTTCCGACTTAACATGCCATCATGAGTAGGTCCTGATGCTGACAATAAACAAAACACATAGGCAGTGGTTTGTGGTCAAGTCTTGGCTGCCTTAACAGGCAGCCAAGTCTTGACTAGAAATCACTGTTGAGACACTGGATGTATACAGGCTGAGGTCAGGTATTAATTCAGAATAATTGTCCAGGCCCTTATGGGTTAAGAGATGTTAAGTGCAATATGAGTAAATGGAGCTGCACGGTATATCGATAAACCGATACATAACAGCATTCAAACCAGTATCAATTGAATACCAGTGTAATTGCAAAAATATTGGTTTATCGTCTTTATTTATTTACCCACAGTTTAATTTTCAAGATGTCCTGAGTTTTCTAACTGAAGTCCTGAAAGAATAATATTATCCCTGTACCTAATGAATTGGCCGCATTGTCCCGAGTAATACACTAATTGTGCAGTGAACAAATATTATTTTTCAAAAAATTTCAACAAAACCATATCATGTGAATCCCTCATTGGAATGAGCTCGATGAGCTCGTTCCAATGAGGGGTCACTTGATATGGTTTTGGTGGAAAATTTTTTGAAAAATTTGATAAACTAATATTTAAACAAGAGGCCTGAAGCGCGCATCTTGAACAGAACATAATATAAACAGAGTCCAAGAATGAGTCTACATTAAGCAATCCATCTCCATAGGATACACTGTCAATCCTTGAGTCCCTCAGGAGTGACAAATATAATCCAGGCATCATGCCTTTTCTTCAGTTGAACATAATGTAAAATATAGAGCTCCCCTATGAAGCCACTTGAAACAACTTATGTGGATTAATCTTAGTTACACACCTCTAGAGGGTACTGAATACAAAATTTTTAATTCTTCAGCAACATGGCCAATTCCGGCTCCCATACTTAGCCCAAATATTAACCTAGGCTCTCGATTTGAACACAGTTAAATCTGACTTCCCTAGAGATGTTGTGTACCAAATATGAAAGCATTCTGACTGTTGGATCTGAAGAGAAATTTTAAAGAAATTTCTTCATATTGCACTGTTAAAATTTGGGCTACCACAGCGAGCCCAAATATTAACGTATGGATCCGATGTGAACAAAGTAGAATCTGCCCCCCCCCCTCCCCCCCCCCCCCCCCCCCTTAAAGATGTTGTATACCAAATATGAAAGCATTCTGACTAGTGGATCTAAAGGAGAAGAATTTTGAAGAAATTCCCTCATATTGTATTAAGTTAATTTTCAGGTTCCCATATGGAGCCCAAATATTAACCTAGGCACTCAAATTGAACAAACTTCAATCTGACCTCCCTAGAGGTGTTGTATACCAAATATGAAAGCATTCTGACTGGTGGATCTGAGGAAGATTTTAAAGAAATTTCTTCATATCGCACTAAGTAAAAATTTGGGCTACCATAGCGAGCCCAAATATATACCTAGGGATCTGATTTGAACAAACTTGACTCTGACCCCCTAGAGATGTTGCATACCAAATATGAAAGCATGCTGACTGGTGGATCTGAGGAAGAAAGTTAAAATTTGGGCTTCTGTATGAAGCTCAAATATTAACCTAGGGACTTGGTTTGAACAATCTAGAATCTGACCCTCATAACAATGATATATTCCAAACATTAAAAGATTCTGACTGGTGGTTCTGAAGAAGAAGATTTTTAAAGAATATTCCCCATATTACCCTATGCTAAAAATTTGGGCTCCTGTATTGAGCCCAAATATGAACCAATGAGCTTTATTTTAACAAACTTGTATCTGACCCACCTATGAATGCTGTATACCGAATATCAAAAGAATCTGATGATTGGTTCTGGAGAAAAGATTTTTTAAATTTTTTCAAACATGCTGACTCAGCATTTTTTCAATGCCCATTACAGAACACGCTAACATAACCGATGGCAATTTTTTTTTACCATTCAATTCTACTGGTCCTAAGGATACTTCATACCAAATAACAGCTCACTGTTCCGTGTGGTTTTGGAAATATTGGCGTTTGAAAATATTTCTATTTTTAGCTCCTAGGGTTCCCATGGGGATGCAGGAATTATTTTTTTTTTTGCATGAGTCAAGTACTTATGACCCAATTATACCACGTACCAAATTTGGTTCAAACCGGACCACCTGTTCAGAAAATAGAAATTTTGGGCGGGGCCAAAAATCTTACCCCTCCCATTACAAAGCCAAATACTGCTTCACGAACTTTGTTTGAACAAACTTGATTCTATACCTCAAAAGGAATCTCCATAGCAAATATCAAGTTATTGTACACACTGGTTCATGAGAAGATGATTTTAAAAATATTTTGGAGCATTTTTCCCCACTCCCTCCCTATGGGGCTGGGCATGTTGAGTTGAACAACAAGAGCACCACGTAGCGGGAAAATATACGCCTGTTTTGTATTTTTGAGGGGTTGAAGTAAGGATGGGGGTGAGGGTGAAAATTGTTTGGACCAACCCCATATTCGAACTTGACCTGTATTTTGTTGTGATTAAACAACATACCAGGTTTGGAACCAATCGGAAAACAAATAATAAAAGTTATCATCCGGAAACCAAATATTTGATGCATTCTATGTCCAACAGTTAGGCCATACTAAAGTTATAATCTGGAAAACACAAAATGTACAAATTCAAGAGGAATAACTCTGGAAAGGTACATGAGATTTTGGCCGAAAGTGAACCTGAGCTGTGCTTTGTGGTCATAAACAAAATCTGAGAATTTGAAACAAATTAGTCAAGGCAAACTAAAGTTATCATCCGGAAACCACATAATTCACAAATTTGCAATCATTCAAGGGGAATAAATATGGAGCGGTACATGCGATTATGGCCAAAGGTGAACTTGAGCTGTGCTTTGTGGTCAAAAACAGAATCTGGGAATTTGAAAAACATCGGTCAAGGCAAACTAAAGTTATTATCTGGAAACCACAAATTTGCAATCATTCAAGGAGAATAACTCTGGAAAGGTATATGCAATTGTGGTCAAAAGTGAACTTGAGCTGTATTTTGTGGTCAAAAACAAAAAACTGAAACTTTGAAATAAATCGGTCAAGGCAAACTAAAGATATCGTCCGGAAACGAAAAGTTGGGCTAAATTCCCATAATTAAAGGGCCATAACTCTACTGCAAATGGGCCGCTAGAAACAGAAATCGAACCCGTCCTGTATTTTGTCATACTAAATCCACATGCCAAATTTAACTCAGCTCAATCCATCACAACTAAAGTTATCGTCCGGAAACGAAATGTGTCCATGGATGGACAGGCAGACGGGTGGAGAGACCATTCACATAATACATCCTGTTTTTCAAATGGGTGTATAAAATCAACATCTGAAAAATCTGGTGTCAATCCGTCAAGGCATTCGGCTTTAAATGAACGGAAACCAATTTTTTTTAGAAAAATTGTGTTTTCAAAGGACCATAACTCTGCAGCGGATGGCCTGAGAAACACCAATATCGAACTTGACCTATATTTTATTGCTAAAAACAACTTCTGAAAGTTTGATGTCGATCCGTCAAGGCATTCGACTTTAAATGAACGGAAACCAATTTTTTTAGAAAAATTGTGTTTTCAAAGGGCCATATCTCTGCAGCAGATGGACTGAGAAACACCAATATCGAACCTGACCTGTATTTTAATGCTAAAAACAACTTCTGAAAGTTTGATGTCGATCCGTCAAGGCGTTCGACTGTAAATGAATGGAAACCATTTTTTTTAGAAAAATTGTGTTTTCAAAGGGCCATAACTCTGCAGCGGATGGACTGAGAAACACCAATATCGAACTTGACCTGTATTTTATTGCTAAAAACAACTTCTGAAAGTTTGATGTCGATCCGTCAAGGCGTTTGACTTTAAATGAACGGAAACCAATTTTTTTAGAAAAATTGTGTTTTCAAAGGGCCATATCTCTGCAGCATATGGACTGAGAAACACCAATATCGAACTTGACCTGTATTTTAATGCTAAAAACAACTGCTGAAAATTTGATGTCAATCCGTCAAGCCGTTCGACTTTAAATGAATGGAAACCAAATTGTTTACGGACGGACAGACGGACAGACAGACAGACAGACAGACAGACAGACTGATAACATAATACGACCGTTTTTTAAACGGGCATATAAAAATGCAATGCCCCTTCGGGACCATCACTCACACAAACTTTCACTTGAATTGGCCCAGTGGCTTTGGAGGAGAAGACCAAAACATGGTGTTGACGGACAATGGCCGGATGGACGATGGACGATGAACAGAGGGCGATGAGATTAGCTCAGCTTGACTTTTGTCAAGATGAGCTAAAAATGAGTTTTGATATCATCTGCGTCAGGTAAAGAGTCAATCGAACTGCATCATCAAGGCATGCTGATTTGTTCCGACTGTGAAGGATCAAATCCTGATTATGGTAATATATATACGTATGTTCCGATATTTGAACAGTCTTTCGATATACCAGTATACCGCGGTATTTTTTTGAATACCGATATCGGTATTCAGTTTCGAATACCGTGCAGCCCTATGAGTAAATTTTCTTTCTATTTGCCTGAGGTCTATTGCTGAAGGTAAACAAAGACTAAAAGTTGGTTGTCTTATTTATTTCAAGGCAAACAAACTGATCCTTTCACCCAATTTGTGCATGCCAGTATAAACCTACTATATCATGTATGACCGAGTTCCCAGAGCTGTAAAACATGATTTAATGAATTATATTCCATTCAATTTAATGTCAAGAAATGTTGCTGGTGAATAACAAAGCTGCCAACAGTGTGGGCAGATTCTTAAAAATCTCCATATTTCTAAGAATTCTTTGAGAATGAAACTAAATTTTGCTGAGTTAAAGTCATACTTTTCCTTTCAGATATACAGGCTCTTGGTTCCTGCCTCAAATGGAATCAAATTATTGACTTTTGACTTTTTATGGATTTTCTGCTGATACTTCCTCTGTAGGCTTAGAAAAGTGGAAATGATTGACATAAATTACCAACCCTCAGGACCAGGTCAGTTTTAGCACCTTCCAGGAAGTTTCTAATGTTTTGATAACAATACCTGTATTTAGAAAGTTCTGCCGATTCAAGTCTGTTCAACCTTGTTGCACTAAAATTTTCAAGTTGGAAAAGAGTCTATAAAAATGTTCATTATTTTCCTATCAAATAAACACCATGTTTTTCACCCATCGAATTCTGATCGCCGGATCACATTGACTGGTTTTCGGATTCTGTATCAGATGGTTGGTCTCAGAACATGGACTGCACTGGTGAACGTCAATCGAGTTTGCCAAAATTACCATTTACAGATACACTCCATTTGTGTAAATAAACACTATCAAATACAGTGAATTTTGAATACTGTTTATTATATTGATTTCTCATGTGAAAGGTGAATTTCCCTAACTGCATATAATAAACAGATCATTATAAAGTGATCTGGTTTGTTGCATTCCATCTCACTGACAAGGTCAGACTGCAAGATCACACTGCCAACTTCAGAGGCTTGTATGATCCAGCAATCTGACCTTGTCAACTCGATGGAATATGACAAACCAGATCACTTGATTGATTGTCATAATAAACTCTATTTACAGCTCAGATATCAAACTTACGCTTTGTGCATCCAATATTCTTCCAGTGACAGAAAATCCAGCAACTTGAAAGTGTTTCTGAAATAAATAATAATAAACATAACTGGGGAGATGATTTTGACCACAACAGATAATAAAAAGTATACACTCTGTCTTGTTCCCACATGAAAATACTGTGTACTTAACAGCTACACTCACATTTCTTCTTGCTACATTTTTGTGAACATTTCAAGATTATGTAACTTTTCTCTCTGTATTATTTTTCTTTCATGAACAGAAAAACAATCACTTTAGTTACCTGCATACTTGGGTGTCTGTAATTTTGAAACCTTAAAGCATACACAGAAATAAGCAAGAAACTGAGCACATATGATGAGAAAGAAATATATTCAAAGTGGAAAAGAAATTTGTTGAAGGAACCCAAAAAGGAAAGCACAATTCATGTGAATGTTTCCAATGGAGTCTCCTGTTCGAACCCCGGGAAGTGCAGCAGTATATGTGGACTGTGGTAAACAAGGTTTGTTTCAATAGTAAAATATAAAAGCTTCAGCCTATAAAATCTCCAGTGTTTAATTTTGAAGGTGCCAAGAAGTCATAACCAGCCTTGGTGAAGTCCTCTGATAAAAGCAATTTTGGTGTACACAATTGGATGACCTTCAGTTGTGTTTGCAGTCATTTAAAGCCTTAGATGCTGAAAGTGACCTGCAGCTCCATAACATAACAAGGAAACAGTAGAGTCGCAAAGTAATTTTGCAAGATTTCTATTATTTGTTTGGTTATTCAGGGTGGGGGGGGGGGGGGGGGGGGGGGGGGGTGGCGGGGGTCTTCCAAAAAATTCCGGACACAAGGCAGGGGTGGGTGGGTGATCGGATGGGGGCCAAAACACCTTTTTTCCTGGAGTTGCAATTTTTTTCCTGGTGTTTTTTTTTTTTAAATTATTTTCACATAACAAGGCTATATTGTTGTTTAGTAGTCTAATAGGCACCTGTTTGTCAGGTAGGGTTAGTGAATAAGGCCCCACTAGGCTGATTAGGGGATTTGTTCTCTTTTTTGTAAATTAAATTAGATGCATTAAAGAATAGTGTACTCCAGTTTGACTAAAAACAATCAGCGGAAATTTATGAATTTTAATTTGGGAATGGTTAACATAATTTTCATAGCTGAATCATCACGGCAAAATTTGGATTTCACAATGAGTAGCAATGTGTTTAGCAGAACATCAAAATTAATGTAAAAAATTTACGGAAAATAATCTAAATGCCCAGTTTCTCTGAGTAGAGCTCTTGTAACATGAAACTAATGAAAATTCTCACTGTGCATCTTTGATACAAAACCCCACTTACTTAAAATTCAAGCTCATAGTGATAGTACCAGGGTTTTCACAGAGGGTTTGTCTGGCTATCTCGTGAAAACATGAAACAAAAGTTACAGTTAATATTTGAATTGAAAACTGACCCTGACTGAGCCAGAGTATATAGATGAGTAGCTGAACATAATACTATGCAGCAAAAGAAGATTATTTTAATCCTCTATTTGATGTTCACAAAAATAGTCTAATTCTTACATTATATGCTGTAAAATACAGAAATCAGTGCTGACATTTTTTTCGGAGACGGACCAGGACGGACAGTGAGATTTACAATAGTGTTTGGTGACAGATTTTCAGCTTTCCTACGCTATCAACTATCTTTTGAGTAATGACAATTGGCTGAAACCTCAAGCCTAGACACTTAGCTTGTAGTCAGGTCATTAAAATTAAAACTGCTTCACTAAATTTAAACTGTTTCTTCATTCTCGGAACTTAACACATGAATGATAATTATTATGAGAGCATTGAGGCCAGAACTTTCAGTTCAGCAATTGTAATTCATGCACTTCAATAATATGCCAGTTTACACTATGCCATAGTGTATATAGGCATATTATTGAAATGCATGAATTACAAATGCTCAACTGAATGTTCTGTCATCAGGTATTAGAACCACTAGAACATAAAGATGTGAAAAAAAAAACAGTTATCAGATTAGGATTCAAATTAAGGCAAGGATTGACAACTGGAAGCTCAGTGCAATAATTTTTCATTACCCACTGTGGTGATACACTGAAAAAATATAGGTGGTGGGGTGGGTGTCCAAGTGGTCAGAGGAAAAAAATATTTTTTTTGCACGTGGGTGGTGGTCAAAAGGTGGAAAAAAATATTTTAGGCCTTGTGTCCGGAATTTTAAATGACAACAGCCAGGATCATATCGTGTTGGACAGTTTTATGGGGAGAGGAAACCGGAGTACCCGGAGAGAATCAAAGAGCGAGGAACTGTCTGACTCTGCAACTTACTAAATATGCTTGCACCAGTTGAATGTAAGTATACCATCAATGTGCAGTACACCTTAGTATACCAAATATCGCTGGGCAGGATCAAACCTTCCAACATTTTTGTTTAAAGTCTAATGCTCTATTTAAAGTCTAATGCTCTAATCACTGAGCCCTCGCTTTCCCATTCAATATCAATGACCCCAGATAGGCAATCAGCATATGAAGTTATAGTTTTATGTGTGAAAGGAAGGAAGTTACTGACTGCATGGATACCAAAAATCTATTTATTGTAACAGTGGCCTTGAGTTTTACCTCTTCACCCTAAATACAATCCCAATCATCAACAACTTATATGCAATCTGTGTATGCAGTTATACTTTCCAATGCAAAAGGAAACTAAAGTTACTGCCTGGAACCCAAAAATGTATTCATAGTAACTCACCTTCACCTGTAACAATGTTTGGATATTATTTAATATCTCGTTTTTGGTTAACTAATTTTTCTTGTGAACCGACTTTATTTTGCTTCGGACGCTTTCATTTTCACACTACGCGACAGACGTTCGATAATTGTACAAACATAATCCCAATCATCGACATCTAATAGGCAAGCTGTGTATGAAGGTGTAGTTTTATACACAAAAGGAAACTAAAGCTACTGCCTAGAAATCAAAAATCTATTTACAGTATGTGACCTTGACCTCTCATCTATTGATCACAAAACACCACGCCAATCTCCAAAACATTATACTCAATCTGTGTACGAAAATTTTAGTTTTGTTCACTAAAGGAAACTGAATTTGCTGCAGAGGAACAAAATTAAAATATATAGTGGAATAATAACTTTGACCTGGAGATACCCAAAGCAATCCCAATCATTGCCCAATTATAGGCAACCCATGAATGAAGAATGAGCATTCAGGCCTGGCAATCCAGAAAATCAAGGAGTGCAAAACAGTTGCCCTCGTCAGATTAACTGGGAGTGTAATTGTACCTGAAATTTTCAATGCAAAAACTTGTATGCTATTTTGGTTATATTCACTTCAAGGTATTAATATTGTAACTGAAAAATTGTACTACATTCAGTTACATAGAGGAAAAGATTGGCACACACGTCTTCTCATTATTCAAAATGTTGTATTCAATTCTTACGTGACTGTCTTCTACACTCCAAATGTATCGAAATGCAACACAGGATGGGTCATGAATCATTTCGAATCAATACAACATTGACAAATCGTCCCCCGAGTTCCAACGTGTTCTCAGGGCCAGTAGGCACAGAGAACACATTGGAACTCAAGGGAAGAAATGATAATAGATTTTAAAAGGCAGTCCCAAACAGCTCTGGCATTCCAGAAAATCAAGGGGTGCAAAAAATTGGCCTCCTCCTTTTTTCTATGCGTGCAGTAGGCATGCACTCCTAAAGCATGCCAGGCCTGAGCATTGTGCAATGAAGGATAGAAAGGTTTTTGTTTGGAAATGAGTGGGACATACAGATAGATGGATGCATGAATGAAAGAATGAAAGGATAGACTGACAAAATAATTACTATATACCCTCCATGTGGAATAATATCCAAATGAAGAATCGATTGCATTAATGAGATTTGAAATGTAATAATTCAAGAAATATGACCAGAAAACTTATTCTTGATATGAAATTCTACCCTTGGTAACAACCTTGACTTTGAAAGTAGAGGCAAGGTTTTCTTCTCGCACATAAAGGGGACCACCTACTTAAGGCAATAACCAAATATCGAAGCAATGGCTTGAATAAGTTTAAAAGTATAATAATATGAAAAACTTGACTAGAAAACTTAGCCTCAAGTGAAATTCTATTTTTAGTTACAGCGACCTTGACTTGGAACCTAGTGGCAAGGTTCTGATATAAAATTATCACCTCATGGTGTGTTACAAACCCCATAAAGTTTCACAGATTTAGATTCAATGATTAAAATGTTGTAGCAATTAGAATGAATGTGTCAATGACACTGTAGCTTAACTCGTGTGTTGTGTTTGATGAAAAGGATAATGTTCAATGTTTATGAAAGGATTATGAAATAAGACAAGAATTGTGATAATGGGGAATATGTTCATTTCTGTTCCCTGTATGCTATGTTTTTGATAAAAATAATATGAGGTGTACACTGTACTAAACAGCTGAGGGGTGGGTTAATATGACCTCACAGTTAATGGATGTGGCCCTCACAGTTAACGTATATCAACGAAAGTTACCAAGTTACAGTGAAATTATTCCAAAACAAGTCATCCTATCAAGTTACATTGAAATCCCTTCATAAATATGGCCTGCTGAAGTTTTTCAGGTTTCGGGCCCCTGTTCCCGTCAGTTTCACAATTGCGCCCAAAGGGAACGTTCTCATCTAGACGCTATATGAAGTCAACCTACCAAGTGACAATGAAATCCCTTCATAAATATGATTTGTAGACTGTGCTAAAGGTTTTGGGGTTTTGGGCTCGGGCAGCCATCATGGTTTAATGTATCGCAACAAAAAGGGGACATTCTCATCTGGGCATCATCTGGAGTGATCCTACTAGGTTACAATGAAATCCCTTCATAAATATGATCTGTAGACTGTGCTCAAGGATTTCGGGCTTCAGGCCCCTGAAGCCGTCACAGTTGACCAATCACGACCATATGGGGATGTCATCATCTAGGCATTATATGGAGTCAAACTAACAGGTTAGAATGAAATCCTTCCATAAATACGACCTATAGACTATGCTAAAGGTTTGGGGTTTTGGGCTCGGGCAGCCATCAAGGCTTAATGATTGCGACCAAAAGGGGACATTCTCATCTAGGCATTATCTGAAGTCATCCTACTAAGGTACAATGAAATCCCTCCATAAATATCACCTGTAGATTGTGCTATAGGTTTTCAGGCTTCAGGCCCCTGTAGCCGTCACAGTTGCCTAATGGTGTCCAAAAGGGGCTGTTCTCATCTAGACAATATATGAAGTCAACCTACTAAGTTACAATGAAATCCCTTCATAAATATGACCTGTAGACTGTGCTAAAGGTATTTGGGCTTCGGACTCGGGCAGCCATAATGGTTGAATGATCGCAACCAAAAGGGGACATTCTCATCTGAGCATCATCTGGAGTGATCCTATGAAGTTACAATGAAATCCCTTCATAAATATGACCTGCAAACTGTGCTCAAGATTTTCGAGCTTCGGGCACCTGTCGCCATCACAATTGATCAATCACGACCAAAAGGGGATGTCATCATCTAGGTATTATATGGAGTCAACCTAATAAGTTACAATGAAATCCTTCCATAAATAGACCTATAGACTATACTAATGGTCTTTGGGCTCGGGCAGCCATAAAGGCTGAATGATTGGGACCAAAAGGGAATGTTCTCATCTAGACATTATTTGAAGTCATCCTACCTAGCTACAATGAAATCCCTTCATAATTATGACCTGTAGACTGTTCTAAAGGTTTTCTGGCTTTGGGCTCCTGTAGCCGTCACAGTTGCCCAATCGTGTCCAAAAGGGGATGTTCTCATCTAGACATTATATGAAGTCAAACCTACCAAGTAGGGGGACAATCTCATCTGGGCATCATCTGGAGTGATCCTACGAAGTTACAATGAAATCCCTTCATAAATATGACCTGTAGACTCTGCTGTAGCCATCACAGTTGACCAATCATGACCAAAAGGGGATCTCATCATCTAGGCATTATATGGAGTCAACCTAACAGGTTACAATGAAATCCTTCCATAAATATGACCTTTTGCCCATGCTAAAGGTTTTTTGGCTCGGGCACCCATCAAGGCTGAATGATTGCGATCAAAATGGGACGTTCTCATCTAGACATTATTTGGAGTCATCCTACCCAGTTACAATGAAATCCCTTCATAAATATGACCTGTAGACTGTGCTAAAGGTTTTCGGGCTTCGGGCCCCTGTAGCCATCAGTTGCCCAATCATCTAGACATTATATGAAGTCAACCCACCAAGTTACAATGAAATTCCTCAATAAATATGACCTGTAGAATGTGCTACAGGTTTTCGGGTTTTGGGCTCGGGCAGTCATCACAGTTGGCAAATCACGCCCAAATGGGGAAATTCTCATCTAGACATCATAAGGTGTCATCCTACCAAGTTACAATGAAATCCCCCCATATTAAACATGACCTTCAGACTGTGCTAAAAGTTTCTGGGTTTCGGGCTTGGGCAACCATAATGGTTGACAGACCATGCCCAAAAGTGGATGTTCTTATCTAGGCATTATACAAAGGCATCCTACCAAGTTACAATGAAATCCCTTCATAAAAATACGACCAGTAGACTGTGCTAATGGTTTTGGGGTTTTGGACTCGGGCAGCCATACCGGTTGACCGATCGTGACCAAAAGGGAGGGGCCATTCTCATCTAGACATGACCCCAAACCTGCATATGAAATTTCGTGACGATCAGACAAGAACTGCGGGGTGTAGCCCGTGCTAAAGGAAAATGTGAACAGACTCACAGATTAACAGACTTCCGCACACATGATGGCAATAGCTTATCTTGACTTTGTCAAGTTAAGCTAAAAATGTCTTTGTCAAGCTAAGCTAAAAATGTGACCAGAATATTTAACCTTGATGTGAAATTCTATTTTTAGTAACAGGATGCACCTTATCTTTGAACCTATTTATTTATTTATTGGGGTTTAAAGACACTTTCAACAGCCAGGGCAACCTTGTGTTGGACAATTTTATGGGTTTAGGAAGCCAGAGTACCCAGAGAGACCCACCGAGCAATGGCAAGCAACTGCCAGGTTCCCCAACATACTAACTACACACAAGAAGGGTTAGCACTGGTTGAAGCCAAGTGCACAATCGATGTGCAGTACGGGTTAGTACACAATGCCACCATGCCCCCACGTGGGCAACAGGGGCGAAACCTTTGAATTAGGTGGCACATTTTTTGTCTAATACTCATTTGGGAACACCTACTGCAGGCAATAACCAAATTTGGAAGCATTGGCTTGAATGTGTTCTGAGAACACAATTTGAGAAACCTGACCCAAATGCATGTTTATTTATTTGTATTTAAGGTCACTTTCAAATTCTTTGGTTATCTCATGACAGCAACATTGGGATAAAGGCAAGTTCAGCCAATTGTTTTTCCTATGCTACCTACATAAGAGGACTTCCACCACAGGCAGTTGGTCCAGGTCCTATTTTACCAGTAAAATAGAACTTGTTCAGCATGGTGAACAAGGAATACTACACTTGATGGTGGGGTATAGCTCCATAAAGTTTCATGGAAGTATCTCCAATGGATAAATGATACAGTTAATTTTTATCAGCCATTGGCTGTCTTGCAGCCAGAATAAGTGACACCTACCTATGTCTCATCACTGCTAAAGTATTCCAGTCAATAATGTGTTTTAGTTTTTTTTAAGTTATAAAAGTTTGCAGTTCAAAATGAATGTTAGCTAGTGAGCAACCTAAATACCTAATGAAACAATTTTAACAAGAGCAATGTGAAACATATTATTGCACATCCATTAAACTTTAAACCCTTGTATTTAACGGAATCGCTGCTATGACATAAATACTTTTTTCCCAGCACTCTTTATACTAGTTTCTTTCCCGTCGCGTCATTAGTTAAGCTTCTAAAAGTTTCCAAATTTCATTGTCTGTCGCATCATGGGAAAATGAAAGCATCCAAAGCAAAATAAAGTCGGATCACAAAAAAAATTAGTTAACCAAAAATGAGATATTAAAACAAGAGGCCCCAAGGGGCCCAAGAGCGCTCACCTGACACTGACAACTTTCAGCCAAGAGTCCTGATTTGAACAAACTTGCATCTGCCCCATTAAGAAAACCATATACCAAATATCAAAACATTCTGACTGGTGGATCTGAAAATTTTTTTTTAAAAAATATTCCTCATATTGAAATAAGTTATAATTCGGGCTCCCATAAGGAGCCTAAATATGAATCCAGGGTCTTGGCTTTAACAAATTTGAATCTCACCTCCCTAACAATACAGTATACCAAATATCAAAAGATTCTTACTGGTGGATGTGCAGAAGATGATTTTTAAAGAATGTACCTCATATTGAACTAACTTACAATTCGGTCTCCCACAAGGAACCCAAATATGGACTGAGAGACTTGGCTTGAACAAATTTGAATCCCACCTCCCTAAGGACGCTCTATACCAAATATCAAAACATTCCATCTGCTGGATCTGAACAAGAAGATTTTTAAAGAAAATTCCTCATATTGATCTAAGCTATAATTTGGGCTCCCACAGGGAGCCCAAATATGAACCCAGAGACATGACTTGAACATACATGAATCTCACTCCCCTAAGGATGCTGCATACCAAATATCAAAAGATTCAGATTGGTGGATCTGAAGAAGATTTTTTTCAAAGAATATTCCTCATACTGCACTAATTTAAACATTTGGTCTCCCATAGAGAGTCCAAATATGGACCCAGGGATTTGCTTTCAACAAACGTGTGAAACAAACTTCCAAAGATGTTATGTGTGAAATTTGAAAGCTTTTGGAGCAGTGGTTTGGGAGAAGAAGAGTCTTAAATGTTTCCCCATTACCCACAGTGTTAAAAAATGCTGACTCAGCATTTCTTCAAAGTCCCGAAAAAGTACCCTATGAGGAAACCGATAGCAATTTTTTTTTACCATTCCATTCTGTTGGTCCTAAGGAAGCTTCACACCAAATAAGAATTCTCTGAGCCATGAAGATTTGGAGGTAAGGGCGTTTGAAGTTTTTTCTATTTTTAGCTCCTGTGCTTCCCACAGGGCATTTTGAAAAAAAAATTGGCATAAATCAAGTACTTAAGACCCATTAATACTTCATATCAAATTTGGTTTAAATTGGCCTCTCGGTTTAAAAAATAGAAATTTTGGGCGGGGCAAAAAATTCTTGTCCCTCCCGTAACGACGACAAATATTGCCCCTCAAACTTCTCTTGAAGAAACTTGAGTCTACACCTCAACAGGAAGCTGTATACCAAATATCAAGTCTCTGCTACAGCTGGTTTCATGAGAAGATTTTTTTTAAATTGAGGCATTTTTCCCACAGTGTTAAAAAATGCTGACTCAGCATTTCTTCAAAGTCCCGAAAAAGTACCCTATGAGGAAACCGATAGCAATTTTTTTTGACCATTCCATTCGGGATGGTCCTAAGGAAGCTTCACACCAAATAAGAATTCTCTGAGCCATGAAGGTTTTGAGGTAAGGGCGTTTGAAGTTTTTTCTATTTTTTAGCTCCTGTGCTTCCCACAGGGCATTTTGAAAAAAAATTGGCATAAATCAAGTACTTATGACCCATTAATACTTCATATCAAATTTGGTTCAAATTGGCCTCTCGGTTTGAAAAATAGAAATTTTGGGCGGGGCAAAAATTCTTCTCCCTCCCATAACGACGACAAATGTTGCCCCTCGAACTTCACTTGAAGAAACTTGAGTCTACACCTCAACAGGAAGCTGCATACCAAATATCAAGTCTCTGCTACAGCAGGTTTCATGAGAACATTTTTTTTTAAAATTGAGGCATTTTGGCCCCACCCCCTCCTCAATATGAACAGAAACCCAATTTGAAGAAAAACCCATATGCCCCTATTTAACCACTACCCATGTGAAATTTTATAAAAATGTGGCCAGTAGTTTGGGAGAAAAAGACCCAAACACCACCTTCACTACGGACGATGGACAAAAAGTGATCAGAATAGCTTACCCTGACTTTCAGTCAGGTGAGCTAAAAAACCACGCATTGGTCAATTTTATTTCGGTAAATCTTCGAGCAGTTTGACATGCGTCAAACTTCTTTCAAAAAAGTTTCTCCCAGCTATTTTGCGAATCTGCCCAAATTTGTACTTATATTTTTACTAACAGTAATAGCCACCAAATGGTTACATGTGAATGGACACCAGCCGACGAGAAACAGCAATAGGAGTTTCAACAAACACTTCCCAAAAAAAGATAACGAATGTAATTTAGCCTGGTTTCCAAAAAGTTGTTTTTAATTTTTATCGATCCTTTTGATCAGTACAGCTTCAAACAAAACAAATGGACTCTTCACCTTTGGGTTTAAACATCAGAATTAAAATTTATTTATTTGAATGAATTTTAATGCATGGAATGTGTAATAAACACAGAACTCCTTAGAATGGCGTAGTCATATTTTACTCGAGCCTACGGCTCTCGCAAAATAAGACTACGTCATTCCAACTCGTTATGTAAAACACCCACCGATTCAAAAACACATTGCGTTCTGTCTATGTATATACTCCTCCTGAAATACCATGGATAGCATACTCTATAACAAAAAAGTTAAAAAATTTATAGTAATTTATATATTTTTTATACTTACCAATGACCCAGACATAGCTGGTGCTAACTCTTAAAATATAGGGCCAAACACAAATTTTGCCCCCCAATCCCCAAAATTTGCATCTAAAACTAAAGAAAACATGTCCTGAAAGGCCCTCCACACTTCGCCCCTACTGCGCATGCGCAGTGTCAAGGACGTTCCGAAATTGGCGCCATTAATCATTCTAATAACCAGTGCCTGGTAAGCGCTATGTACTCAGCGGGGAGGCAAGAGTTCCCAACTCCTGGGAGGGCCATCCCCGTCTGGGTCATTGGTAAGTATAAAAAATATATAAATTACTATAAATTTTTTAACATTTTTATACTGTACCAATGACCCAGACATAGCTGAATAGTAAAAAAGCTGGAGGGCCAAGGACATAGAGCAAAATGGAATACGCTCAATAAAATAAAATAGAGTCATCCCCTGTAGGGAAAAAGAAGTAATAGGCCTTACATGTATCTTTCTTATTTATGATAAATTAGAAAGATACAACACCTTCCAAAATTGAGCTTCATACATCCATGTACTCTATTAATATCCAATATAATCCTTATACTAATAATTTTTAAAGTAAGCCAATAAATAAAGTAAGTCTAGAGAATAGAGACTCTTATACTCCTAAAAGTGTCTGAGGATTGCATAATCATGTCCGTTGACATATGCAATATTCAAAAGCTATACTTTAAAAACTAAGACTTGAATGAATTTTAAAAACCTAAACTTCTCACTAAACAACCATCCCAATAACAGCTCAGAATTACTAACTCCGGAGGAGGTATCCCCTTGTTTTCATAGTAAAACAGGTGACCCAAGGGAACACCCTCCCCCCCCCCCCCCCCCCCTTTTTCTTGCCCTTGGTCAAATAGCCCAGAGCGAAGAGGGCAGCCGAACGGAGACACTGCCGAAACAGACAGCCTACCTAGCTATAGTAGCAACTGTTAAGTGAATGACATTCTGAGCAGTAGATAATAGACCTAACAATAGAGGCCTCCAGAAATGAACTCGATATTTCTAAGATAAAATTCATGAATGTGGATGGCTGAGCACAATGAGCGGCCTTCAAAAATCTATAATAGCGACACTATTAATGTAAGCCCAAGAAGTAGAAGAACTCTTACTTCATGAGCCGAAATCTTAAGCACAACTGCTAAGTCAATGATATACCATAAGCAGTACCGATAGTTAATAGAATCCATTAACAATAAAATGGAGCGTAACGTCCTTCTACTAGACATCAAAGACAGAAGAAGCTTACGCCCTTTGTAATAAACAGATATCTGTTTATAAATACATAAACTGTACCCGGAAAGAGTAAAGGCCTATGCCCATACGAAGACGGAAGGACCTTAAAATAATAGGTTCCGGATAATAGGAGCCTAACTCTTATGCAACAATCCAACCTAAATAGTAACGGAAGTATTGATTCCGAAACTATGAAAGTGAAAATCATCCATCGATAGTGCATGAAACTCACTGACTCTACAGTAAAAGAGAAACCAACAGAATTACTGTCTAAAAGGTCAGAATTTGAAAACTACTGTTTCCAGAGGCTCAAATGATTACTTAGCTAAACAAGAACCGAAGTTAAAATCCGTATAGGAATTTAATCTAAAGATTCTAAGTCTATTTATCAAAAAGTTACTAATTGACTTAGATAAAGAGACAAAAGACTCAATTGTAAACTATCGTAGAGTGCATAGGTATGAGGTAACATAAACCTATAACCTAAATAATAACAGGCTGCAGTAGATCTTGTGAAACAAGTATACTAAAAAATAGCAATGAGTAGTATGGAGGGATCAACAATATGAACATAATGATCCCTACACCACGACGGAAGAGCCTCCACTTTAGCCGCATAGAATAGCGAAGAAGAGGATCTCCTATAGTAAGAAATCGCGTCCAAAGCTCGTCCAGTACAGTGCTTACAATGCAATACGGACCACACAACAGAATACATGAAGGTTGCGACCTTGCTGGTTGTGATAAAGATGACACGATTTACCCAGTGAAAAAGATCCTCACATAGAGGAAGATTTCACGTTAAGACCCACAGTAGACAAGAGAGTAAATTACTCATGATCTCTGTGAAGATAGAGATGCTATCAACAGAAATGTATTGTGGTTGTTTATCTTAGCAATACCTGCTAAAATAACAGCGCCGGAGGATACGCGTATCCTATCATTCCGTCCTATAGATCAATAGAGCGTTAACAATATTAGCTCAGAGATCTGGACAAGCCAACACATACGTCTGCAATTGATTAGCAAGCTGTGTCATAAATAAATCATCATTGGGCGCTCCGATAGATAGCAAATCTGATTGAATACTTGTTTGTTGAGAGTCCATTCTGACAGCAACAAGCGACCCGTAAGAGAACGGGAGTCCGATAAAACAATCAGACGACCCGGAATATGACGGACCAAAACTGAACTTGGTGTACTATAACCAACAGACGGATTCTTTCCATTAAATTGAATAACGGAAATGAAAGAGTGCCTCCCTGGTTCCGGAGATACGCCACTACTGTCGAATTAAAGGACAGGAATTTGGGCATGCGTTTCTGAATAATGTTCATGCAATGACATAAAGCAAGCCTAAAAAACATTATTCCGCGGAAGTTAAACTGATTGCTAAAAGACTGCGGAACCCAAAGACCCTGGCACTTCGAATCCGTAGGGATCAGTATTATATCCCAATCTGTTTGACTGGCAACCGTCATAACAGCCACACTCGGGTCCGGCAACTGCGGCGGCACTCTCTGAGTCAACCACCGAATGTTTGCCCCAGTCTGAATCTCTTGTAACACTAGATAGACAAGAGAACGTATAAATCGAGCAATTCATGGATTGCCGAAAAGTTGCCGTCGAAGAGAAGCTCCTCCGAGAACGAAGCGACTCTGAGAGAGTTCTTAACCTTACTATCCACGCGTGTGGATGTAGCTAGGGCTGCGTCACGTCTGACTAACTCCAATCAGCCACTGAAGGGCGGAGTTATACGTGAACAAACTACTGCCCTCAAAAGAAATTACATTGAGAATAATATCCCGTAAATCTTTTCTTGAAGACGTAATGATAATGCCTCAGTAAGGCGGATTACGTATAATAAAGCGTCTAAGTTAAGTCTACTATACATAATGTCGTTCCCAACATTGAAATTGGAAAAGACATAAACGGCGAAAAAGAATATATGCAGTCTTTAATCACACCGTCTAGACGCATATGAACTCTCGGTATGCCCTGCTCTGCCAAAATAAACTATTTGTATAAATGATAAAATGGCAGAAATGAGCAACGCGGACAAGAAACTAAACTATCATGCTTAGTAGCAGGCTTGTATATATATATATATATAGCGTCGAAAAATAAAACACATGTTGTAATGACAATATTGGACTGCGTCGGTAAGTCAGGGACAATGTCCCTGAACCGATCGAAAAATCCGAGTCCAATGACGCTATAAGTCTCTTATCCAAGATCGCAGCAATGAAGTCCGAAATAATAATCACTGGAAGATAATGCCAGAAGATATGAAAGGCATCTTCCGATACTACTAAAGGGAAAACTCGAAATCTTTCGAATCCCTTTCGCCATCCTGTCGGACCCTATAAAGCGTTCGGTCGTCCGTAGCTGATGCAACCGCGGACCGCACCGACCCAGCGCCGTCGGATAATTCCTGATTCGACCGAGAAACTGTCAATTGCTGGGATGCTGCGAAACAACTGTGCTAACTCGGATAGCACGTCCGTCACTGAGGCCTGAGGAGAAGCGGTCTTACGATGCATTGCCGCTGGAAGCTCCAGGATCATTACCCCGAGCATACTACCAATATGCGAGCGAACGGAGTGTATAGGCCTCGTGTCCCTTGGCTACCAGATGGCGCGACCTATTCGCCGTGTAATCACTGAATGCCGAAACTGATCGGATACTCGAGGTCACGTAGCCAATGTGCGGTCGTGTGCCCTGCTGTGAGGATGAGGAAGCATTAAAGACAGTCTCTCGGACTGTCAATATAACGGAGCGTCCCGACCAACGGACATATGCTCCGAATGTAAAATATCTGAACCACAACATGCGGTCCCCTATGTTGTTGGGCGAGAGAGGGACCTCTCTCGCTCACAGCCCGGACGGACCTGGACAAGCCAGGAACCGGACTAACAGGCTTTCTCCGATCTGTCCTCAATCTGCCGTCACTGGGTGAGTACTAAAGTAATTAAAGTGCTCGCATCACCCAAATCTCCTTCCTAGACCGCAACGGACAAACCCGGCAGCCGAACCATTCGATGAATGTACGCTACACCGGGTGAGCTAGCGAATGTCACTCCGTAGGCGATAGACATATTCCATGAGCACTTATTGCCGCTAACTCTTCATTAACTATGACGACAGAGGCACACTTTTGAAAGACATCTCCATAACTCTTCGAACAAGAAACCAGAAATGCTTGGATAGCAAGCATAAAATAATAATATATATAGCGTCGTTCAATAATTCGAAAGTTTGTGTGACATTATTGGACTATGTCGGAACTGAGGGACGATGTCCCTGAACCGAACCAAAAATTTCTAAGTCCACCGACGCTTTCAGTTTCTTATCCGGCATCGCAGTATTCTGGTCCGACGAAAGAAGCTGTAGAAGACCAAGTCAGATGACATACACAACCGCATATGTTGTTCCGAAAGGGAAAGCTCGAAATCCTCCGAATCCCTTTCGGTATTCCGTCGGACCGGATGAAACTTTCGGACGTCCGTACCCGCTTCCGCGGAGCGTCCCGACCCAGCATCGTCGGATAAAATATATGCGACAGATTCAGTTGATGCTGGGATGCTGCGATAAACTGTGCTATTAAGGAAAGCACGTCCGTTCCCGAGGCCTGTGCAGTAGCGGTCTTACGATGCATTGCCGCCGGAAGCTCCGTGTACGTTGACTCCCGCACACTTCCTATGCGAACGTCCGGAGTCTGCAGGCCTCGTGTCCCTGGCTACCGGATGGTGTGACCTGGTCGCCGAAGAATCCTTGATCGGCGAAGCTGGTAATATATCGACGGTCACGCAGCCAAGGTGCGGTCGTGTGCGCTGACGAGAAGAGGAAGCCTTAGCAGTCTCAGCGGACTGCCTATACAACGGAGCGTCCCGAGCGACGGACGTATGCTCCGCTTGCGACACATTTTGTACCACAACATCTGGGGCCAGATGTTGTTGAACGAGAGAGGGGCCTCTCTCGCTTGCCGTCCGGATGGACCGGAACGAGCTATGAACCGGACCAAAAGGCTTCCTGCATTCTCCCTCCGATCCGCCGTCACTGGGTGTGCATTAAGTTAATTTATAGTGCTCGCATCACCCCAAAATTCCTTCTAGACCGCAACGGACGAACCCGGCTGCCGAACCATTCGGTGAATGGACGCTACACCGGGCGAGCTAGCGGACGTCAAAGGCCGTCGAACCTACTAGGGTCCTCTTAGGCAATTGGCGTATTTACATGAGCACTTTTCCGCTAGCCCTTCATTAATTGTGACGACGGAGGCACACTGTTGGAAGACATCACAGATACATCACCCTAATCTTGATCGTCTGAAATAGAAATTGATAAAGTAGAGTGACCCTGCGGGGAAAGGACCGGAGTGTCCAAATCCCCAACAACATACCGTGACATACGCTTCCCATATTGTCATCGAAATCATACGATACAGAACAGGAGTTAATGCGAGTACACTGACCACATATAGAATGATAATAAAGTCAGAGGAAGACTTCCTCTTAAAACAATTGATCAATATCCTTTCAATGTGAAAAGAAAACAAGTCCTGGTACTCGCACTAACCCCTGGCAATCAAAATACATAATAATAATATGATCCATTAATATAGAAAAAATAATTGAAATCAAAATATTTTGAAAAAATATTTTTTCAGAACAGCCCAAGTTTCTGAAAAGTAACGTTGAGCCCCAATGGATCCCAAGCCTAAGTGTGGACAAAAATTTTAAAAATATTTTAAACAATTTATTCAACACTTACGAACAATAATAATGTATCTAGTTATGATTAAAATAACATAAAGATATTATTTTTTAGAAATCCCCCCCTCACACAGAGGGCTGTTGTAAATGTAAACAATGAGTGTAAAAACACTAAAATAAGACTCCAGGCACCCAGGCCCGAAATCAGTTACCAAAAATACACTATCTGATGCAAAACAGAGACTTCCAGGGAAGAAACTGCAGAACATCAGATGGTAGATGCAGAACACAACGCCTAACTACCCGTAGGTGAAGACGTAAACATGGGGAAAGAACAGAATTCATTCTGTTATTCAGCTAAAACTCCCAAGAAATTTTAGTAATAATAATTACAGAAACTATGCCAAAAGCATGGGAGAATAGCAAGGGGGAACTTAAAGGACAGGGAGAGAGGAAAACACTTAAAAAACAGTGTAACTAAATAATCAGAATGACAACAAAATGGCTGCTGCCTTGAAAATAGGTAACTTAACATAATTTCATTAAAAAATTTTAAGTTACAGCCCTGATAATATTCTGTCACACATTCTTTTCCTCTCCTCCTTCTCTATCCTCCTTAGAATCACCATTTCACTAATATTTATGTGTCTGGCATCATTTAAACTGAGATTTATAAGCACAAAGATCAGTCAGACGTTAACTGATGAAGGGCCAAACTTAGAATGATTAATGGCGCCAATTTCGGAACGTCCTTGACAATGCGCATGCGCAGTAGGGGCGAAGTGTGGAGGGCCTTTCAGGACATGTTTTCTTTAGTTTTAGATGCAAATTTGGGGGATTGGGGGGCAAAATTTGTGTTTGGCCCTATATTTTAAGAGTTAGCACCAGCTATGTCTGGGTCATTGGTACAGTATAAAAATATAAGTTTTCTCAAAAGCAGATTTCCAGGATTTTTAAAATATACAGTCAATGACCCTTGTGAACTTGACCCATATTTTACCCCCCCCCCCCCCCCCACAACCCCCAGCATGCTTCGACTCATTTGGTGTCGGTCCCCCAAGCTGAAGTGCCATACAATGCCTGAGATATGAGCATAAACTACTTTTAGTATTCTTGGCTAATTGTCTAATTGGAGTGGTGGGTTTTCTCAAAGGTAACTAATGTGTGACCTAGGACAACCCCAAGGATGGCTATGCCACAGAACCCCATCATCATAGATGCCCATCTCGCAACTCACTCACCAGTATAATCAACCATCTGTGCCCACAAGACACTAATGACATACTTTAATATAAACCTTCATGAAGGCAAACTAAAATTTAAACTAGAGGGGGTATCAGTACCCCGTGGCTCACCAACAGGTGGCCAATGTAAAGGGATGGCTGGAGTAAAAAAAAAAAAAGTTCAAAACCTGCACACAAAAGTCCAAAATTAAAGAAAATAAGCAGCTAAAGGGTTAAATAATATAATAATAACCCCTAAGATGCATGCTAACATAAAATAGGAGCCATGGCAATATCCTACAAGGTAAGTCTCCACTTGGAAGAAAAGAAAGCCAAACCTCAAAACCTGCACATAAAAGTAAAAAAAAGTATCACATTTGTTTAAGGGGTTAAAATTGAGAAAAAATACCCTGTCACAGTAACCACCACGGTGAAACCCTACATAAAAAATATCCACTTGGAAGAAAAGAAAGAAAAACCTCAAAACCTGCACATAAAAGTCAAAAAAGTATCACATTTGTTTCAAAGGGTTAAAATTTAGAAAAATACCCTGAAAATGTTACAGTAACCACCATGGCAATATGCTAGTGAGGTAAAATTCCACTTAAAAAAAATATCAAAACCTGAACACAAAAGTCCAAAACCTGCACACAAAAGTCCAAAATTAAAGTAAATCAGCAGCTAAAGGGTTAAATAATATAATACTACCCCCAAGAAGCATCCTAACATAAAAAAGGAACTATGGCAATATCCTACAAGGTAAGTCACTACTTGGAAGAAAAGAAAGACAAACCTCAAAACCTGCACATAAAAGTAAAAAAAAGTATCACATTTGTTTAAGGGGTTAAAATTGAGAAAAATACCCTGTCACAGTAACCTCCATGGTGAAACCCTACATGAAAAATATCCATTTGGAAGAAAAGAAAGAAAAAGCTGTAAGCCTAAGTCCAAAACCTGTACATAAAAGTCCAAAACTGAAGTAATTCAGCGGGAAAAGGGTTAAATAATACAAACTTAGCCCTTAGAAGCATGTTTACATACAATAGAAAGCATGGCCATATGCTGCAAGGTAAATCTCCACTTGGAAGAAAGGAAAAAAAAACATCAAAACCTGCACGCAAACATCAAAATAAGTCTAAAATTTGATTCAAAGGGTTAAAATTAAGACAAAATACCCTGGAAAAGAGTTAAATGTTATAGTGAACCACCATAGCAATATGCAGAAACTAAACAAAATTTTAAAAAGCCAAAAAATCAAAACCTGTACACAAAAGTTCAAAATATTTGAGAGCGGACGCCAACGCCGACATGAGGGCTATGCCATAGGCTCACACAACTAACGTTGGTGAGTTAAAAAAAAATCACTCAACTGACAAAGTCACAAAAATTCAACCCATGGGTCAACTGGGTGGATTGTTTGGGTTTTTTTTCTTTGCATAAAAAATCACTCAAAATTCTCCAAAACTGTTTTAAAGCACCAAATAAATTCACCTAATGGACCCTACCTACCCCCACCTGGGTCAATTAGGTGAATTTTCTTTCCCCCCCCCCCCCCCCCCCCCCCCATATGAGTGCAAATTTTATGTTTGTATAAAATCACTTGAAATTCTCCATAATTCATTTTAAAGGAAAGAAAAGAGACCTCCTACCCCTATCCTGTCTCAGTAAGTGATCAGCAGCAAGAGCATTTTTTTGATTTGCTTTGACACAACCAAAGGCATTTTTTTTGGCCATTCATTTCTGCTGGTTCTAGGAAAGCTTCCTAGCAAGCTCTGTTCTGTGAAGTATTAAAAAAACAACAACTGAACGAAATTTTGGGTTTTGTTTTCTACAACTGTGGTTCTCTCTAATTCCCCTCACCCCCCACCCTCCCCCACCAAAAAAAAAAAAATTCCGGCATAAATGGAATACTTATGACACAGTTATATACTACATGACAAATTTGGTTCACATCTGCACATTGGATATGAAAACAGAAATTTTGAGTGTAGATCACATTTGGACTTACTATGTATGTTTCTTTGAAAAAAAGTGAATCTGCATCACTATAGTAAGTTTCAAACAAGAAATCTAAGCATTATTGCAAGTGGCTTATAAAATTTTCGATTTATGGACCAGTATCCCCAACCTAAGTGTTATCTTAATTGGGAGGGGGGATGGGGGGGGGGGGGTGGATCAGAAGAGAAAATTTCACCAGCCTGAAGATGGCAGCAGCTTCTTTTGAACAAAGGAGAAAAGGTTTACTCCAAAGATGGTCTGTGCCATAAATGAATGAATTTGGCCCAGTGGTTTTAAAGAAAATGAAAGATTTCAAACTAGAGAAACAGAATTTTACTGCCACCAGTAAATTCAAGTCTTTGTGAAAATGGTTAAAGCATCAAAAATAAACAAAATAGAAAGAGAATTTATGGAGGCTTATTTTTGGTTGGGGGTAAAAAATTTTTTAAGAAATCAGAAATAGGTTTTCGTTAACAGTATTACATGAAATAAAATCTTTGGAACATTGAAGTCTTGAGAGGGTTAAATTAAACATAAAATTAAAGATATTCATTCATACAGGAATCAAAAAAAAATTTTCCAAGAAACCAGAAAAAACATATGTGCACAGAATTGAAAAGGTTTGATCAAGGCATCAATAAAATCTTTGAAACTCACCACACTGAAGTCTTGAGAGGGTTAAATTAAAGACATTCAAACAGGAATCCGATAAATATTTCCAAGAAACCAGAAAAAAACATGTGCACAGCATTGAAAGGGTTCAACATGAAATAAAAACTTTGGAAAACACACTTAAGTCACGAGAGGGTTATTTTAAAGATATTCATACAGGAGTCTGATAAATTTTTTCCCAAGGAATCCGAAAAAACATTTGTGCACAGCATTGAAAGGGTTTGATCAGGAAATCAGAAAATAGACACATTTTTGAACTGAACAATTTTATTTTCTGATTAAAATAACTAGATTAACTGTTTTGATAAGAGCAATTTGTTATTCTAGTTTGAATAAGTGTAACAGCTATTCCTCCAGAATAAATTACTGCAAAAATGCCGACTCATCATTTTTTCAATACCCTCTACCTGACACCCTGATAGAACCGGTGGCAATTTTTTTAACCATTCCATTCTACTGATCCTAAGGATGCTGCATAGCAAATAAAAGTTGTCTGCTTCATGTGGCTTGGGAAATATGGGCTTCAGAATTTTTTTCTGTTTTTAGCCCTAGGTTTACCATGGGGCTGTGAAAAAAAAAAAATCAGGCATCAATCAATTACTTAGGACCCACTTATACTACATGCCAAATTTGGTTCAAATTGGACAACCAGTTCTTGAAATAGAAAGTTTGTGCAGAGCCCAAAAAGGATATGCACCCATAGAGAGCCCAAATATTGACCTACCAACTTCCCTTGAACTAATCTTCAACACCAAAGAATGTTTCATACCTAATATTAAGGCATTCCCTCTGGTGGTTCATGAGAAGATTTTTAAAGATTTTTAAGCTTTTATGGCATTAACCTGAGCCCAAATATGGCAGCTGCTTCATTTGAACAAAATAGAAGGGTATACTCCATAGATGGTCCGTGCAGTTTATGTTAGAATTTGGCCTAGTGGTTGTGAAGAAGACAAGTTTGCAAAAGTTAATGGACAACGGATGCCGCACAACAGACGCCAAGTGATCGCAATAGCTCCCACTGTCATGCAGTCAGGTGAGCTAAAAATGTACAATTTTTCACCAAGTTCAAGGGAAATAACTTGGAGAATGGTGGATGTGCATTTATCCAAATGTAAACTTGACCTGCATTTTGTCATTCTAGACAATATGTGAAAGTCAAAAAATATCTTAATGCACACTCAAGTTGTCATCTGGAAACCAAAACCCAATGGATGGTTATCATACAGAAACCAAACCCAGACAGATGGTCAGAAAAGGGTAACACATAATGTGTTACGCATTTCATTTGGGGGCATTTGTGTTTTCATTTGTAAAATGCCCACACATCAGGAGTTTGAAAAAAAAAGAACGAAAGATCTGCCATTTATACAAATAAGCAATATACAAACATAACACGGTTAACTTCCTTGGGCCACTAAGTTTGAAGAAACCAGAACTCTTACAATTCAGATATTGGAACCGACTAAAACATTAATTATTACAAGTACAAGTTCACAGATTGTTTGCTGAAAAAAAGGAAAAGCAGGCAAAATAACAGCACATATGCTTAGTATAAGGATTAAGAGAAACTAGACTGGCAATAAAACACACCTATCAGAAATATAGATTTTTTACTTTACACAACTTCTTACAACAAAAAATTGACTAAGTTTTCGACAAAAAAAAAAACACTGAAGAAACATTTTCAGAAAATTATAAATTTTAAGTAATTTGCATATTTTTATACTTACCAATGGCCCAGACTAGCTGGTGCTAACTCAAAAATTAATCCAGGGCCAAACACAAATTTTGCCCCCCAATCCCCAAAATTTGCATGTAAAACCGAAAATTTAATGTCCTATCTGGTCCTCCATACTTTTGAGATTTGCGCATGTGCAGTATCCAGGAAGACGCCGAATGTCGCGACAACCATCATTCTTTCTATAATTGCCTGTTAAATGTTGTAAACAGCGGGGAGGTATGAGTGCCCACTCATGGGAGGGCCATACCCGTCTGGGCCAAGTATAAAAAATATACAAATTACTTAAAACTTATATTTTTATACAACAACCAATGGCCCAGACTAGCTGAATCGTAAAAAGGCTGGAGGGCCAAGGACATGAAGGAAAGTTAAAAAATTTATAGTAATTTATATATTTTTTATACTTACCAATGACCCAGACATAGCTGGTGCTAACTCTTAATGAAAGTGTCAATGACACTGCAGCTCAACTTGACAAACTTGAACTTGGTAAGTTATAAATGAAATGGCAAAATTGAAGATCATTGGTACCAATGTCATTTTTTTTGCCAGTGGCAACATTTTTTGACAGAAACCAAAGAAAATCGATAGCTCCCATCTAGAGGCCTCCCCAAACAAGCATGCCAGGTTTCAAAGCAATCCGATCATAAATGTGCCCTGTAGGGTGTACAAAAGGGAAATATTGTGGTCTGACTAGACTAAATTCTAAGAACGTTGGCCGTGGCAACATTTTTTGACAGAAATGGAAGAAAATCGATAGCTCCCATCTAGATGTCACCGTAAATAAGCATACCAGGTTTCAAAGCAATCTAATCATAAATGTGCCCTGTAGGGTGAGCCTAAGGGAAATATTGTGGTCTGACTAAACTAAGTTCTAAGAATGTTGGCTGCGGCAACATTTTTTGATGGAAATTGAAGAAAATCGATAGCTCCCATCTAGAGGTCTCCCCAAACAAGCATGCCAGGTTTCAAAGTAATCCGATCATAAATGTGCCCTGTAGGGTGTGCCAAAGGGAAATATTGAGATCGAGTCTTCTGACTAAACTAAGTTCTAAGAACGTTGGCCGCGGCAACATTTTTTGACAGAAATTGATGAAAATCGATAGCTCCAATCTAGAGGTCTCCCCAAACAAGCATACCAGGTTTCAAAGCAATCTGATCATAAATGGGCCCTGCAGGGTGTGCCAAAGAGAAATATTGAGGTCTGACTAAACTAAGTTCTATGAACGTTGGCCATGGCAACATTTTTTGCCGGAAATTGAAGAAAATTGATAGCTCCCATCTAGAGGTCACCCTAAATAAGCATACCAGGTTTCAAAGCAATCAAATCATAAATGTGCCCTGTAGGGTGTGCCAAAGGGAAATATTGTGGTTCGACTAAACTAAGTTCTAAGAACATTGGCCGCGGCAACATTTTTTGACGGAAATTGAAGAAAATCGATAGCTCCCATCTAGAGGTCACCCCAAACAAGCATGCCAGGTTTCAAAGCAATCCGATCATAAATCTGCCCTGTAGGGTGTGCCAAAGGGAAATATTGAGTCTTCTGACGAAACTAAGTTCTAAGAACGTTGGCCGCGGCAACATTTTTTGACAGAAATTGAAGAAAATCGAAAGCTCCCATCTAGAGGTCTCCCCAAACAAGAATATCAGGTTTCAAAGCAATCTGATCATAAATGTGCCCTATAGGGTGTGCCAAAGGGAAATATTGAGGTCTTACTAAACTAAGTTCTACGAACGTTGGCCGTGGCAACATTTTTTGCCGGAAATTGAAGAAAATCGATAGCTCCCATCTAGAGGTCACCCTAAATAAGCATACCAGGTTTCAAAGCAATCAAATCATAAATGTGCCCTGTAGGGTGTGCCAAAGGGAAATATTGTGGTTTGACTAAACTAAGTTCTAAGAACGCTGGCCACGGCAACATTTTTTTACGGAAATTGAAGAAAATCAATAGCTCCCATCTAGAGGTCATCCCAAACAAGCATACCAAGTTTCAAAGTAATCTGATCATAAATGCGACCTGTGAGGTGTCCCAAAGGAAATTGTGGACGTACGTACTAACGTACGTACGTACGTACGTACTAACGTACGTACGTACTAATGTACGTACGTACGTATGTACGCCAACGGACGAGAAGTGATGGCAATAGCTCAGCTTGACTTTGTCAAGTTGAGCTAAAAATCTAGGGCCAAACACAAATTTTGCCCCCCAATCCCCAAAATTTGCATCTAAAACCAAAGAAATCATGTCCTGAATGGCCCTCCATACTTCGCCTCTACTGCGCATGCACAGTGTCAAGGACGTCCCACAATTGGCGCCAGTAATCATTCTTACAATCAGTGCCTGGTAAGCGCTATGTACTCAGCGGGGAGGTATGAGTTCCCAACTCCTGGGAGGGCCATCCCCGTCTGGGTCATTGGTAAGTATAAAAAATATATAAATTGCTATAAATTTTTTAACATTTTTATACTGTACCAATGACCCAGACATAGCTGAATAGTAAAAAGGCTGGAGAGACTAGGACATAGAGGAAAATCCAATAAGCTCAACTATATAAAATAGAGTCATCCCCTCGAGGAGAAAAGGAGTATTAGGCTTTACATGTATCTTTCTTATTTATGATAAATTAGAAAGAAAAAATACCTTCTATAATTGAGCATCATAACATCCATGTTCTCTATTAACATCCAGTATAATCCTTATACTAATTATTTTTAAAGTAAGCCAATAAATAAAGTTAGTCCAGAGAATTGAGACTCTTTAAACTCTTTAAAAGTGTCCGAGTATTGTATATTAACGCCTGTTTGACACGTGACATATTCAAATGCTATACTTTAAAACTATGACATGAATGTATTTTTAAAACATAAACTTTTCACTTTAAAACCATCCCAGTAACAGCTCAGAATTACTGATTCCGGAGGAGGTATCCCCTTGCTTTCATAATAAAACAGGTGACCCAAGGGAACACCCCCCCCCCCCCCTTCCCCTTGCCCTGGGTCAAATAGCCCAGAGCGAAGAGGGCAGCAGGACGGAGTCACTGCCGGAACAGAAAGCCTACATAACTATAGTTGCAACTGTTAAGTGAACGACATTCTGAGAGGCAGATAATGGACCTAAACAATGCAGGCCTCCAGAAATGGACTCAATATTTCTGAGATAAAAATTCGTGAATGTGGATGGCTGAGACCAATATGCAGCCTTCATTAAATCTATAATAGCAACCCTATTTGCGTAAGCCCAAGATGTAGAAAGAGCTCTTACTTCATGAGCCGAAATCTTAAGCACAGATTGCTGAGTTAAAGATAGATTATCATAAGCAGTACCGATAGTTAATTGAATCCATTTAGCAATAGAATGGACCGTAATGTCCTTTCTATTAGGCATCAGAGACAGAAGAAGCTTTACGTCCTTACTGATAAACTGAGATCTGTTTATAAATACATAAAGCTCTAACCGGACAGAGTAAAGGCCTATGCCCGTTCGAAGACGGAAAGACCTTAATAACAATAGGTTCCGGATATTTATTAGGAGCCTGATTCTTAACCAAAAATCCAACATTAGTAGTAAAGGTAATAGTGTTTCCGATACTACGAAAGTGAGAATCGTCCACCGATAGTGCATGAAGCTCACTGACTCTTCAGCAGAAGAGAAGACTAAGAGAATTGCTGTCTAAAAAGGCCAGAATTTGAAATCTACTGTCTCAAGAGGCTCAAATGGTTACTTTAGTTTAATAAGAACCTAAGCTAAATTCCGTATAGGAATTAATCTAAGGATTCTAGGTCTATTTATTGAAAACTTTCTAACTAACTTAGATAAAGAGACATTAGACTCAACTGTAAACTATCATGGAGTGCATAGGTATCAGATAACATAGACCTATAACCTTTAAAAGTAACAGGCTGCAGTTGATCTCGTCAAACAAGTATACTAGAAAGTTTGCAATGACTGGTATGGAGGGATCAAAAATATCAACATAATGATCCCTACACCAACGACGGAAGACCCTCCACTTTAGCCGCATAGTATAGCGAAGGGGAGGTCCTCCTACAGTTAGAAATCGTGTCCACTGCTCGTCCTGTACAATGCTTGCCGTGCAAGAAGGACTGCACAACGAAATATGTGAAGGTTGAGACCTTGCGGGTTGCGATGAAGTTGACACTATTCCCCCAGCGAAAGAAGATCCTCTCGTGGAGGAAGTTTTCGCGGTAAGTCCCACAGCAGACACCTGAGTAAATTTATCCATGGTCTCTGTGGAGACAGAGATGCTACCAACAGAATTGTATTGTGAATGTTTTATCTTAGTAATACTTGCTGAATCAACAGCGCTGGAGGATACGCATATCCTATCATTCCGTCCTACTAGATCGATAGAGCGTTAACTACATATGCTCGGGGATCCGGACATGGTGACACATACGTCTGCAATTGATTGGTGAGTTGTGTCGCAAATAAATTTATCATTGGGCGCTCCCATTGGTAGCAAATCTGATTGAATACCTGTTTGTTGAGAGTCCATTCTGACGGCAACAAGCGACCCTTACGTGAAAGGGAGTCTGCTAATACAATCAGACGACCCGGAATATGACGGACCGAAACAGAACTTGGTGTTCTAGAACAAACAGAAGGATTCTTTCCGTGAAATTGAATAACAGAACCGAATGAGTGCCTCCCTGGTTCCGGATATACGCAACTACTATCGTACTATCGGACAGGATTTGGACATGCGTTTCTGAATAATGTTCATCCAATGATGTAGTGCAAGCCAAAATAACATCATTTCTTGGAAGTTAAGTGCTTGCCTAGAAACTGCGGAACCCAAAGACCCTGGCATTTCGAATCCGTTGGGATCAAAATTGTACCCAAACCTGTTTGACTGGCATCCGTCATAATCGTAAAACTCGGATCCGGCAACTGCAGTGGAACTCTCTGAGTCAACCACCGAATGTTTGCCCAAGTCTGAATCTCTTGTTACAATTGATTGACAAGAGAACGTGTATATCGAGCAATTCATAGATTGCTGAAAGGTTGCCGTCGAAGAGAAGCTTCTCCGCGACCGAAGCGACTCTGAGAGAGTTCTTCACCTTACTATCCACGCGCGTGGATGTAGCTAGGGCTGCGTCACGTCTAACCAACTCCAGGTTGCCACTGAAGGGCGGAGTTATACGTGGAAAAACTACTGCCCTTGAAAGAAATCTCATTAAGGATCATATCCTGGAATTCTTTCTCTTGAAGACGTAATAATAACGCCTCAGTAAGGTGGTCTACGTATGATAAAGCATCTAAGTTAATTCTATTAAACATCATTGTCGTTTCCAACGTCGTGGTTGGAAATGACATAGACGGCGAAAAAGACAATTCCCAGTCTTCAGCCTCGTCGTCTAGACGCAGAGGAACTCTCAGTATGCCCTGTCCTGCCATTTCAAATTAATTCCTAGAATTGATGAAAGGCAGATTTAGAGCATTTGCGGACAAGAAACTAGACTAGCGTGTTTTGGTAGCAAGCTTATATATAGCGTCGTTCAATAATTCGATGTTCTAGTGACATTATTGGACTGAGTCGGCAACTCAGGGACATCGTCCCTGAACCGATCAAAAAGTCTCTTATCCAACATCGCAGCATTCTAGTCCGACGGAACAACCTCTGGAAGATAACGCCGGAAGAAATGTATGGCAGCTTCTGTTGTTCCGAAAGGGAAAGCTCGAAATCGCCCGAATCCCTTTCGCCATCCTATCGGACCCTATGAAGTGTTCGGTCGTCCGTACCTGATGCATCAGCGGAGCGAACCGGCCCAGCGTCGTCGGATTATTCCTGATCCGACAGAGATTCTGTCGTTTGCTGGGATGCTGCAATAAGCTGTGCTATTTTGGATAGCACGTCCGTCACTGAGGCCTGTGGAGAAGCGGTCTTACGTTACCCCGTGCATACTTCTATTATGCGAGCGACCGGAGTGTACAGGCCTCGTGTCCCTTGGCTACCGGATGGCGTGACCTGTACGCCGTGGAATCACTGAATGACGAAGCTGGCAGGATACTCGAGGTCACGTAGCCAAGGTGCGGTCGTGTGCGCTGCCGTGAGGATGAGGAAGCATTATCGACAGTCTCTCGGACTGTCTATATAATGGAGCGTCCCGAGCGGCGTACATATGCTCCGAATGCGAAACGTTTGTACCACAAGAACCGGTCCCAGATGTTGTTGTACGAGAGAGGGACCTCTCTTGCTCGCAGCCTGGACGGACCTGGACGAGCTAGGAACCGGACTAACAGGCTTCCTCCGATCTCTCCTCTAATCCGTCATCACTGGGTGTGTACTATTGTCTATTATAGTGCTCGCATCACCCAAATCTCCTTCCTAGACCGCAACGGACGAACCCGGAAGCCGAACCATTCGATGAATGGAAGCTACACCGGGTGAGCTAGCGAATGTCAACGCCGTCGAACCTACTAGGGACCTCTTAGGCGATTGACGTATTTTCATAGCACTTATTGCCACTAGCTCTTCATTTAACTATGACGACAGAAGCACACTTTTGAAAGACATCTCAGTAACTTTGCGAACAAGAAACCAGACTTGCTTGTTAATAGCAAGCATATACATATAGCGTCGTTCAATAATTCGAAAGTTCCTGTGACATTATTGGACTGTGTCGGCACTGAGGGATGATGTCCCTGAACCAATCCAAAAATTCTTGTGTCCACTGACGCTATCAGTCTCTTATCTGGCATCGCAGCATTCTGGTCCGACGAAACAACCTCTAGAACATAAAGCCGAATGACATATACAGCAGCTTATGTTGTTCCGAAAGGGAAAGCTTGAAATCCTCCGAATCCCTTTCGCCATCCTGTCGGACCCTATGAAGTTTTCGGACGTCCGTACCTGATGCTTCAGCGGAGCGTCCCGACCCAGCGTCGTCGGATATTACATGATGCGACAGAGATTCTGTCATTGCTGGGATGCTGCGATAAGTTGTGCTATTTGGGATAGCACGTCCGTCACTGAGGCCTGTGCAGTAGCGGTCTTACGATGCTTTGCCGCTTGAAGCTCCATGTACATTAACTCCTGCATACTTTTCTTATGCGAACGTCCAGAGTCTACAGGCCTCGTGTCCCTGGCTACCGGATGGCGTGACCTGGTCGCCGTGGATTCTCTGATTGGCGAAGTTGACTGGATATCCGAGGTCACGTAGCCAAGGAGCGGTCGTGTGCGCTGCCATGAGGATGAGGAAGCCTTATTGACAGTCTCTCCGGACTGTCTATATAACGGAGCGTCCCGAGCGGCAGACGTATGCTCCGAATGCGAAACATTTTGTACCACAACATCTGGGGCCAGATGTTGTTGTACGAGAGAGGGGCCTCTCTCGGTCGCAGCCCGGATGGACCTGGACGAGCTAGGAACCGGACTAATAGGCTTCCTCCGTTTTCTCCTCTAATCCGCCGTCACTGGGTGTGCACTTGGTTGATTTATATTGCTCGCATCACCCAAAACTACTTTCTGGATCGCAACGGACGAACCCGGCTGCCGAACCATTCGATGAATGGACGCTACACCGGGCGAGCTAGCGGACGTCAAAGGCCATCGATCCTACTAGGGACCTCCTAGGCAATTGACGTATTTCCATGAGCACTTTTCCGCTAGCTCTTCATTAATTGTGACGACGGAGGCACACTTTTGGAAGACATCACGGATACATCACCCTGTTCTTGATCGTCTGAAATAGAGATTGATAAACTAGAGTGACCCTGCAGGGAAAGGACCGGCGTGGCCATTTCCCCGCTAACATACCGTGACACACGCTTCCCATGTTGTCATCGAAATTAACACATACTGAACAGGAGTTAGTGTGAGTACACTGACTACATTATAGAATGATTATGAAAGTCAGAGGAAGATTTCCTCTTATTACAATTGAACAATATCCTTTCATTGTGAAAAGTATACAAAGTCCTAGCACTCGCACCAACCCCTGAAAATCAAAATACATAATAATATGATCCATTAACATAGAAAAAATAATTGAAATCAAAAAATTTTTTGAAAAAATATTTTTTCAGAAAAGTCCATGTTTCTGAAAAGTAACGTTGAGCCCCAATGGATCCCAAGCCTAAGTGTGGACAAAAATTTTAAAAATATTTTAAAAATGTAACACTTACGAATAATAATAATGTATCTAGTTATGATTAAACTAACACCAAGACAAGAAATCCCCCTCACACAGAGGCTGTTGTCAATGTAAACAAGAAGTGTAAAAACACCAGAAACATGACTCCAGGCACTGATAACCCTGGCCCGAAATCAGTTACCAATAATACACTATCTGATGCAAAACAGAGACTTCCAGGGAAGAAACTACAGAACATCAGATGGTAGATGCAGAACACTACGCCTAAACACCCATGGGTGAAGACGTAAACATGGGGAAAAGAACAGAATTCATTCTGTTATCCAGCTAAAACTCCCAAGAAATTTTAGTAATAATATTACAGAAAATATGCCAAAAGTATGGGAGAATAGCAAGGGGGGACTTAAAGGAAAGGGAGAGAGGAAAACACTGAACAAGCAGTGTAACTTTATAGCAAGAATGACCACAACAGGCCCATGCCTCGAAAATAGGTAACTTAACATAATTTCATTAAAAAATTTTAAGTTACAGCCCTGATTATTTTCTGTCACTCATTTTTCCTCTCCTCCTTCTATTTCCTCCTTAGAACCACCATTTCTCTAATATTTATGTGTCTGGCATCATTTAAAATGAGATTTACAAGCACAAAGATCAGTCTGATGTTAACTGATGAAGGGCCAAAGAAAGA
This sequence comes from Pictodentalium vernedei, assembly GCA_031216915.1. Taxonomy (NCBI): domain Eukaryota; kingdom Metazoa; phylum Mollusca; class Scaphopoda; order Dentaliida; family Dentaliidae; genus Pictodentalium; species Pictodentalium vernedei. Next base: position 428,187,702 of record CM062295.1, read on the forward strand.
ATGGTTAATGGTGCCAATTTCGGGACGTCCTTGACACTGCGCATGCGCAGTAGAGGCGAAGTATGGAGGGACATTCAGGACATGATTTCTTTAGTTTTAGATGCAAATTTTGGGGATTGGGGGGCAAAATTTGTGTTTGGCCCTAGATTTTTAAGAGTTAGCACCAGCTATGTCTGGGTCATTGGTACAGTATAAAAATATCCAATCTCTCAATCACATCAGTAAAGGGTATCTCCTACAGGAGAATAGGAGAAGAAAGGAATTATATATGTCTTTCTCCTTTTCGAGAAACGAGAAAGACATAACACCAACAATGTAATTGAGTATTACATAATATATAATTTTCCATTTAATGCCAGCATAACCCATTATGCTAATTCGGTGAAGGAAAGCCAATATATAAAGATAGGCCAGAGAATGAGATTCTTTATACTCATTTAAAAGTGTCCGAGGATTGTATATTAACGCCCATTTGGCACGTAACATACACAAATGCTTCACAGTGAGCTACACTTTAAAAACAGTACATAAATGAGACATAGTTATTGCTTCACACCGAGCTACACATTACAACCATCCCAGCACCGACTCAGGACTACTGATACTGGAGGAGGTCTTCCTTTGCTTTTCACTATAAAGCCAGATGATCAGAAAAACCGTCCCCCTCCCCCTCCTTCCCCTTGTTCTGAGGTACATGACCACAGAATGAAGAGGGCAGCGGAACAGCATCACTGATGGAACAGGCTGCCTAAATAACTATAGATGTAACCATTAATGGACGACATTCTGAGCAACAGGACCTAAAGATCTAAGATCACCAGAGATGGCTCTAAATTTCTCAAGTAAAACTTGGTAAATGTAGAGGGCTGTGTCCAGTACGCAGCCTTTATGCGATCAGTAATGGCTATACTGTTAGGAATAAGCCCAAGAAGTGGACAGCGCTCTAACTTCATGCGCTGATATCTTAATAACAGAACTTTAATCCAAAGATAGATTTTCATAGGCAATGCGTATTGCCAACTGAATCCATTTAGCAACTGAATGAACAGAAATATCTTTCCTGTTAGGAATCAATGAAGGAAAGAAACGTTTTCTTCCTTTTCTAATAAAATGTGATCGATGTTTATATATGCACATAGCCCTGACTGGACACAGCAGAGGTTTACAGTTGTCCATGCATGGCAGAGCCTTAATGGTAATAAGCCCAGGCCATTTGTCTGGAGTCTGATTCTTAGCCAGAAATCCCACTTCCGTACTCAGGGTAATGGTATTACCCACACTACAGTAGTGAGATTCATCAACAGATAATGCATGAAGTTCACTGACTTTTCTAGCAGATGCAAAGGCTAAGAGAAATGCCGTTTTATAGGTCAAGAATTTGAACGCTACAACATCCAACTGTTCAAACAGAGCTTCTTTAAGCTTCTACAGAGCCCAAGCTAACTTCCACTTAGGAATTAATCTGAGGGTTCTAGGTCTATTAATGGAGAAATTTCTAACCAGCTTGGACAAAGAAGTATTAGATCCAATAGCCAAGTTATCATGATAAGCGTAAGTGTCTGATAACATAGACCTACAGCCCTTAATAGTGACTGGCTGCAGTTTGAGATCGTCAAACAAGTCGACCAGAAAATTTGCAATATTTGGTATGGATGGATCATAAACGTCTATCGACTGATCCTTACACTAACGGAAGAAAATCTTCCACTTCGCTGCATAGTTCAACGAAGGGGAGGAGCTCCTGCAGTTAGAAATTGCGTCCACTGCTCATCCTGTAAACTGTCTTCCATGCAAGAAGGACCGCATAACGGAAGTTAAAAAATTTATAGTAATTTATATATTTTTTATACTTACCAATGACCCAGACATAGCTGGTGCTAACTCTTAAAATATAGGGCCAAACACAAATTTTGCCCCCCAATCCCCAAAATTTGCATCTAAAACCAAAGAAAACATGTCCTGAATGGCCCTCCACACTTCACCTCTACTGCGCATGCGCAGTGTCAAGGACGTTCCGAAATTGGCGCCATTAATCATTCTAATAACCAGTGCCTGGTAAGCGCTATGTAGTCAGCGGGGAGGTAAGAGTTCCCAACTCCTGGGAGGGCCATCCCCGTCTGGGTCATTGTTAAGTATAAAAAATATATAAATTACTATAAATTTTTTAACATTTTTATACTGTACCAATGACCCAGACATAGCTGAATAGTAAAAAGGCTGGAGGGCCAAGGACATAGAGCAAGATGGAATACGCTCAATAATATAAAATAGAGTCATCCCCTCTAGGGAAAAAGAAGTATTAGGCCTTACATGTATCTTTCTTATTTATGATAAATTAGAAAGATACAACACCTTCCAAAATTGAGCATCATACATCCATGTACTCTATTAATATCTAGTATAATCCTAATACTAATAATTTTTAAAGTAAGCCAATAAATAAAGAAAGTCTAGAGAATAGAGACTCTTTATACTTCTTAAAAGTGTCTGAGGATTGCATAATCATGTCCGTTGACACGTGCTATATTCAAAAGCTATACTTTAAAAACTAAGACTTGAATGAATTTTTAAAACATAAACTTCTCACTAAACAACCATCCCAATAACAGCTCAGAATTACTAACTCCGGAGGAGGTATCCCCTTGTTTTCATAGTAAAACAGGTGACCCAAGGGAACACCCTCCCCCCCCCCCCCCCCCCCCTTTTCTTGCCCTGGGTCAAATAGCCCAGAGCGAAGAGGGCAGCAGAACGGAGTCACTGCCGAAACAGACAGCCTACCTAGCTATAGTAGCAACTGTTAAGTGAATGACATTCTGAGCAGTAGATAATAGACCTAACAATAGAGGCCTCCAGAAATGGACTCAATATTTCTGAGATAAAAAATTCATGAATGTGGATGGCTGAGCGCAATGAGCTGCCTTCAAAAATCTATAATAGCGACACTATTAATGTAAGCCCAAGATGTAGAAGAACTCTTACTTCATGAGCCGAAATCTCAAACACAACTGCTGAGTCAAAGATATACCATAAGCAGTATCGATAGTTAATTGAATCCATTAGCAATAGAAAGGAGCGTAACGTCCTTCTAATAGGCATCAAAGACAGAAGAAGTTTACGCCCATAGTAATAAACAGATATCTGTTTATAAATACAACCACTCTAACCGGACAGAGTAAAGGCCTATGCCCGTACGAAGACGGAAGGACCTAATAACAATAGGATCCGGATATTAGGAGCCTAACTCTTATGCAAAAATCCAACCTAAATAGTAAAGGAAGTAGTGATTCCGAAACTACGAAAGTGAAAATCATCCACCGATAGTGCATGAAACTCACTGACTCTTCAGTAAAAGAGAAGCCAACAGAATTACTGTCTAAAAGGTCAGAATTTGAAAACTACTGTTTCCAGAGGCTCAAATGATTACTTAGCTAAATAAGAACCGAAGTTAAATTCCATATAGGAATTTAATCTAATGATTCTAAGTCTATTTATCAAAAAGTTACTAACTGACTTGGATAAAGAGACATAAGACTCAATTGTAAACTATCATAGAGTGCATAGGTATGAGGTAACATAAACCTATAACCTTAATAATAACAGGCTGCAGTAGATCTTGTCAAACAAGTATACTAAAAAGTTGCAATGAGTAGTATGGAGGGATCAACAATATGAACATAGTGATCCCTACACCAACGACGGAAGAGCCTCCACTTTAGCCGCATAGAATAGCGAAGAAGAGGATCTCCTATAGTAAAAATCGCGTCCAAAGCTCATCCAGTACAATGCTTACAATGCAATATGGACCACACAACGGAATACATGAAGGTTGCGACATTGCAGGTTGTGATAAAGATGACACGATTTTACCCAGCGAAAAAAGATCCTCTCATTGAGGAAGATTTCGCGTTAAGTCCCACAGTAGACAACAGAGTAAATTTACCCACGGTCTCTGTGAAGACAGAGGTGCTATCAACAGAAATGTATTGTGGTTGTTTATCTTAGCAATACCTACTGAAACAACAGCACCGGAGGATACGCATATCCTATCATTCCGTCCTATTAGATCAATAGAGCGTTAACAACATTAGCTCAGAGATCCGGACAAGCAAACACATACGTCTGCAATTGATTAGCAAGCTGTGTCGTAAATAAATTATCATTGGGCGCTCCCATTGATAGCAAATCTGATTGAATACTTGTTTGTTGAGAGTCCGTTCTGACGGCAACAAGCGACCCATAAGTGAACGGGAGTCCGGTAAAACAATCAGACGACCCAGAATATGACAGACCGAAACAGAACTTGGTGTACTATAACAAACAGAAGGATTCTTTCCATTAAATTGAATAACGGAAACGAATGAGTGCCTCCCTGGTTCCGGAGATACGCCACTACTGTCGAATTAACGGACAGGATTTGGACATGTGTTTCTGAATAATGTTCATCCAATGACATAAAGCAAGCCTAAAATACATTATTCCGCGGAAGATAAGTGCTAGCTTAAAGACTGCGGAACCCAAAGACCCTGGCACTTCGAATCCGTTGGGACCAATATTATATCCCAACCTGTTTGACTGGCAACCGTCATAATTATAACACTCGGATCCGGCAACTGCAGTGGCACTCCCTGAGTCAACCACCGAATGTTTGCCCCAGTCTGAATCTCTTGCAACACTAGATAGACAAGAGAACGTGTAAATCGAGCAATTCATGGATTGCTGAAAAGTTGCCGTCGAAGAGAAGCTTCTCCGAGAACGAAGCGACTCTGAGAGAGTTCTTCACCTTACTATCCACGCGCGTGGATGTAGCTAGGGCTGCGTCACGTCTAACCAACTCCAATCAGCCACTGAAGGGCGGAGTTATACGTGAACAAACTACTGCCCTCAAAAGAAATCACATTGAGGATAACATCCCGTAATTCTTTTCTTGAAAACGTAATGATAACGCCTCAGTAAGGTGGATTACGTATGATAAAGCGTCTAAGTTAAGTCTACTAGACATCATTGTCGCTTCCAACATTGTGGTTGGAAAAGACATAGACGGCGAAAAAGAATATTTCCAGTCTTCAACCACGCCGTCTAGACGCATATGAACTCTCGGTATGCCCTGCTCTGCCAAAATAAATTATTCGTATAAATGATAAAAAGGCAGAAATGAGCACTGCGGACAAGAAACTAAACTATCATGCTTGGTAGCAGGCTTATATGCATATATAGCGTCGATAAATAATACACATGTTCTAATGACATTATTGGACTGTGTCGGTAAGTCAGGGACAATGTCCCTGAACTGATCCAAAATTCCGTGTCCAATGACGCTATAAGTCTCTTATCCAACATCGCAGCAATGTAGTCCAAAATAACAATCACTGGAAGATAATGCCAGAAGATATGAATGGCAGCTTCCGATGCTACGAAAGGGAAAACTCGAAATCTTTCGAATCCCTTTCGCCATCCTGTCGGACCCTATAAAGCGTTCGGTCGTCCGTACCTGATGCAACCGCGGACCGTACCGACCCAGCGCCGTCAGATAATTCCTGATTCGACTAAGAAACAGTCGATTGCTGGGATGCTGCGAAAAAACTGTGCTAACTCGGATAGCACGTCCGTCACTGAGGCCTGTGGAGAAGCGGTCCTACAATGCATTGCCGCTGGAAGCTCCGTGATCGTTACCCCGTGCATACTACTAATATGCGAGCGAACGGAGTGTATAGGCCTCGTGTCCCTTGGCTACCGGATGGCGTGACCTATTCGCCGTGGAATCTCTGAATGACAAAACTGATCGGATACTCGAGGTCACGTAGCCAATGTGCGGTCGTGTGCCCTGCTGTAAGGATGAGGAAGCATTATCGACAGTCTCTCGGACTGTCAATATAACGGAGCGTCCCGACCGACAGACATATGCTCCAAATGTAAAATATCTGAACCACAACATGCGGTCCCCTATGTTGTTGGACGAGAGAGGGACCTCTTCGCTCACAGCCCGGACGGACCTGGACAAGCCAGGAACCGGACTAACAGGCTTCCTCCGATCTGTCCTCAATCCGCCGTCACTGGGTGAGTACTAAAGTAATTATAGTGCTCGCATCACCCAAATCTCCTTCCTAGACCGCAACGGACGAACCCGGCAGCCGAACCATTCGATGAATGTACGCTACACCGGGTGAGCTAGCGAATGTCACTCCGTCGATCCTACAAGGGACCTCTTAGGTGATAGACATATTCCATGAGCACTTATTGCCGCTAGCTCTTCATTAACTATGACGACAGAGGCACACTTTTGAAAGACATCTCCGTAACTTTGCGAACAAGAAACCAGAAATGCTTGGTAATAGCAAGCATATAATAATAATATATATATAGCGTCGTTCAATAATTCGAAAGTTTGTGTGACATTATTGGACTATGTCGGAACTGAGGGACGATGTCCCTGAACCGAACCAAAAATTTCTAAGTCCACCGACGCTATCAGTTTCTTATCCGGCATCGCAGCATTCTGGTCCGACGAAAGAAGCTGTAGAAGATCAAGTCAGATGACATACACAACAGCATATGTTGATCCGAAAGGGAAAGCTCGAAATCCTCCGAATCCCTTTCGGTATCGCGTCGGACCGGATGAAATTTTCGGACGTCCGTACCCGCTTCCGCGGAGCGTCCCGACCCAGCATCGTCGGATAAAAAATATGCGACAGATTCAGTTGATGCTGGGATGCTGCGATAAGCTGTGCTATTTAGGAAAGCACGTCCGTTCCCGAGGCCTGTGCAGTAGCGGTCTTACGATGCATTGCCGCCGGAAGCTCCGTGTACGTTGACTCCCGCACACTTTCCTATGCGAACGTCCGGAGTCTGCAGGCCTCGTGTCCCTGGCTACCGGATGGTGTGACTTGGTCGCCGATGATTCTCTGACTGGCGAAGCTGACTGGATATCCGAGGTCACGTAGCCAAGAGCAGTCGTGTGCGCTACCGTGAGAATGAGGAAGCCTTATTGACAGTCTACTCCGGACTGCCAAAATGTCGGAGCGCCCCGAGCGACGGACGTATGCTCCGAATGCGAAACATTTTGTACCACAACATCTGGGGCCTGATGTTGTTGTACGAGAGAGGGGCCTCTCTCGCTTGCCGTCCGGATGGACCAGAACGAGCTATGAACCGGACTAAAAGGCTTCCTCCGTTCTCCCTCTAATCCGCCGTCACTGGGTGTGCATTTGGTTGATTTATAGTGCTCGCATCACCCCAAAACTCCTTCTAGACCGCAACGGACGAACCCGGCTGCCGAACCATTCGATGAATGGATGCTACACCGGGTGAGCTAGCGGACGTCAAAGGCCGTCGAACCTACTAGGGTCCTCTTAGGCAATTGGCGTATTTACATGAGCACTTTTCCGCTAGCCCTTCATTAATTGTGACGACGGAGGCACACTGTTGGAAGACATCACAGATACATCACCCTAATCTTGATCGTCTGAAATAGAAATTGATAAAGTAGAGTGACCCTGCGGGGAAAGGACCGGAGTGTCCGATTCCCCACTAACATACCGTGACATACGCTTCCCATGTTGTCATCGAAATCATACGATACAGAACAGGAGTTAATGCGAGTACACTGACCACATATAGAATGATTATAAAAGTCAGAGGAAGACTTCCTCTTATTACAATTGATCAAAATCCTTTCAATGTGAAAAGAAAACAAAGTCCTGGTACTCGCACCAACCCCTGGCAATCAAAATACATAATAATAATATGATCCATTAATATAGAAAAAATAATTGAAAACAAAATATTTTGAAAAAATATTTTTTCAGAATAGCCCAAGTTTCTGAAAAGTAACGTTGAGCCCCAATGGATCCCAAGCCTAAGTGTGGACAAAAATTTTAAAAATATTTTAAACAATTTATTCAACACTTACGAACAATAATAATGTATCTAGTTATGATTAAAATAACATCAAGATATTATTTTCAAGAAATCCCCCCCTCACACAGAGGGCTGTTGTAAATGTAAACAATGAGTGTAAAAACACTAAAATAAGACTCCAGGCACCCAGGCCTGGAATCAGTTACCAAAAATACACTACCTGATGCAAAACAGAGACTTCCAGGGAAGAAACTGCAGAACATCAGATGGTAGATGCAGAACACAGCGCCTAACCACCCGTAGGTGAAGACGTAAACATGGGGAAAAGAACAGAATTCATTCTGTTATTCAGCTAAAACTCCCAAGAAATTTTAGTAATAATAATTACAGAAACTATGCCAAAAGCATGGGAGAATAGCAAGAGGGGACTTAAAGGAAAGGGAGAGAGGAAAACACTGAAAAATCAGTGTAACTAAATAACCAGAATGACAACAAAATGGCTGCTGCCTCGAAAATAGGTAACTTAACATAATTTCATTAAAAAATTTTAAGTTACAGCCCTGATAATATTCTGTCACACATTTTTCCTCTCCTCCTTCTCTATCCTCCTTAGAATCACCATTTCACTAAACTTTAGATTTACAAGCACAAAGATCAGTCAGATGTTAACTGATGAAGGGCCAAACTTAGAATGATTAATGGCACCAATTTCGGAACGTCCTTGACACTGCGCATGCGCAGTAGAGGTGAAGTGTGGAGGGCCATTCAGGACATGTTTTCTTTGGTTTTAGATGCAAATTTTGGGGATTGGGGGGAAAAATTTGTGTTTGGTCCTATATTTTAAGAGTTAGCACCAGCTATGTCTGGGTCATTGGTACAGTATAAAAATATACGTGAAGGTTGAAACCTTTCGGGTTGTGATGCAGTGCGCGTGACTTCCCCTGATAAAGAAGGTCCTCTTGTGGAGGAATCTTCCTGTAAACTGTCTGCCATGCAAGAAGGACCGCATAACGGAAATACGTGAAGGTTGAGACCTTTCGGGTTGTGATGCAGTGCGCGTGACTTCCCTTGATAAAGAAGGTCCTCTTGTAGAGGAATCTTCCGGGGAACGCCCCATAACAGACACCTGAGATGATTGATCCAAGGTTTCTGTGACGACAGAGGTGCTACAAGTAGAATTGTGCAATGAGACTGTTTGATCTTTAACAGAATCTGCTGAATCAACGGAATTGGAGAATATGCATATCCTATCATTCTGTCCCATGAGATCGACAGAGCGTCTACTGCATACGCTCGATGGTCTGGACATGGAGACACGAACATCGGTAACTGATTATTCTGGTGCATTGCAAATAGATCTATCATGGGGTGATCCCACTGGTAGCAAATCTGCCTGAATACTCGCTTGTTGAGCATCCACTCCGATGGCAACAGGTGACCTTTCCGAGAGAGCGAGTCTGCTATTATGTTCAGATGACCCGGTATATGAAGGATAGAAAGCTGAACATGATGATTCATGACAGATAGAAGAATCTTCTCTGTTAGTTTGTATAACAGAATGGAATGAGTGCCGCCCTGGTTCCTGATGTACGCTAATACAGTCAAGTTGTCCGACAAAATCTGAACATGAGCGTCAGCTATTATGTGAATCCAATGTTGTAGCGCTAGCCATATTGACATCATCACTTTGATGTTTATGTGCTTCTCTTGGAACTGAGGATCCCATAGACCCTGACACTTCAAGTCTGCAGGACTTAGGGTCGCGCCCCAACCCGTCTGACTCGCATCCGTCAAAATCGTGAAAGCCGGATCCGGCAGTTGTAGCGGAACTCCCTGAGTAAACCACTGAATATCTGCCCAAATCTGAACCCTTTGTTTTACCAGGTCCGTTAAAACATTATTGGTTTCGGGCGAATGCGTCTTCACACTCCAGTTCTGAGTAAAGAATATCTGGAGAGGATGCATGCGCAGAGGACCTATCGGAATAAGATCAGCAGCCACTCCGCACAACCCCATCAGGCACATAAATTCCCTCGCTGTTAATGCGTCTGAGTGTAGACAAAAGCGAGCATAACAACTGACTAATTTCGCCCTGGATAATGGCAGACGAACCAGATTGTTGTGAGTCTTGAAGCTCATTCCCAAGTGAATGAACGACTTGGACGGAGCTAGATACGACTGTAGAAACCAGTTTTGAAAAAATAACAGCTTTTGAAAAAATAAAAAAATTTTTTTAAAAATCACCAGTTTTGAAAAAAAAAATCACCGTTTTTGAAAAAAAAAACCAGCTTTTGAAAATAAATTTACCACTTTTGAAAAACAAATTCTAACCACATTTGAAAAAAAAATTAACACTTTTGAAATAAATTGTTGTTTTTTCAAAACTGGAACCTTTTTTGAAAACTGGTTATTTTTTTTTCAAAACTGGTTATTTTTTCAAAACTGGAAATATTTTTTATCAAAAGTGGTTATTTTTTTTTCAAAACTGGAGAAAATTAATGGAAAATAGTTCTTTTTTAGTTTCAAACTTTTTACCAATCTTCAGCCTTCAAAACCAGATGTCGCCTGGTGCCGATTTGAATCTGTCTGACCTGTGTAGGATGCTGGGTGTCGACTATACAGTTGACAGAAGATATCTGCAATGTTTTGTACAACATCGAAGAACCGCCACCTCTTCTAATACTAATTTGTTAAAACAAGCTACTTACTAACTTGTTAAAACAAGTTATTAACTTGCTACTAACTTGTTAAAACAAGTTATTAACTTGTTTAAACAATTTATTAACTTGTATACAAGTTTACCAGGTTGTTTAAACATATTAGTAATATGGTTTGATGCCAAAGTTTTTATGCTCCACTAGGGGTCTGACCAATTTGGGTGCGGAGGCACATTACACAGTATACGCATGCCACGAATGAACTGTATGTAAGGCAAGGACAGTTGTATTACAACATTGTACCATAACATGGGGTGACTTTGACCAGTGGAACTAATTCGGTAAGGATATACATGGAAGATATATAATACGCTAATACACCGGGGTACCTGCCAAATTCTCCTATGCACTGTCCGATTTCGGACCACCTTCTGGGACCTATACCTCAGTGAACACGCCTTTACTGGAGACATGAGAATAACCATGTTTGAAATGCCTGGGGATGGGAATCAAACTCATACTGAGAAACCTACATGTATGATAAATTAAATATTTTGTGACAAACTCCTTGAAGCGGCATTTGCCGGCTGTATGGCAGGTGGTCTGCGGCGGGTGATTGACGGGTGTAGGACATGACAAATCAGACATTTATCTTTTCTCCTTCTTGCGTGTGTCTGAAGGTACATTCATATATATCGCCAACTTGGATGGGAGGGGTGCCAGCTGAGGTGCTTTAGCATTGCAGTTGGTGACACAGGTTCAAAATGTTAAAAGATTTTTGCATCACTGCCCTAATCCAAACAAATCCATTATTCTGCTTCCAATGGGTGACTAAACACTAAATGACTTAATTCTTTATTGGAGTTGGCTTAATTTCTAGATTATGGGGTTCAAATTAAAGCATTTTCCCTGAAATGCATTGGCATGAAGAGATAGCTAGTCTGGATAAGTAGTAATGGGGGATTTTTCTATTTTCAATTAACAGAAAATAGGATATTTTTCAAATGAATACTTTAGACATATGAGATATTTAAAAATATACAGGCTTTTAGTAACATTCTAATTTATTTAGCACTGAAGTTGAACTGATTAAAGAAAAAAAGCATCATAAATAAATTTACCTGCAACACCAGTGTCTCGTGTTTCACTGTGAATTCTAGTCTGGTTGGAACAACATCAAAAGTTATCTGCTCACCCTTATAGAAGGGTACCTGATGAGTGGAAAGAGGAAATTATAATTACTACAAATTCCTGAGTCAATTAACAGGTTACTTCTCTTAAAAATCATTTCATTGTTTAGCAATATTGGAATCAGGATGACAGGGAATTCAACTTTTTAACCAAAATAATCAGTAGATTACAGTATCGATTTACCAATAGATCGAAATTCCTTGAGAGTTATTATTTTTGAAGTTTTGGGTCAATTTCTGTATCTGTCACTTTATCATGACCACAATACAAGTATAAAGAAAAGTTTAGCAAATGATATATACACAGAACAGAACATACGTTTGAATGGGTTAAGATTTTTCGCATGAGACTGCTTCGGCCCAGGATATCACGAGAGCCTTTGGCTCTTGTGATATCCTGATCCAAAGCAATCGAGTGTGATAATTCTTAACACATTCAAATGTATATGCGGTCCTGTATTTATCACACACCTCTCATGTAACAACCAGCCTACATGAAAAATGAACTAAAAGCACTTTTCTGCTGGATAATTGCTGTGTTTCCTTCGTTGCCCACAGGACATCATGGTTAATTGGCGGGGTACCAACCCTAAATTGCTTTTTAACTTTTATGGCATTCAACTGATTGAAACCATTTGACACCGATCAGTGTCACGGTCATGATGAACGAAATTCAAATATTGACAAAACTGCAGGGAATAAAACAAAACAAAAAAGTGTTTAAATAGCTAATATGTTCAGCACACTCCATCATTATATGACCAGTTGTGGAAAGTATTTGTCAAGGAACAAGCAGTCAGAATGTTATTTATATTTTGTAAATTTTTCACTCGAATCTGATTGTTTACATATTCCAAGTAAACAAATCTGAATGAGGAACTTGGAATTTCCAAGCGATCTCAACTCCGGTACATTCGACAAATAATTGACGTAATTTATTTAGACAGGTTCCTTGTCTGTTTATACTGGAAATGAAATCGAACTTGTTTTGTATGACCACATGTGCAATACAACTTTATTTTTATCGTACAAACAGTGAAAATCACATGTTTTACATTAACAGGTGTGTGATAAATACCTAAGTTCCCCACTTTAAAGGACTTCCACTCGGGCATTTGTTATGGGGGCCTTATTTTACAAGTTAAACAGAACTTGTTTACCAGAGTCAATACCATCTGTTGCACTTCTTGGGGTGTCCACATAGATTTCAAGAGTTTTTTTTTAATTCTTTAGCAACAAAACATCGGTGTTTAGAAGATGTTCAGTGATTAGTGGCATTGAGCCACTAATAGTCGTTGAGCTGCTAATCAGATTGAGGTCTGATAAGAAAGTGTTGCACCACCAAAAAATGTGCTATTACTAATTACTATTATTGCATAAATGCAGGTAAAGGGGAATTGCATTTCCTCGCAGAACACCTTTGTGTGTATCTGCAAAGAGCCAGATAATCTTTTGTGGTCTGTTTTAATTATTTTGTTTTTTTTAACAATGCAAGTCTTTACCACTTCTTAATCATTTGTTCGATTTTTGCAGACAATATTTAGATGTATTCAGAAGCTTACATAATAGTAACTATTTTTAGCCAATAGCATCCTGTGGCAATTTTTAGAATCTGTTTTTTTTTGAAGATAATATGTTTCTTATCATCAACATAAACTTCTTTTAATGCGTCTGGTAATGTAATATTTTTCAACCACTTGCCTCAGAACATTCGAAATTTCTTTCCATCCCTCAGCTTATGAACTATGCTATTCCAAACAAGATGCCCCAGGGGGCCTGAGGGTGCTCACCAGACATGGTAGTCTAAATATCAAACCAGGGACTTGACTTGAATAAGCTACATACGCCCCCTCCTAAGAAAAGCAAAAACCAACTAGATGAAGCGATTGTGCCCACACAATACACAGGATTTTCCTTCTATTTTCAGTTCCTGCACTTTTGCATCCCAAAATTGAGATAAACGCATAAAAAACAGATAAAAGACAAAAAAAAATTTTTCTTCTTCTTAAAATTGACCAAAATACATAAAAACAAAAAAAAAACTCATTTCCGGATTTGGGTCCAAAATTCCCACCCGGACCCCAAATTTTCAGTGTAAAAAAAAAAAAATTTTGTCTTAAAATTTACCGAAACGCATAAAAAAAACAAAAAACTTATTTCCAGATTTTGGTCCAAAATTTCTAAGTCCGGACCGGGACCCCAAATTTTCAGCCTAAATATGAACCCAGGGACTTGGCTTGAACAAACTTGAATCTCACCCCCCTAAGCATGCTGCATACCAAATATCAAAAAATTCTTATTGGTAGATCTGAAGAAGATTTTTAAATATTTCTCAAACTGCACTAATTTAAACATTTGGTCTCCCATAGAGAGCCCAAATATGGACCCAGGGAATTGATTTCAATAAACGTGTGAAACAATCTTCCAAAGATGTTATATGTGAAATTTGAACGCTTTTGGAGCAATGGTTTGGGAGAAAAGTAGTCTTAAATGTTTTTCCCATTACCCACAGTGTTAAAAAAATGCTGACTCAGCCTTTTTTCAAAGTCCCAAAAAAGTACCCCATGATAAAACCTGATAGCAATTGTTTTTTACCATTCCATTCCGTTGGTCCTAAGAAAGACTCATACCAAATTAGAATTCTCAATGCCGTGTAGTTTTGGAGATATGTGCGTTTTCATTTTTTTTCTATTTTTAGCTCCTACGGTTTCCGTGGGGGACAGGAAATTTTTTGGGGGCATAAAACGTGGGGGACAGGAAATTTTTTGGGGGCATAAATTAACTACTTATGTCCCAATAAAACCTGATGTCAAATTTGGTTCAAATCAGCCTCTCGGTTTGGAAAATTGAAATTTTGGGTGGGGCAAAATTCTTGCCCCTCCCGTAACGATGGCAAATATAGCCCCTGGAACTTCTCTTGAACAAATCTGAGTCTGCACCTGAAAAGGAAGCTACACACCTAATATCAAGTCTCTGCTGCTGCTGGTTCATGAAAAGAAGATTTTTTAAGATTTAGGCTCACTTTTTGGGCGTGGCCCTACCAAGGGGCGGGTCAACTTGACATATGATAGGGAACATGCACACCAGATTTGGTTCAATTTGGTTGAGTGGTTTGTGAGAAGAAGTCGATAATGCAAAGTTAACGCCGGACGCCAGATGGATGGACGGACGACGACGGACGGAAATTGATTAATAAAGCTCCCCTTGAGCTGCTAACATGTCACGGTAGTACTGCCCGGTGACACGCCCTTGGATGACATGTAATGCTGTTCTGCTTGTCATGGTTATGCCTCCCCACACCATAACTGATACACCACCAAAACGATCGTGCTGCCTAACGGTTATGTCATGGTATCGTTCATTCCCCTGCCGCCACACTCTGTTTCGCCTGTCGTGGAAGTCGAGAGTGAACCTTGATTCATCAGAAAACATGACATTGCTCCACCGATTGTCCCAGCGCTGTCACGCTCCACACCAATAAAAGGCCGCCCGCCCACATGTCCCCCGAAAAAGGTGTGCAATTCGAGATTTGAAAAAAATGAATTTTTTTAAGTCGAAAAAGGGACATATCTCTGACAAAAAATGTCAGACCAAACCCTGATTTGAACTTGACCTGTGTGTTATGTTGATATAACTACATACCAAATTTTATTTGAATTGGTCAACAGCAACTAAAGTTATCATCAGGAAAATCCAAAAAAAGAAAATTGAATTTTTTGAAGTTGAAAAAGGGACATAACTCTGGCAAAACTTGTTGGACCACACCTTTATTCGAACTTGACATGTATTTTATGTTGATACACCCAAATACCAATTTTCATTTGATCTGACCAACTATAACTGATGTTATCATCAGGTTACCAAGAAAATGAATTTTTGAAGTCAAAAAGGGGCATAACTCTAGCAAAAATTGTCAAACCGCACCCAGATTCGAACATGACCTGTATTTTATGCTGATACACCTACATATCAAATTTCATTGTGACCTTCAGTCAAACGTGGAATTATTTGAGGTCGTCCAGTGTACAAATTCAAGCTGTGTATGTGATTTCGGATTGTCTGACCACTGACTCGCTCAGTGCAGCTGCTGTCCAATTTCTGAGGCACTTTTCGTAATGCTGTGGTTCGAATGAAACGATCCTGGTTAGCAGTTGTCACCCTTGGATGACTTGACCGACGTCTGTCGTCATCATCATTGACTGTTGGACAGAATCATGACCACAACCTTCGGCACATGTAAGTCTTCGCATACCTCAAAAGTTACGTTTCGACCAGAAACTATTGATGAACAAGTTTATACCAAGAAAAGAATGATGAGACCTTCGAAAAAGCCCGTCCAGTACAAATGAATATTTCAAAACGTACGCAACAGACAGTAACTCGACACTTGTGCAAAATTTATTTATTTATTTATTGGTGTTTAAGGTCACATACTTCTGCACAATGGATAATCATGAACATGACAGTTTTACAGGTGGAGGAAGCCGGAGTACCCGGAGAGAACCACCGAGCAACAGCGAGCAACTGTCAGCTCCCCAACATACTAACTCCACACAAGCAGGGATAGCATTGGTTGAAGACAAGTGTACCATCGACGTGCAGTACACCTTAGTACACAGCGTCACCGTGCCCCCCACATGGGCAATGGGGTGAAGTGTCTTGCCCAAGGACACAACGCGGTTGCCGCAGGTGGGATTCGAACCGAGGACCTCGCAGCTTGCGGCCTGCACCTCTACCTACTGAGCCACTGCGCCTCCACTTGTGCGAAAAACCTACACGAAGTTTTCGTGGGCCGGTGACATTCATGATGCACACTAAACTTGGTAACATATTGATGTGCCCAATCATGCATATCCAATACCATTTTCCGAAAATGTCAACACCAGTTTGGATATTTCCTCCTTTTTTTTTAATGGTATATAATTGGAGCAAGTATAACAAGCCCTCAGTGGAAAGTGCTAACATATAATTGTGTTTAATCTTTAAGTCCTCAGATTAATTTTACATTAATAACTATTAATAAATATACACAGCTGCTGATGACTTAACAGTGTTTCTACATCATAAAGATGTAAAATCACTGTCAAGATAAATGCATTCTACCAATCAAATTCCCAAGGAAGAACATACATGGGACAACTTTTTAGAGTAATATAAGCAATATGCAACGTGACTGTATGGGGATTTCAGGGTTAAGGACACTCTAGGATTTTAAAAAATATCTTAACTTCATGATCTACACAAATTTAAGTGCAATGCCATGGGATGGCTAATAACTCTCAAAGAATTACTTGGAAACACCCATTTCACAATCCATTTTATCATATCACTAAAAAGCTATATATCAAGTTTGGAAGTAAAATCTTGAACAATTTTCTTTAAAGAGTTATTTATTTATTGGTGTTTAAGGTCACATACTTATGCACAATGACTAATTGTGACCGTGACAGTTTTATGGGTGGAGGAAGCAGGAGTACCTGAAGAGAACCACCGAGCATCGACGAGAAACTGTCAGCTCAACATTCTAACTCTGTTCAAGCTCCGCTCAAGCAGGGTTACAGAGGTTGAAGACATGTGCACCATCGACGTGCAGTATGCCTTAGTACACGGCGTCATCGTGCCCCATGTAGGATAAAGTGCCTTACCCAAGGACACAATGCAGGTCATCCCAGACAGGGCTCGAACTCGGGACCTCTAGCATAGAAGTCCAACAGTCTACCACTGAGCCACCGCTCTCCCATGTAAATGTACATATGGAAGTTATTAATGAAAATTAATCTGAGGACTTAAGGGTTAATGGAGCAAAATATTTTGTGATTTGTCGACAACTCACAACTCACAAAATTCCTGGCTTTACAGGTCAGGTCATTTTTATCTCAATACTTTTATGTACATTTAATCTATGATGTCTTGTTTGGGAGAGCTCCATCAGACGAAAAAGAATAAATACAAAAATGATTACCAGAATGTAAACCAATGACTAAATTCTGGTTTAATGAATAGTCCTGTTAATGTCAATTAGAAAATACTCCAACCCATACCTTGGCAAATGATTTGGTCGCCAAAGAGTCAGAAGAAAGAGAATAATTGCAATATATTTTTAATTATGAAAGCTGGCTAAAAGTCAACTTTGAACTTTAAAATGTAATTGTTTTAAGGCCCAACAAGGCAGATCTTGTTTCTCAGGCCATTTTTTGTAAAATTGCAAGTGGGCGGGCATTTTTTTTATTTCATTTTTTATTTTTTTTTGTAATTATTTCTTTGTCGTCAAAAGTTCGTGCTCTTGGTTTGTTTTATGTTTTAGGCCTCATAATCTACAGAATAGCATGAGTTGTGGGGTATTTCATCCCTTGAGTGCAAAGCCTTCTTGCACTCAAGGAACAAATTCATCAATTTTATGAACTTGGGTAAAATATCAGACATGAACCATTTAATTTTTTTTTTTTTTTTAAGTTTGCATTGGTTATAAAAAGAGAGGATGTGGCAGCCAAAAGGACCATGCAGAAGGGCATGAGAAACAGATTTTAAACTTTTTTAGGCCTAAATAATCATTTGCATCTGCTTTAAATTTAATTTACACTTTCCAAGCTTGAATTTAAGACATTTTTTTTCTTCTCTAAAGGAAATGCTCAAATGACATGGACAGTAATTCAAGAGAGATTCTTCTTGCTTTAGAGTAAAATACCTTAAAGGATAGTTCTGTGATGTAGAAAGGTATTCTGCAGAATGGTTTATGGGTTGTGGGGTATTTCATCCCTTGAGTGCAAGAAGGCTTTGCAATGCTTCTAGCACTGCAAAGCCTTCTTGCACTCAAGGGACAAATTCATCAATTTTATGAACTTGGGTAAAATATCAGACATGAACCATCTAATTTTTTTTTTTTTTTTTTAAGTTTGCATTGGTTATAAAAAGATGTGGCAGCCAAAAGGACCATGCAGAAGGGCATGAGAAACAGATTTTAAACTTTTTTAGGCCTAAATAATTATTTGCATCTGCTTTAAATTTAATTTACACTTTCCAAGCTTGAATTTAAGACATTTTTTTTCTTCTCTAAAGGAAATGCTCAAATGACATGGACAGTAATTCAAGAGAGATTCTTCTTGCTTTAGAGTAAAATACCTTAAAGGATAGTTCTGTGGTGTAGAAAGGTATTCAGCAGAATGGTTTAATTTGTTTTGTTTGATTTGGTTCATCTTCCTCTGCAATCGAATGCACATGCTGTTGGTTTAATGTGAGTGTTTAATTTAATTCCACTTATAATACTGCAGTAGATCTTGTGAGGGGTACATACCTATATGTCATACAACTGGATTAAAGCTATACTACTGCTGCTATTCTCAATAAAGAGTAATGCAGCTAACAAGTGCACTGCCAGAAGTGGATCAATATGCAGCCGCCTATGAAGAAATTGTGCTTGTGAAGAAATTTTTAGTTAGACAAAAGGTCAATAATTCCTTTAAAAAATAATTGTACATTCCTGGCTAACGACCCATTAAACCTGAATATATTGTTTTCAAGTTATTGGGTGCAGAATCAAAAGTCACCAAAACTCCCAGATGGTTGCCATGGCAACCATATTGGACATACCAGAATGCTGGTTATCAAAAGGAACCATCCTCTAGTCATGACTTATCAACCATAAAAAAACAGTATCTGTTGGATATAGAGTTTTCAAGTTATCACGCGGGCAAACAAAAGTTAACGGATGGATGGACAGACACAGACAGAGACGGATGGATGGATGGATGGATGGACATTGATGACGGTTATCGAAAGGAACCATCCTCTAGTCATGACTAATCAACCATAAAAAACAGTATCTGTTGGATTATCAAATGGACAATCAAAAGTCCCTGAAAATCAAAGATGGCGGCCATATTGGACATGCGAGAATGCTGGATATCGAAAGGAACCATCCTCTCGTCATGATTAATCAACCATAAAAAAGTAGCATCTGTTGGATTTATAGTTTTCAAATTATCACGTGGACAATCAATAGTCCCTGAAAATCCAAGATGGCTGCTGTGGTCGCCATATTGGATATGCCAGAATGCTGGTTATCGAAAGGAACCATCCTCTAGTCATGACTAATCAACCATAAAAAACAGTATCTGTTGGATGTATTGATTTCAAGTTATCGCGTCGACAAACAAAAGCTAATGGATGGACAGATGGACAGAGAGACAGGTGGACAGACAGACACTGCCATACCATAATACAGCAAGCTCATATGAGTGGCCATATAAAAAGCTTATAGTCAAAGCAATCATAATAACACTAACCTGGCACGACTCGTAACGCTTTAGTGTTAGTTATCGAATAGTATAGGAACCGTAGGACTCCCTCACGTCTGACCAACTCCATAATGCCACTAAGGATGGAGGGGGACGTGATGACCAAATAATACACCATATAGACATAATATCCAAACCCCCAAGTGGAAATATAATCCATAACAGTAGATTGGACAGATATGAAGAGGGGGGATGAAAACAATGTTCCGACACCCTATCATAAAAACCTAAATGAAGTCCTTACGTTCGATCTGATATCAGGAAATATATTCCTGAAAAAGAGTTTAGTATAGGCGTTTGAAGAAACATTCATTAATCACACCAGGTTAATATGGCGTCAACAATAGGGCTTACAGCCTCAGATAACTAACACCAAACAATCCTGGTAGGAAGAGAATAACCTCTTCTAACATAATGGTATCATGATCGATGGTACAGTGAACTCAGCCTAGCTGAAGCAGCTAAAGGGCTTTCTATTCATGAAGACAATTAAATGGCTGATGGCTGCAGCCTTAGAAGCTCACTAAAGGAGACTTACAATGCTAGCCGCTAATGAAAAGTAAGAGAACACCGCTCATGATTCTAGCTAGGCTACTATGGTGTCAACAATAAGACTCAAGTCTGAGTCACTTAAGAAAACAAGCCGAGAAGGAAAAAGCACTCTTTCCTTTTGTGGTTCTATTCCCAAAAGACAGCGGTCTGAACCTAGCTAACATAGCTTATAAGTCTTCATCTCTGTGAAGACAGATATCTCGGTGTAACTTGGGACC
Source organism: Pictodentalium vernedei (assembly GCA_031216915.1). Classification (NCBI taxonomy): domain Eukaryota; kingdom Metazoa; phylum Mollusca; class Scaphopoda; order Dentaliida; family Dentaliidae; genus Pictodentalium; species Pictodentalium vernedei. The sequence goes on from CM062295.1 coordinate 428,208,467, forward strand.
CAGAAAGCTCACTAAAAAGAGACTTACAACTATCGTCGTGCAAGGTAGGGAATGAAGAGCCGCTATTCTAACAGCCGTAATTCCCAAAGAGGCAGTAGTCTCAACTTAGCTACGAAGTTGTGAGTCTTCATCTGTGTGAAGACATTTCTGTGTCATCTGCAGCCTCTGAAAGCTCACTAAAAGGAAACTTACAACACTAGCCACTAATGTATAAGAAAAGACAGTACATAAGGCTACTATGGTGTCCACAATAGCATTAAATGCCTTGATGCCAAGGGATACAATACTGAGAAGAAAAAGACATACTTATTCCTTCTAACGGCTATATTCTAAACCTAACTATGCACTTATCGAACTTCTATTCGTAAGGAATAGAGCATTGTATTTCTTATACTATTGCTAAGGCAAGGAAGGCGTGGTTAATTGGGACAAAAGCCCTCAACACCTGAGCCAAAAGATCTGGGAAGGAAAGATCTTCGTCTTTCCATAGCCTGGTATGTTAAGCTGTTTTTGCCCAGCAAATGCAGACTTATATTCAGATGGAACAAGATTCGAAGAGCTTATGACTGAAAATTCATAGCTTTAAGGTGCCCTTCTGTGAAGGATGGGGACTCACCCTCCGTAGCCCTCTCACCATCCAAATGTTCCATCTGAAAATATGGTCAACACCATCCGACTTAACAGATGACTGGACCAATGCAGCACTGTCTGACAGCTCCCCACCGGAGCCTGTTCACGGTAGTACCAGCGACTACTGGGAAGCTGCGATACACAGAGCAATCTGTGGCAGCCAGTCTGTGAACAAGGCTAGCAGAGCAGCAATAATCCACTTCTTACCATAAGCTGCTAGTCTGCAGTCAACGTGCTTCACTGATGAAGCAGGGGAAGAAGCCATAGCTACAACCGATCCCGGCTGCAGTGTGGAAGGAGAGTCCCGAACCACAAGCATGAACAGGTGTCCCAACTCACTAAAGTTTCTTGAATCGAAAATAGTCGACCCCGACTGAGGACAGAAAGGAGAGGGTTCTCCAGCCTGCAGTCTGTTTCAGACCTCGCCGAGCATTTCGTTTAGAAACTTGTAGGCATCTACCCCTTAGCATGCATATCCATGGAAGAAGAGGAAGCCGTAACAACAGTCGACCCCGGCTGAAGAGCGGAAGGAGCATCCAAACTCATCACATATCGGACGGATGCTCCTACTCATTGAAGTTTCTTACAACACAAAACAGTCGTCCCTGACTGTTAAATGGGAAGGTGAACACTCTGCACTCGCAATCTGTCCCCAGATCTTGCCGAGTATCCCACTGAGAAACTTATAGGCTAATCCCCTTTCATGTAAGAAGTAGCCATAACCACCGCCGACCCCGGCTGCAGTGTGGAAGAAAAATTCTGATGCGTGTTCCGACTCATTATAGTTTCTCACAATGGACACAGTCGACCCAGACTGTTAACAGGACGGAGAGGGTTCTCCAATCGGCGATTTGACCCCAGATCTAGCCGAGCATCCCGTAGAGAAACTTCTGGCTTCTTCTACATGCACAGATTACCGGACCAACCCAGTAACGTCCGACGGCTCACTACTGGAGTCTGTGGACAGCTGCCCCTTGCTGGGAAGCTGTGCAAATTGCAGCAGCAAGTGCGTTACAGAGGCTTGTGGAGCAGCAGCTTTTATTATCCACCGCATGTTGCTCCCGGGATGGAGATCTGCCACTGATCTCTTCGCCAAATGTCCCGATGACTCAAGCCTCGAATCACTAGCTACTGGATGGACAGACAGACTTTGAGGGCAAAGATTGGAGCATCTTCTCTCGGCTGCATGAACATCTGAAGTCTGGTAGCTAGTGTGTGGTCGCATGTGCTTCGCCAAAGTGGAGGAAGAAGCCATAACTGCAGCCGGCCCTGGCTGCAGTGTAGAAAGAGCATCCCGAGAGGCCAGGGAGGATGTTAGCTCCGAGTCTGTTCAAGTTTCTCAAAGAAAAAGTCGACCCCAACTTTTACTAGGTTAGAGAAGGCTCTTCCGCTTGCAGCCTGATCCCAGATCTCGCTGAGCATCCCAAAGAGACCCTTGCAGGCTTCTTCCCCTTTTTTGCCGTCGTCGCTGGGTGAACTTTTGTTTATAAGGTGCTCACTCTACCGAAATCTACACTCTCCTCGACCACAATGGACATACCAGTGTTACGGATCCCACTTTTGGGTAACCGCCTCACCGGACGAGCTAGCTGCGGGAATAAGAGGCCTTATTCCCTTTGATATTCAAGAGCACCTTTGCAGCTAGCTCTGTTTGCTCCTCAGAGCGCGACAACGGCAGCACATTTTGGATGGGTGTCGCAATACCATCACCATGTTCTTGTTCCTCTGGAAAAGAAACTGAAAACTCGAAATATCTTGCGGTGACAGTTCTGGTATCGGAACTTCACTGCGAATATGTAGCGCAACACCCGCTTCCAACGTTAGTGTCCCAATGAGTCGACCCCGACCACACAAGTAGGACCTGAATCAGTAGGAGTGCAGCGACTACAGGCAAGACAACAAGCATGTAATTCCGATGCAGACTTCCTCTCCCTACACTAAGAGCAGTCATCTTCAATCAATTACAATCAAAACAAAGTCCACTGCACTCCTAAAATCTAACATATAATAATACATTATAAGGATACATGACAAAGACAATTAAAAATAATTTCGAAATAAATCAAAACAAATTTATTCCGAAATTTTTTTTTTAAAATGCCTAAGTTCCCCAAGGGAACCTCACAAGCCCAACGGCATCCTGATAGAGCCTAAGTGTGGAAAAACACCAGAATATTAAAGCTACACTACCGGAATATTAATAAATGTATCCTACTATAACTGTGATGTAATACAACCCTGAATATTACCTGTTAAGGGAGTTGTTAAAAGTAAACAACGTCAAGAAGAAAAACTGGAAACTAGACAATAGGCACACAAAACGTCCAAGTCAGTAAGCAATTAACTGTTACCTGATGCAAAGCTAGGTCTTCATGTGAAAAAAAAAATCCGGTAGAAGATGCAACGGCCCAACACTGCTAGGGTGAGGACGTAACTGGGGATCAACAGAATAAACCTTCTGTACAACACCTTGAACTCCCAAGAAATTTAATAAAAGATTTCAATAAAAAACAGCCAGAAAGCTTAGGAGTTTAACCAGAGGGTTCATGGAAGGAGGGGGAAGGAACACATAACCAACAGTAGGTAAATTATTAGTAAAACTAATGATGTCAAGGCATATATCCCAAAATTGGGTAACATGAAATAATTTTCATATTATTTAAAAGTTACAGCTCTGAACATCTCAAACCACTGCTGTTCACTTCCATCATCCAGTTACTGCCTTGAATCCACCATATACTTCATTGATTTGGGTCTGGCATCCATCAAAAAATAGGACGATGAAATCGTCAGATGTGTACTCATACGTGCAACTAGTAGAAAGCTGTATGACTGAGGGCCACCACGGATGCCGACATTATGTACACAATACAAAGTATGGGTACATATAGAAATGGATTGGAGGAGTGTCTAATTTGATGGATAAAAAGTTAATATCTCCGGAGCAAATTATCAGATTTACATAAAAAACTATACAGCACAGCACATCAGTAACCTGAATAAATATATAAAGTAACATGACAATCGGATTGATATTTTTTGAGTTATCTCATGCCAAAGGGATTGGTGGAATTTTCAATTTGAAGGATAAAGGGTTAATATCTCAGGATCAAATTATCAGATTTACACCAAAAACTACAGAGCTCGGCACATCAGTAACCTGAACACAAATATAAAGTAACTTGACAATCCAAGCAATATTTTTCAAGTTATCGAATACCAAAGGGATTGGAGGAATTTTCAATTTGACGGATAAACGGTCAATATCTCAGGATCAAAATAACAGATTTACACCAAAAACTATACAGCTCGGCACATCAGTAATCTGAACATAAATATAAAGTAACTTGACAATCCAAGCAATATTTTTCAAGTTATCGAATGCCAAAGGGATTGGAGGAATTTTCAATTTGAAGGATAAAGGGTTAATATCTCAGGATCAAATTATCAGATTTACACCAAAAACTATACAGCTCAGCACATCAGTAACCTGAACACAAATATAAAGTAACCTGACAATCCCAGCAATATTTTTCAAGTTATCGAATGCCAAAGGGATTGGAAGAATTTTCAATTTGAAGGATAAAGGGTTAAAATCTCAGGATCAAACTATCAGATTTACACCAAAAACTATACAGCTCAGCTCATCAGTAACCTGAACACAAATATAAAGTAACTTGACAATCCAAGCAATATTTTTCAAGTTATCGAATGCCAAAGGGATTGGAGGAATTTTCAATTTGAAGGATAAAGGGTTAATATCTCAGGATCAAACTATCAGATTTACACCAAAAACTATACAGCTCGGCTCATCAGTAACCTGAACACAAATATAAAGTAACTTGACAATCCAAACAATATTTTTCAAGTTATCGAATGCCAAAGGGATTGGAGGAATTTTCAATTTGAAGGATAAAGGGTTAATATCTTAGGATCAAATTATCAGATTTACACCAAAAACTTTTGAGCTCGGCACATCAGTAACCTGAACACAAATATAAAGTAACTTGACAATCCAAGCAATATTTTTCAAGTTATCGAATGACAAAGAAATGGATACGGACGCTAGACGGACGCCCCAACATTTCCAAACCCTAAAAGCCCACCCCAGACCCTAACCCCCACCCACCCCTGGAACCTAACCCCCCAAAACTTAAGCCCTACTCTGGGGCTACCCATAACCCCCACCCCACACCTGACACAACCCCCCCTAGCCAAACCAATAGGATTAGGAGCTATTTTTCGGTTTAGGGGCTACTAAAACTAAAACCCCACCCCTGACCCCAACCCCAACCCTACCCCCCCCCCCCCCCGGGACCTAACCCTCCCAACCTTAAGCCCTACTCCGGGGCTACCCCTAACCCCACCCCACTCCTAACCCTAACACTACCTTAATTTGGAGGTAGGCTCTAATAATAATATCCCCTAAACCCCCAATGTTGGCCTGGGCAGACCGACGGACGGCCGGACAGACGGACGGACAAAAAAAACTATAGAGCTCGGCACATCAGTAACCTGAACACAAATATAAAGTAACTTGACAATCCAAGCAATATTTTTCAAGTCATCGAATGACCAAGAAATTGATACGGAAGCCGGATGGATAGACCGACGGATGGATGGACGGACGGACGGACGGATGGACGGACGGACGGACGGACAGACGGACGGACAAACAAAAAAAACTATACAGCTCGGCACATCAGTAACCTGAACACAAATATGAAGTAACTTGACAATCCAAGCAATATTTTTCAAGTTATCGATTGCCAAAGGGATTGGAGGAATTTTCAATTTGAAGGATAAAGGGTTAATATCTCATGATCAAATTATCAGATTTACACCAAAAACTATACAGCTCGGCACATCAGTAACCTGAACACAAATATAAAGTAACTTGACAAGCCAAGCAATATTTTTCAAGTTATCGAATGACCAAGAAATTGATACGGAAGCCGGATGGATAGACCGACGGATGGATGGACGGACGGACGGATGGACGGACGGACGGACGGACAGACGGACGGACAAACAAAAAAAACTATACAGCTTGGCACATCAGTAACCTGAACACAAATATGAAGTAACTTGACAATCCAAGCAATATTTTTCAAGTTATCGATTGCCAAAGGGATTGGAGGAATTTTCAATTTGAGGGATAAAGGGTTAATATCTCGGGATCAAATTATCAGATTTACACCAAACACTATACAGCTCGGCAAATCAGTAACCTGAACACAAATGTAAAGTAACTAGACAATCCAAGCAATATTTTTCAAGTTATCGAATGCCAAAGGGATTGGAATAATTTTCAATTTGAAGGATAAAGGGTTAATATCTCAGGATCAAATTATCAGATTTACACCAAAAACTATACAGCTCGGCACATCAGTAACCTGAACACAAATGTAAAGTAACTTGACAAGCCAAGTAATATTTTTCAAGTTATCGAATGACAAAGAAATGGATACGGACACCGAATGGACAGACCGATGGATGGACGGACAGACGGACAAACAAAAAAAACTATACAGCTCGGCACATCAGTAGCCTGAACACAAATATAAAGTAACTTGACAATCCAAGCAATATTTTTCAAGTTATCGAATGCCAAAGGGATTGGAGGAATTTTCAATTTGAAGGATAAAGGGTTAATATCTCGGGATCAAATCATCAGATTTACACCAAAAACTATACTGCTTGGCAAATCAGTAACCTGAACACAAATATAAAGTAACTAGACGATCCAAGCAATATTTTCCAAGTTATCGAATGCCAAAGGGATTGGAGGAATTTTCAATTTGAAGGATAACGGGTAAATTCTCAGGATCAAATTATCAGATTTACACCAAAAACTATACAGCTCGGCTCATCAGTAACCTGAATACAATTATAAAGTAACTTGACAATCCAAGCAATATTTTTCAAGTTATCGAATGCCAAACAGATTGGAGGAATTTTCAATTTGAAGGATAAAGGATTAATATCTCAGGATAAAATTATCAAATTTACACCAAAAACTACAGAGCTCAGCACATCAGTAACCTGAACACAAATATAAAGTAACTTGACAATCCAAGCAATATTTTTCAAGTTATCGAATACCAAAGGGATTGGAGGAATTTTCAATTTGACGGATAAAGGGTCAATATCTCAGGATCAAAATAACAGATTTACACCAAAAACTATACAGCTCGGCACATCAGTAACCTGAACATAAATATAAAGTAACTTGACAATCCAAGCAATATTTTTCAAGTTATCGAATGCCAAAGGGATTGGAGGAATTTTCAATTTGAAGGATAAAGGGTTAATATCTCAGGATCAAATTATCAGATTTACACCAAAAACTATACAGCTCAGCACATCAGTAACCTGAACACAAATATAAAGTAACCTGACAATCCAAGCAATATTTTTCAAGTTATCGAATGCCAAAGGGATTGGAGGAATTTTCAATTTGAAGGATAAAGGGTTAATATCTCAGGATCAAACTATCAGATTTACACCAAAAACTATACAGCTCAGCTCATCAGTAACCTGAACACAAATATAAAGTAACTTGACAATCCAAGCAATATTTTTCAAGTTATCGAATGCCAAAGGGATTGGAGGAATTTTCAATTTGAAGGATAAAGGGTTAATATCTCAGGATCAAACTATCAGATTTACACCAAAAACTATACAGCTCAGCTCATCAGTAACCTGAACACAAATGTAAAGTAACTTGACAAGCCAAGTAATATTTTTCAAGTTATCGAATGACAAAGAAATGGATACGGACGCCGAATGGACAGACCGACGGATGGACGGACAGACGGACAAACAAAAAAAACTATACAGCTCGGCACATCAGTAACCTGAACACAAATATAAAGTAACTTGACAATCCAAGCAATATTTTTCAAGTTATCGAATGCCAAAGGGACTGGAGGAATTTTCAATTTGAAGGATAAAGGGTTAATATCTCGGTATCAAATCATCAGATTTACACCAAAAACTATACTGCTCGGCAAATCAGTAACCTGAACACAAATATAAAGTAACTAGACAATCCAAGCAATATTTTCCAAGTTATCGAATGCCAAAGGGATTGGAGGAATTTTCAATTTGAATGATAAAGGGTAAATTCTCAGGATCAAATTATCAGATTTACACCAAAAACTATACAGCTCGGCTCATCAGTAACCTGAACACAAAAATAAAGTAACTTGACAATCCAAGCAATATTTTTCAAGTTATCGAATACCAAAGGGATTGGAGGAATTTTCAATTTGACGGATAAAGGGTCAATATCTCAGGATCAAAATAACAGATTTACACCAAAAACTATACAGCTCGGCACATCAGTAACCTGAACATAAATATAAAGTAACTTGACAATCCAAGCAATATTTTTCAAGTTATCGAATGCCAAAGGGATTGGAGGAATTTTCAATTTGAAGGATAAAGGGTTAATATCTCAGGATCAAATTATCAGATTTACACCAAAAACTATACAGCTCAGCACATCAGCAACCTGAACACAAATATAAAGTAACCTGACAATCCAAGGAATATTTTTCAAGTTATCGAATGCCAAAGGGATTGGAGGAATTTTCAATTTGAAGGATAAAGGGTTAATATCTCAGGATCAAACTATCAGATTTACACCAAAAACTATACAGCTCAGCTCATCAGTAACCTGAACACAAATATAAAGTAACTTGACAATCCAAGCAATATTTTTCAAGTTATCGAATGCCAAAGGGATTGGAAGAATTTTCAATTTGAAGGATAAAGGGTTAATATCGAAGGATCAAACTATCAGATTTACACCAAAAACTATACAGCTTGGCTCATCAGTAACCTGAACACAAATATAAAGTAACTTGACAATCCAAGCAATACTTTTCAAGTTATCGAATGCCAAAGGGATTGGAGGAATTTTCAATTTGAAGGATAAAGCGTTAATATCTCAGGATCAAAATTACAGATTTACACCAAAAACTATAGAGCTCGGCACATCAGTAACCTGAACACAAATATAAAGTAACTTGACAATCCAAGCAATATTTTTCAAGTTATCGAATGCCAAAGGGATTGGAGAAGTTTTCAATTCGAAGGATAACGGGTTAATATCTCAGGATCAAATTATCAGATTTACACCAAAAACTATACAGCTCGGCACATCAGTAACCTGAACACAAATATAAAGTAACTTGACAATCCAAGCAATATTTTTCAAGTTATCGAATGACAAAGGGATTGGAGGAATTTTCAATTTGAAGGATAAAGGGTTAATATCTCGGGATCAAATCATCAGATTTACACCAAAAACTATACTGCTCGCCAAATCAGTAACCTGAACACAAATATAAAGTAACTAGACAATCCAAGCAATATTTTTCAAGTTATCGAATGCCAAAGGGATTGGAGGAATTTTCAATTTGAAGGATAAAGGGTCAATTCTCAGGATCAAATTATCAGATTTACACCAAAAACTATACTGCTCGGCACATCAGTAACCTGAACACAAATATAAAGTAACTTGACAATCCAAGCAATATTTTTCAAGTTATCGAATGCCAAATGGATTGGAGGAGTTTTCAATTTGAAGGATAAAGGGTTAATATCTCAGGATCAAATGATCAGATTTACACCAAAAACTATACAGCTCGGCACATCAGTAACCTGAACACAAATATAAAGTAACTTGACAATCCAAGCAATATTTTTCAAGTTATCGAATGACAAAGAAATTGATATGGACGCCGGACGGACAGACGGACGGACAAAGGATGGACGAACGACGGATGGCCACCCCGGATGACGGCATTATGTGTACCATACATAGTATGGGTACACATAAAAATGTATAAAAAAAAGTTTCATTCTGTTCACTCAAACTAAAGTTATCGACCGGAAAGCAATATTTTGACAGGATCAAATGATCAGATTTACACCAAAAACTATACAGCTTGGCACATCAGTAACCTGAACACAAATATAAAGTAACTTGACAATCCAAGCAATATTTTTCAAGTTATCGAATGACAAAGAAATGGATACGGACGCCGGACAGACGGACGGACAAAGGATGGACGAACGACGGATGGCCACCCCGGATGACGGCATTATGTGTACCATACATAATATGGTTACAAATAAAAATGTATAAAAAAAAGTTTCATTCTGTTCACTCAAACTAAAGTTATCGACCGGAAAGCAATATCAATATGTTTTCTAAGTCGGAAAATGACCATAACTCTGCCAAAAAATACTGGACCAAGCCCACTATAAATCCCAACCTTTATTATGTGGTTATAAACATATGTATAAAATTTTGTTCCATTTTGTTTAGTCAAACTAAAGTTATCATCCGGAAACCATTTGTTTTGGATAGAAGGATGGATGGCAACTATATGCTCCCCCAAAATTTTGGGGGGAGCATCAAAAAGGAAGAATCCTGCATGGTGTTCCACAGATGATGTCCGCACATGCCCATAAGTCCAGAAAGTGCCTTCCAATGCCACCAAAACCATTCTTTTGTAGGGCCTGCTAAGCGTCAAAAGTTGTATGCGAGGAGGTGCGAGTGAACAAGTCCAGGTGGGCACTTCCTGTCTGGGCCAGTGGCAGATGTAATAGAGAAATTACTTCAAATTTCCAATATTTTATCAACCGGATAACCTCTATACCTATAGTTTACTGGATAGCGTCGAGAAAATAAATAGTTTTGACCTCAAAATGTTAGAATTCTTTTGATGATGCAAGCATTGTCAAAACTGCCAAACATTTGTCAATTTACACTGATGTGTACTCGATGTAAGATGAAAGGGTTAAGGTGTTGGAATGGTGAATGAACAGTTATTTTGGTCGCTTGGGCTGTCAACAAACTGCCAACAGTCGAGTGCACTGCAGGTTGTTTTCTGCGTGGGCAGCAGTGAGCACGTGCCTGTCAATGAAACATTGTCTTCTACAGACAAATTTAACATTCTTCTCTTTGATGAGGTGTTGTTAATTGCAGATTATAATGCTGAAAAAATCCCTCAGTGTGAGTAATGGTGCTTCCAAAATAAATTGACTGTTTGGTACTTTACCATCATGTTTCAGAAAAACTAAAGTTTTGATTTTGCTGAATTGTTTAAAAGTATGAACGCATGTCATAAAAAACCTAATTTAAAATCTTGCATCAGACAATGAAACGCTCTTGCCCAGTAACGCATACAATAATTTCTTACCACACCCCTTTCATGTCTCGCACCATATTCCCGCCAGAAATTTCATTGCAATGAATAGGTAAATGCAAATGTGGAACTGTTTGTGACATTTGTCTTAGAAATGATACTTAAACAAGAGCACCGCCTAGCAGGGCAACATACGCCCGTCAAAATTGGAACATGCACAAGTTTCTCTGGGGTAAAGTTTGAAATTTTTGTTGACTCGACTATGTCTGTCCCCCCCCCCCCCCCCCTCCAATCATTGCCCATTCCCCTGCCCTGTCTGGGGTAAAGGGTAATTCAACTGTTTCCACATTTTCATATCAAGCGATCTGAGGTCTTTACAAAATAAAAAAAATGGTAGCATCCATTTTATTCATAAGATAACTTCTAAAGGGCTGGAAGGCTGCTGAAGAAGATTCTCCTCGCTGTTTACAATTGTAGCATCCATTCATTGACAGGTTAACTTCATTGATAATGATTGACGATAGGTGGCACCAAGTAAAAGGACATTTTTGAGGATTATAACAGCTATAAACAGTGAGGATTCTTGTTGTTTAAAAATAAAATGGTGTTATCTGCTCCTGTCACATGCACAACAACAATTGATGATCAACATGGGTGCAAAGTTTGAACAATAAAGCAAGTAAAATGTTGAAGGAGTAGGCGACACAATTGAGTAATGTTTCCAGTACTAAAAGGGGGCATAATTCTGAAAGTTAAAAAATTTATAGTAATTTATATATTTTTTATACTTACCAATGACCCAGACATAGCTGGTGCTAACTCTTAAAATATAGGGCCAAACACAAATTTTGCCCCCCAATCCCCAAAATTTGCATCTAAAACCAAAGAAAACATGTCCTGAATGGCCCTCCACACTTCACCTCTACTGCGCATGCGCAGTGTTAAGGACGTTCCGAAAATGGCGCCATTAATCATTCTAATAACCAGTGCCTGGTAAGCGCTATGTACTCAGCGGGGAGGTAAGAGTTCCCAACTCCTGGGAGGGCCATCCCCGTCTGGGTCATTGGTAAGTATAAAAAATATATAAATTACTATAAATTTTTTAACATTTTTATACTGTACCAATGACCCAGACATAGCTGAATAGTAAAAAGGCTGGAGGGCCAAGGACATAGAGCAAGATGGAATACGCTCAATAATATAAAATAGAGTCATCCCCTCTAGGGAAAAAGAAGTATTAGGCCTTACATGTATCTTTCTTATTTATGATAAATTAGAAAGATACAACACCTTCCAAAATTGAGCATCATACATCCATGTACTCTATTAATATCTAGTATAATCCTAATACTAATAATTTTTTAAAGTAAGCCAATAAATAAAGTAAGTCTAGAGAATAGAGACTCTTTATACTTCTTAAAAGTGTCTGAGGATTGCATAATCATGTCCGTTGACACGTGCTATATTCAAAAGCTATACTTTAAAAACTAAGACTTGAATGAATTTTTAAAACATAAACTTCACACTAAACAACCATCCCAATAACAGCTCAGAATTACTAACTCCGGAGGAGGTATCCCCTTGTTTTCATGGTAAAACAGGTGACCCAAGGGAACACCCTCCCCCCCCCCCCCCTTTTCTTGCCCTGGGTCAAATAGCCCAGAGCGAAGAGGGCAGCAGAACGGAGTCACTGCCGAAACAGACAGCCTACCTAGCTATAGTAGCAACTGTTAAGTGAATGACATTCTGAGCAGTAGATAATAGACCTAACAATAGAGGCCTCCAGAAATGGACTCAATATTTCTGAGATAAAAATTCATGAATGTGGATGGCTGAGCGCAATGAGCAGCCTTCAAAAATCTATAATAGCGACACTATTAATGTAAGCCGAAGATGTAGAAGAACTCTTACTTCATGAGCCGAAATCTCAAACACAACTGCTGAGTCAATGATATACCATAAGCAGTATCGATAGTTAATTGAATCCATTAGCAATAGAATGGAGCGTAACGTCCTTCTATTAGGCATCAAAGACAGAAGAAGCTTACGCCCGTAGTAATAAACAGAAATCTGTTTATAAATACCTAAACTCTAACCGGACAGAGTAAAAGCCTATGCCCGTACGAAGACGGAAGGACCTTAATAACAATAGGTTCCGGATATTAATTAGGAGCCTGACTCTTATGCAAAAATCCAACCTAAATAGTAAAGGAAGTAGTGCCTTAACTACGAAAGTGAAAATCATCCACCGATAGTGCATGAAACTCACTGACTCTTCAGTAAAAGAGAAACCAACAGAATTACTGTCTAAAAGGTCAGAATTGAAAACTACTGTTTCCAGAGGCTCAAATGATTACTTAGCTAAATAAGAACCGAAGTTAAATTCCGTATAGGAATTTAATCTAATGATTCTAAGTCTATTTATCGAAAAGTTACTGACTTAGATAAAGAGACATAAGACTCAATTGTAAACTATCATAGAGTGCATAGGTATGAGGTAACATAAACCTATAACCTTAATAATAACAGGCTGCAGTAGATCTTGTCAACAAGTATACTAAAAAGTTGCAATGACTAGTATGGAGGGATCAATAATATCAACATAGTGATCCCTACACCAACGACAGAAGAGCCTCCACTTTAGCCGCATAGTATAGCGAAGAAGAGGTTCTCCTATAGTAAAAAATTGCGTCCAAAGCTCGTCCAGTACAATGCTTACAATGCAATAAGGACCACAAAACGGAATACGTGAAGGTTGAGACCTTGCGGGTTGTGATAAAGATGACACGATTTTACCCAGCGAAAAAAGATCCTCTCATGGAGGAAGATTTCGCGTTAAGTCCCACAGTAGACATCAGAGTAAATTTACCCACGGTCTCTGTGAAGACAGAGATGCTATCAACAGAAATGTATTGTGGTTGTTTATCTTAGCAATACTTGCTGAAACAACAGCGCAGGAGGATACGCATATCCTATCATTCCGTCCTATTAGATCAATAGAGCGTTAACAACATAAGCTCAGAGATCCGGACAAGCAAACACATACGTCTGCAATTGACAAGCAAGTTGTGTCGTAAATAAATTAACATTGGGCGCTCCCATTGATAGCAAATCTGATTGAATACTTGTTTGGTGAGAGTCCATTCTGACGGCAACAAGCGACCCATAAGTGAACGGGAGTCCGGTAATACAATCAGACGACCCGGAATATGACGGACCGAAACAGAACTTGGTGTACAATAACAAACAGAAGGATTCTTTCCATTAAAATTGAATAACGGAAACGAATGAGTGCCTCCCTGGTTCCGGAGATACGCCACTACTGTCGAATTAACGGACAGGATTTGGACATGTGTTTCTGAATAATGTTCATCCAATGACATAAAGCAAGCCTAAAAAAACATTATTCCGTGGAAGATAAGTGCTTGCTTAGAGACTGCAGAACCCAAAGACCCTGGCACTTCGAATCCATTGGGATCAATATTATATCCCAACCTGTTTGACTGGCAATCGTCATAATTATAAAACTCGGATCCGGCAACTGCAGTGGCACTCTCTGAGTCAACCACCGAATGTTGCCCCAGTCTGAATCTCTTGCTACACTAGATAGACAAGAGAACGTGTAAATCGAGCAATTCATGGATTGCTGAAAAGTTGCCGTCGAAGAGAAGCTTCTCCGAGAACGAAGCGACTCTGAGAGAGTTCTTCACCTTACTATCCACGCGCGTGCATGTAGCTAAGGCTGCGTCACGTCTAACCAACTCCAAGCAGCCACTGAAGGGCGGAGTTATACGTGAACAAACTACTGCCCTCAAAAGAAATCACATTGAGGATTATCCCGGAATTCTTTCTCTTGAAGACGTAATGATCACCCTCAGTAAGGTGGATTACGTATGATAAAGCGTCTAAGTTAAGTCTATTAGACATCATTGTCGTTTCCAACATTGTGGTTGGAAAAGACATAGACGGCGAAAAAGATTATTTCCAGTCTTTAACCACGCCGTCTAGACGCATATGAACTCTCGGTATGCCCTGTTCTGCCAAAATAAATTATTCGTATAAATGATAAAAGGCAGAAATGAGCATTGCGGACAAGAAACTAAACTATCATGCTTGGTAGCAGGCTTATATATATATATAGCGTTGATAAATAATACACATGTTCTAATGACATTATTGGACTGTGTCGGTAAGTCAGGGACAATGTCCCTGAACCGATCCAAAATTCTGTGTCCAATGACGCTATAAGTCTCTTATCCAACATCGCAGCAATGTAGTCCGAAATAACAATCACTGGAAGATAATGCCGGAAGATATGTATGGCAGCTTCCGATGCTACGAAAGGGAAAACTCGAAATCTTTCAAATCCCTTTCGCCATCCTGTCGGACCCTATAAAGCGTTCGGTCGTCCGTACCTGATGCAACCGCGGACCGCACCGACCCAGCGCCGTCAGATAATTCCTGATTCGACCAAGAAACTGTCGATTGCTGGGATGCTGCGAAAAAACTGTGCTAACTCGGATAGCACGTCCGTCACTGAGGCCTGTGGAGAAGCGGTCCTACGATGCATAGCCGCTGGAAGCTCCGTGATCGTTACCCCGTGCATACTACTAATATGCGAGCAAACGGAGTGTATAGGCCTCGTGTCCCTTGGCTACCGGATGGCGTGACCTGTTCGCCGTGGAATCACTGAATGACGAAACTGATCGGATACTCAAGGTCACGTAGCCAATGTGCGGTCGTGTGCACTGCTGTGAGGATGAGGAAGCATTATCGACAGTCTCTCGGACTGTCAATATAACGGAGCGTCCCGACCAACAGACATATGCTCCGAATGTAAAATATCTGAACCACAACATGCGGTCCCCTATGTTGTTGGACGAGAGAGGGACCTCTCTCGCTCACAGCCCGGACGGACCTGGACAAGCCAGGAACCGGACTAACAGGCTTCCTCCGATCTGTCCTCAATCCGCCGTCACTGGGTGAGTACTAAAGTAATTATAGTGCTCGCATCACCCAAATCTCCTTCCTAGACCGCAACGGACGAACCCGGCAGCCGAACCATTCGATGAATGTATGTTACACCGGGTGAGCTAGCGAATGTCACTCCGTCGATCCTACAAGGGACCTCTTAGGCGATAGACATATTCCATGAGCACTTATTGCCGCTAGCTCTTCATTAACTATGACGACAGAGGCACACTTTTGAAAGACATCTCCGTAACTTTGCGACAAAGAAACCAGAAATGCTTGGTAATAGCAAGCATATAATAATAGATATATAGCGTCGTTCAATAATTCGAAAGTTTGTGTGACATTATTGGACTATGTCGGAACTGAGGGACGAAGTCCCAGAACCGAACCAAAAATTTCTAAGTCCACCGACGCTATCAGTTTCTTATCCAGCATCGCAGCATTCTGGTCCGACGAAAGAACCTGTAGAAGATCAAGTCAGATGACAAACACAACAGCATATGTTGTTCCGAAAGGGAAAGCTCGAAATCCTCCGAATCCCTTTCGGTATCCCGTCGGACCGGATGAAATTTTCGGACGTCCGTACCCGCTTCCGCGGAGCGTCCCGACCCAGCATCGTCGGATAAAACATTATGCGACAGATTCAGTTGATGCTGGGATGCTGCGATAAGCTGTGCTATTTAGGATAGCACGTCCGTCCCCGAGGCCTGTGCAGTAGCGGTCTTACGATGCATTGCCGCCGGAAACTCCGTGTATGTTGACTCCCGCACACTTTCCTATGCTAACGTCCGGAGTCTGCAGGCCTCGTGTCCCTGGCTACCGGATGGTGTGACCTGGTCACCGATGATTCTCTGACTGGCGAAGCTGACTGGATATCCGAGGTCACGTAGCCAAGAGCGGTCGTGTGCACTACCATGAGAATGAGGAAGCCTTATTGACAGTCTCTCCGGACTGACTATACGTCGGAGCGTCCCGAGAGGCGGACGTATGCTCCGAATGCGAAACATTTTGTACCACAACATCTGGGGCCAGATGTTGTTGTACGAGAGAGGGGCCTCTCTCGCTCGCCGTCCGGATGGACCAGAACGAGCTATGAACCGGACTAAAAGGCTTCCTCCGTTCTCCCTCTAATCCGCCGTCACTGGGTGTGCATTCGGTTGATTTATAGTGCTCGCATCACCCCAAAACTCCTTCTAGACCGCAACGGACGAACCCGGCTGCCGAACCATTCGATGAATGGACGCTACACTGTGCGAGCTAGCGGACGTCAAAGGCCGTCGAACCTACTAGGGTCCTCTTAGGCAATTGGTGTATTTACATGAGCACTTTTCCACTAGCCCTTCATTAATTGTGACGATGGAGGCACACTGTTGGAAGACATCACAGATACATCACCCTAATCTTGATCGTCTGAAATAGAAATTGATAAAGTAGAGTGACCCTGCGGGGAAAGGACCGGAATGTCCAATTCCCCACTAACATACCGTGACATACGCTTCCCATGTTGTCATCGAAATCATCAGATACAGAACAGGAGTTAATGCGAGTACACTGACCACATATAGAATGAGTATAAAAGTCAGAGGAAGACTTCCTCTTATTACAATTGATCAAAATCCTTTCAATGTGAAAAGAAAACAAAGTCCTAGTACTCGCACCAACCCCTGACAATCAAAATACATAATAATAATATGATTCATTGACATAGAAAAAATAATTGAAATCAAAATATTTTGAAAAAATATTTTTTCAGAACAGCCCAAGTTTCTGAAAAGTAACGTTGAGCCCCAATGGATCCCAAGCCTAAGTGTGGACAAAAAATTTAAAAATATTTTAAACAATTTATGCAACACTTACGAACAATAATAATGTATCTAGTTATGATTAAATTAACATCAAGATATTATTTTCAAGAAATCCCCCCCTCACACAGAGGGCTGTTGTAAATGTAAACAATGACTGTAAAAACACTAAAATAAGACTCCAGGCACCCAGGCCCGAAATCAGTTACCAAAATACACTATCTGATGCAAAACAGAGACTTCCAGGGAAGAAACTGCAGAACATCAGATGGTAGATGAAGAACACAACGCCTAACCACCCACAGGTGAAGACGTAAACATGGGGAAAAGAATAGAATTCATTCTGTTATTCAGCTAAAACTCCCAAGAAATTTTAGTAATAATAATTACAGAAACTATGCCAAAAGCATGGGAGAATAGCAAGAGGGGACTTAAAGGAAAGGGAGAGAGGAAAACACTGAAAAATCAGTGTAACTAAATAACAAGAATGACAACAAAATGGCTGCTGCCTCGAAAATAGGTAACTTAACATAATTTCATTAAAAAATTTTAAGTTACAGCCCTGATAATATTCTGTCACACATTTTTCCTGTCCTCCTTCTCTATCCTCCTTAGAATCACCATTTCACTAATATTTATGTGTCTGGCATCATTTAAACTGAGATTTACAAGCACAAAGATCAGTCAGATGTTAACTGATGAAGGGCCAAACTTAGAATGATTAATCGCGCCAATTTTGGAACGTCCTTGACACTGCGCATGCGCAGTAGAGGTGAAGTGTGGAGGGCCATTCAGGACATGTTTTCTTTGGTTTTAGATGCAAATTTTGGGGATTGGGGGGCAAAATTTGTGTTTGGCCCTATATTTTAAGAGTTAGCACCAGCTATGTCTGGGTCATTGGTACAGTATAAAAATATACAAAACAGAGTTACCTGCTCTTGTCACATGCACAACAGCAATTGGTGATCACCATGTGTGCAAAGTTTGAACAATACAGCATGTAAAATGTTGAAGGAGTAGGCGACACAAAAATGTAATGTTTTTAGTACTAAAAGGGAGCATAACTCTGGAAATACAAAACAGAGTTACCTGCTCATCACATGCACAACGGAAATTGGTGATCAACATGTGTGCAAAGTTTGAACAATATAGCATGTAAAATGTTGAAGGAGTGGGCGACACAATACTGTAATGTTTTAAGTACTAAAAGGGGGCATAACTCTGGAAATACAAAACAGAGTTACCGGCACTTGTCACATGCACAACGGCAATTACTGATCAACATGTGTGCAATGTTTGACCAATGTAGCAAGTTGCAGTAGGCGACACAAAAATTGTTTACAGACAGACAAACAGACAATGCCATAACATAATATGTCCATCAAAAATTGAAGGGTGTATAAATATTAGGAGTATATATTCACCCCATGATCACTTCAAATTCAAGCCACTCAAGGTAAGAGGCTCTTTGCTAATACGGTTAACTGTGCCTAACTACAATTTACAAACTGGTAGGAAAATTTTTAACCAATATCTATGATAATCATCGGATTCATCCCTCACTTCAAATGCATGCACATGGGAACAAATTGCACACATAAACTTCATTTCAGGTGCGAGGCATGCAGCGTGCTTTTGATTTTCAAATGGCAAGGCCCGGTTTTGTTACGGGCAATACAGAGTGACAACAGTTATGATGATTCATCACTATTATGCGTGGGCCACTGCAGTCATATATATTGTTAACAATTGTATGCACAGCCACGATTTCCGTTGGCACTTGTTGGTGTTTGTTTGTTTACTTTTTTGTGGAAGTCAGGTGGCAGTGTTTTGAACTGTTTTCTCGCCATTCCTAATTTTGCATCGTAGACAATGCAATAATACCAGCAGTTGAAATTAACGGATATTCGGTTGAAATCCGGTTGTGACTGACGGTTAGCCAGTTACAAAAATGGGCCAACCATTTCAGCACTACTGCTCTCAAGGAGGTTTAAATGGTTTAAACCAGAATGATAAACCAGAATACAAATTCCTCAATGAAATGACTTGGTTATTATACGGTATGTCTGTGCATGCTCACAATAAACCAGGTAAACCAGAACAGCTCACTGAAACGTACCCAATGACCAATTTAGGGGTATAACTCCAGTAATTACACATGGATAATTGTGAAAATCAAACTTCATCAAAGACTAACCAAAGTGTATCACCACATCAAGTTTCAAAAATATTGATTGAAAAGTGAAGGAATTACAGACAAGGTTCCCAACCAGGTGAAGTGAAATAATGATAAACACAACTAACACCATGTCAAGTGTAAAACAAAATGGACACCCCATCCCCACCCAATGGAGAAATTTTTTTGTTTTTTTACATAAAATCACTTGAAATATTTAAAAGTTCATTCTGAAGTAAAACAAAACAAAGAATCAATGGACAACCCAGTTCAACTCATGAGGGCTAGCCAGCAAAAATCTCAATGTATATATATCACATTGTCAAGTGTCAAAAAACTGATTCAAAATTAAAGGAATCACAGTGTTCACAGGTAGCTGGAATGAAATAGTGACTAATTTAACTAACAACAAGTGGCATAACTCCAGTAATTACTCAAAAGGATAATGGTGAAAATCGAACTTCATCAACAAAGTACTAAATTGTATAACCATGCCAAGTGTTCAAAAGGAATCACAGTGTTCACAACCAGATGGAGGGAAATAATAAATTGAACTAACAAGGTGCAAAACTCCATTAATTACGCATAGATAATAATGAAAGTTGAACTTCAAGAAATACTAAAGTAAATCTAACTGTCAAGGGTAAAAAATATTCCTTGAAAATTGAAATAATCATCATGTTTACAAAAAGCTGAAATGAAATAATGACAAATTCAACTTCCAAGGGGCATAAGTCCAGTAATTACACATAGATAATGGTGAAACTTGAACTTCATTAAGAAATTACCAAAGTATATCAACATACCGTTTCAAATAAATCGGTTAATAAATGTAGAAATGGCAGCGTTCACAAAGGTATAAGACACAGAGAATCAAGCACGAACTAACAGACAAATGGATGCAGCCCATTTTAAGAAGGGATTATGATGTTATTCCTGGTGGAACATATATTTTAAGTCAATTCACTGAGAAAGAAAATTCATAAAAACATATAAAAAGATTCAGAGGTATTTAATGTCATCTCACACAGAAATTTTGCACAGGTAAAGCAATCTGTAGTTGGCTGATTTCATAGAAAAACAAGGGAACAAAAAATTTTGACAACAAACGCTAACTCAAAGTCTATAACTGGTAGAGTGCTGAATTATTTTTGGTGATCAAAATTTTTTCACATATCCTTGCATTGTTACAATTTATGGGAGAGTGCCTACAGGCACTCTCCCATAAATCGCAACAAAGCAAATCCTTGAAGACTAAATAATTTCACTTCAAAGATGATATGAAGCACTTCCTCTGAATATCCAGCCTTTAAGCTGTTGTACCTGCACATCAGATTAAAGCCCATATATGGGCTTCCAGCGCTCTACCAGTTAAGTAATAAAAATATGATAAAGATAACTTTGTTGTCAGTAGCAGTCGGACACAGCATTGACTGAGGAAAAAATCAACATCTATGGACGGTGGATGATTTTTATTTTCATAGCACTTTGAATGTAAAAAATCAATTTAATCCCTTTCTGACAACAGAAAAAAATCATGTGACTAAAATCTCAATTTAAGGTCTTTGAATTTTAGTTTTAAAATTCAAGCATTATTAGGCACGTTCAAGAATCTATCTACATGAGTGCATCAGATGCACTGACATATGCTGTACTTCTGCCATGTATTTTATGCTTATTTTTCAAGGTGAATATGATGTCATTTTGCTATTGTTTTACTGTTGTTTATCCAATATTTCAAAGCTTGAAACAGCACCATGTCCTTGTAAGTGGACAAACAAAATTAATGTATGACTTACTATGAAATATTCAGCAGGTGGTAAATGAGGAAATATAAACACTCCATTCTCATTTGATATGACAGAACACAATGGCATTAACTGTTCTGCATTTTTGTAGCCTTTAACAGGTTTCTTGTCACAACCATCCAACATCTGCAATAATAACAAGCATTTATATAGTGTAAAGACATTAACCATTTACCTAACGCATGGGAAGCATCTGCCTGCATAATTTTCAAATTAAGCAGCTGAAAAAAATATATTTTTTTAAAAAGTTTCCACAAAACCATATCAAGCTTGTTATGATAAGGGGACACATGCTATGGTTTTGTGGAAATTTTTTGAAAACTTTTTAAAAACAATAATTCAAATAATAAACTTTTATCTGCATTGGGTAAAGGGTTAAGAAGAAATTCCCTAGGCCATTTTCCCTCAACTTTTTTATGAGGGAATGTTTTTTGTTTCTTTCAGGTCAGGTCAACCCATGAGGGGAAAAGACTTGTGAACTTTTGACCTTTGTATCAAAGGTCATATAAGGGGGTGCATGCCTAGTGGAGTATGTTCCTAGACCAGAACGAATGTATGTGACCAGAATGAACGGGATTGTCTTCCTTGCTAGTATTGTTCACTCCAGAAGTGGTGGGATGAGTTGTCTCTATTTTTTTTGTAACCAGAAGTTGTAGGACAGATTCTTTCTCTTCCTATTGTAGCCGGAAGTGTGTTCCATCTTGGTACAACACTTCCAATTCTACATAACCCAAGTTCCATAATTATCTCCCCTGCTATTATGTACCAGGATCATGTTGGGTCTAGATAGAGTTAATGCAAAAAGGTTATTTTTTCAAGCATGAGGGACTTCTGCTGAAGTGCCTGGGGTGTGATTTCTGCATAACGTGGCTGTATTACTTACCTGCATTTGATAAAGGTTTATCGAAGTAGATCAAAATTTTATTGGTCGACGGAGTAAGTTCTCCCGGCCAAGGGATGAAAGTGTGACTCGGTTGGCTTGATTCTGCTCCACTACATTTCCTAACTTTGGGATGCTTTAGTCATAGTACATTTTGCACATCAGAGAGCAGTTCAGGGGAAAGTGGTTTTGTCGTGGTTGTCTTCAAAGAAAAAGGGACTTCCTGGGAGGTAATTTCCAAAAAGAAATTCAGGGAAATGATCTTTAACAAAATTTTTTACTGTACTGACCCATATCGAAGCCCATATTCATGATTAAGCCCACCCCCCGCCTTTTCAGATTTGTGAACCAGGGTGCCCTACTTGAGTCAAAGCCCACCCCCAAGTTTCAAATTGGACGAAAATTGTTTGAGAAAAGACGTCAAATTTACAGGCATCAAATGGAAAAACAGGTGACTTGTTGCAACACTGTACATACCAAATAGAACTGTAATACTGTATTATGTATATTTTTTGGAGTTGAGGTTTTAGTGTTGTTAAATTCGTCTTTTGTGTAATACATTATGTCTGTGTTCAGTGTAATAAGTCTTTAATAAAAAATTATATATCTCAAGCAAAATTGACTATTTTTTTGTCGATCTCGTTTTGGAAGCTGTCACTTATTTCAAATGAGTGTGCAGGCTGCTGTCAATAGTTGTCTGAAACAAGCCCACAACATATAGTTTTCACAGTGGTTGAACATCATCAGAAAGATACTGATTGAACACTGCCACTTTCGTGCAGTGCACAACTCATTGTGAAAGAATACTGCCACTTTCGAGCGTGCACAACTCACTGTGAAAACGGGTGTTCAGAAATTAATGAGAAAGTGGTAATTAAAAATAAAAAATAATTACAACTCTGGTATTTGAGAATTATATAACAATATAACCAGGGATATGATTTATGACTTATTGGTTCAATAAAACATGCTCAATTATAATTTTATCATTCTCTGCAACATGTGAAGTTATGACTTTTAGTGTAAAATCAATTTTTTGAATGTTGTCAAGGGAGGCAACTATTTTGGTATTCCTATTCCGCTGTGTAAATTTTATCTGGTCTTTATATCATGATTTTTTTATTGATTTTGTGTGAAGCTATATTTTGTTTTATTCGTAATAAATGTACATATTTAAAAAAAAAACAGCTATTCCTTTTCCAATTCTGCCTGTTTGTCCTCCTTAATAAGCATGCACTGACAGAGTCCTGTCATGGCTGACCTCGTTTCAAAGTAATAAGAAAAACGTGCTGAGTGAGCTGCTGAGCGAGGATATAAAAGTCACAGGTAATAATGACAAGTCATCATTCTTTTTTGAGCTGACCTCGTGTCTTGTTGATTCTGTCACTTATTTTCTCATACTGTCTGCGGACAGTTGATCACGATGATTTATTTCACTTTCTTGTTAATACGGTATTTAGTATATACAAAATTTGTACTGCAATGCAATGTCGTCTTCGGATAATCACAGTGATGGAATGGGGGGCTACGGCTCCTATCCATATTCTCTTGACAAATATTATTCTTCATTTATTTGCCTCTGAGACCGAAATAAGTTCTTTAGGTGGGTTCGATTTGGCCCATCATCCTATTACACATGATTCTGAAACTGGCATCAAGTCTGAAAAATGTTCAGCCACAAAACCTGCGGGTCAATGTCACATTGTTTGTAAACACACAACCAAAATCATGGAACCCAAGACCACTAAGCGGAAAGGGAAAGATCCTGTAAAGCGGAAGGGCAAATCCTCAAAATGCAATGATGCAGTTCTAAAAACAAAAAAGTCTTCGGAACTTTTGAATGAAGACACTATAATTATTTTAAAAGGAAAAGTTAAAAAATTTATAGTAATTTATATATTTTTTATACTTACCAATGACCCAGACTTAGCTGGTGCCTACTCTTAAATTCTAGGGCCAAACACAGATTTTGCACCCCCCCCCCCCAAATTTGCATCAAAATCCAAAACATATATGTCCTATGTGGTCCTCCATACTTTTATTCACTGCGCATGCGCAGTGTCAAGGAAGTCCAAAATTGGAGCCAACTCCTCATTCTTACAACCAGTGCCTGGTAAGCATTATATAAACAGTGGGGAGGTACGAGTTCCCAACTCATGGGAGGGCCATCCCCGTCTAGGTCATTGGTAAGTATAAAAAATATATAAATTACTATAAATTTTTTAACATTTTTATACTGCACCAATGACCCAGGCTTAGCTGAACAGAAAAAAGGCTGGAGGGCCTAGGACATAAGGGATAATCCAATAGACTCAATTACATGTAAACAGAATTATCCCCCCAGGGAGAAGAGGAGAACAGGCTTTACATGTATCTTTCTTGTTTATACCAAAAAAGAAAGACACAATACCATTCCGTAATTGAGCACAGTAACATCAATCATCTCTATTAACATCCAGTATAACCCATTATACTAATTTATTAAAGGAAAGCCAATAAATAAAGATAGTCCAGACAATGAAACTCTTCATACTCATTTAAAAGTGTCCGAGGATTGTATATTAACGCTCGTATGACACGTGACATATCATCGCGTGAGAACCATAAGGTTCTATCTTCCAGTGGAAGATAGAACCTTATGGTTCTCACACGACGATATACAAAAGCTTCACACCAAGCTACATTTTAAAAATATTACATAAATGAGATAGACATTAGCTTTACACTATAAAACCATCCCAGCACCGACTCGGAATTACTGACTCCAGAGGAGGTATTCCCTTGCTTTTCACTATAAAGCATGTGATATAAGGAAACACCATCCTCCCCCCCCCCCCCTTCCCCCTGCTCTGGGTCAAATACCCCAGAAAGAAGAGGGCAGCAGGACAGAGACACTGCCGGAACAGAAAGCCTGCATAACTGCAACTGTTTTGTGGACGACATTCTGAGCAACAGATAACGGACCTAAACAACGCAGGTCGCCAGAAATGGACTCAATATTTTTAAGACAAAAATTTGTGAACGCGGAAGGCTGAGACAAATATGCAGCCTTCATCAAATCGGTAATAGAACACTATTAGTATAAGCCCAAGATGTAGACAGCACTATTACTTCATGCGCCTAAATCTTAAGCACAGACTGCTGAGATGAAGATAATTTATCATAAGCATGGATAGTTAATTGAATCCACCTTGCAACAGAATGGACCGTAATGTCCTTTCTATTAGGCAGCAAAAACAGAAAGAAATGCTTAGGCCATACAAAGTTGATTGTCTGTTTCCCAGGCCATTTTTTTCCAAAAAAGCATGCAGGCGGGTGTTTTTTTTTTTATTTTTATTTTCTTCCCGAGAGGTTGTTTGTGGTAATTTCACCCCCACCCAAACGCCTGGTGGACCTCGAAAACTTTCGCAAATATATTGGTTATTCACCATAGGGGTGTTGGGTCATAAATGAAGTGGGGTTTGAATGTTTGTTTTTTCAGTGAAACGTGAAAATTATAACACAGGACGAAACGCCTCGTGGGTGAAACGTCTCGGGTTGAAACGTCTCCGGGACAAATCAAATGTCGAAGTGCCAACTTTCACAGATTTATTTTACCCCCCCAAAAAAATCCTTTCACAACCTGCCTAATAAAATCGTGAATCGCAATTTTTCCCCATTATATTCAAAATTATCACAACCCATTTGAACGGGCAGTTCATCCATAAATCATATTTTTCGGAAATCTGAAAATGAAATACAGAACGAATGTTTGCGTGTTTTTATTAACCAATTCGACAGCACATACCTGCCTATATGCGATTTATTTTCAACTATGACTGTTACTTTTATATCAAGCAAC
Organism: Pictodentalium vernedei; assembly: GCA_031216915.1. NCBI lineage: Eukaryota > Metazoa > Mollusca > Scaphopoda > Dentaliida > Dentaliidae > Pictodentalium > Pictodentalium vernedei. The sequence continues at coordinate 428,234,744 of CM062295.1, forward strand.
GGTTACTAATAGTTATCCAATTATCCTGCATCTCAAATGCATTTATTTAAATTAACTGAGAAACTCGTAACGGTTTCAAATAACAGTACACAAATTCCCAAAGACGGTTCAACCTGTTTGACTCGCATCTGTCAATATCGGATTCGGCAGTTGCAGTGGTACTCCCTGAGTTAACCACTGAATATCTGCCCAAGTCTGAATCTCATGTTTCACATGATTCGACAAGATGATGTTCATTTCGAGCGTATAAGTCTTCACACTCCAATTCTGAGTAAAAAATATCTGGAGTGGACGAGTGCGTAGCCGCCCCATCGGAATAAGATCTGTAGCGGCTCCGCACAACCCTGTCAGTCTCATGAATTCTCTCGCTGTTACTACATCTGAGTGAAGACAAAAGCGAGCGTAACAACTGACTAATTTCGCTCTGGTTAACGGCAGACGAACGAGATTGTTGTGCGCCTCGAAGCTCATTCCCAGGTGGGTGAATGACTTGGACAGCACTAGATCAGACTTCTTTTCATTTACTATGAAACCGAGATGTCGAAGCAATTGAAGCAGACTCTGAACATCGTTCTAAAGCGTTAACTTGTTGCCATACCTCTGAAGAATGTCGTCCAAGTAGGCCGACGTTACCACAGACGAATGAGCTCGGAAATGAGCCATTACCGAGTTCATTATCCGAGTGAAGGCCCAGGGCGCTAGATTCAGACCAAAGCACATTGCTCGGAACTGATAAACGACTCCTAGGACAGCGAAGCGAAGATACTTTCTGAACGCCGGATGTACCACGACGTGAAAGTACACATCCTTCAGATCTATGCTCGCAGCATAATCGTTCACTCGAATGCTTGCTCTGACCGATCGGATGGTCTCCATATAAAATTTCGGAGCCACGATCAGCTTGTTTATCCAGCTGAGATCTATAACTGGACAAAACGAGCCGTCAGGTTCTAGAACCAGGAACAGGTGACTGTAGAAACCTGGAGATTCCTGGTTTTCTACGACGTCGATAGCGTTCTTGTCCAGAAGAGACTGAACTTCTGATTGAAGCGAATCTCTCTTCTGAACGTTTAACGGAAGCTGAGTCCAATGTGGACTTCGAGTTAATGGAGGTTTTTCCTTGAAGGACAGTTTTAGACCTTCGGAAATAACCCCTTGCACCCATGGGTCGTCCGTAATTGACAACCAATTGGTTAAGAATCTCGACAGCCTTCTGCCCACTGGAACGCAATAGAGATTTAGACCATCACCTCCTGGCCCTGCAAGCCTTGCAGGAGGAGAAACCACATCCTCCACGACCCGCATCTCGCCCAGTCGACCTAGGAGCGTCTGACCAGTTATCTCAGCCAGCATTACGACCCCTACCTGAGTCGCTACTCTGACGGTCTCCGGAGTAAGACGTAGAGGTTTTCTTAGATCCTCTATAAGAACTTCCCTTGGACGTATTCGCCCCCAAAGTGCCTGCCTTACTCCTCTCTGCTGAGTCCAACTTTTTCAAAGCAGATTTAAAAGCAGAGAATCCGAAGCTTTCTTAGTAATCTGCTCATAGATTATAGAAAGCTTACCGTCGAAGAGAAGCTCTCCTGAGACCGGAGCAACTGGAAGAAAGTTTTTCACCTTACTATCCACTCTTGTGGATGCAGCCAGGGCAGCATCACGTTTGACAAACTCCAGATTGCCACTGAAAGGGTGGAGTTAAACTAGAATATGCTATGGCCCTCAAAAGAACTCTCAAGGAAGCTTTAAACATCCTGAAATTCTTTTCCGTCGAGACGTAATGATAACGCTCTGGTAAGGTGATCTGCATAAGATAATGCGTCTAAGCTGATTCTGTTAGACGAGATAGTCATCACCAGCGTACTGGAATAAATCGACATAGACGCCAGCAATGACAACTTCAAGTTGTCTGCCTGGTTGTCTAAATGCAGAGGAACTCTCGGCACGCCCTGTCCTGCCATTTCAAATCTATTTCTATGATTGATGAAAGGCAGCTGTAGAGCATGAGACGATAAGAAACCTGATTTGCCAGTCTTAGAGGCTAGCTTGAATATAGCATCATTAAGAAGTTCAAATGTCCGCGTGACATTTCTGGACTGGGTCGGAATGTCGGGCGCAATGTCCCTATTCCGGCCGAATAAATCTGTGTCCAGTGAAGCTTCCAGTTTCTTATCAGGTAACGCAGCATTTTGGTCCAGAGAAACAACTTCTAAAAGGTGTTGCCGGATGAAATCTACGGCTACCTTAAGTTGTTCGGAAAGGGAAAATTTCAGCTCCGCTGATTCCCTTTCACCATCCGACTGGACCACATGAGAATCTCGGCCGTCCCTTTCTGACTCTGCAGAGGAGCGAACCGACCCAGCTTCCTCAGACAGATTCTTTTCTGAAAAAGTTTTTGATGGCTGCTGCGATGAATTGAGCTATCTGTGATAGCAAGTCCATCACGGAGGCCTGCAGAACCGCGGTCTTACGTAATTTAGCAGCTGGAAGCTCCTGGGACATTAATTCCTGCATACTTCTTGTATGCGAACGTCCCGACTGGAAAGGCCTCGTGTCCATGGCTAGCGAATGGCATGACCTGGTCCACGTGGAATCCCTGGTCGGCGAAGCAGGCTGGATATCTGCGGTCACATAGCCAAGGTGTGGTCGTGTGTGCTGATGTGAGGATGAGGAAGCCAATAGCCAAGCCGCGTCGGACTGTCTATGCGATGGAGCGTCTCGAGCAGGTGGAGTGGACGTATGCTCCGACTGACGAACATTACATACAACAACATCTGGGCCCAGGTGTTGTTGTAAGAGAGAGGGGGCCTCTCACGCTCGCAGTCCGGGTAGACCTGGATGAGCTAGCTACTGGACTGACTGGTTTCGTCCGTTCCATCCTCCGATCCATCGTCGCCGGGTGTGCGTGATCCGAGATTATAGTGCTCGCAACACCCCTTCTCCTCTTCTGGACCGCAACGGACGAACCCAGTGTCACAACCATTTCGTGAATGATTGCTTCACCTGGGGAGCTAGCGGGCGACAAGTGACCATCGATCCTACTAGGGACCTCTTAGACACTTGCCGCATTTCTTTGAGCACTTTGCCATTAGCTCTTTATTGCGACGACGGAAGCACACTTTTGAAGACATCACGGAAACATCAGCCTGTTGTTGTTCCTCTGAAAAAGAGACTGCAAAAACTAGAGTGACCCTGTGGAGAGAGGACCGGCATGGACCTCTCACCACTAACAATATACCGTGACACACGTCTCCAACGTTTGTCATCCGAATTGGCACACACTGAACAAGAATTAGTGGAGTACACAGACTACAGCAAATACAATGAACATGAGAATCAGAGGAAGACTTCCTCGATTTACAATTGAACAATATTCTTTCATATTGAAAAAATATTAAACAGTCATCGTACTCGCACCAACCCTTGAAAACAAAGATACATAATGATAATAATCCATTACAAACATTTCGAAAATTAATTCAAAAGAAAAACTTTTTTCGAAAAATTTTTAAGATGAGCCCAGGTTCCCAATGAGAACGATGAGCCCAAATAGATCCCAAAAAAGCCTAAGTGTGGACAAAAATTTTAAAACATGTCTAAAAATTAATGTTACACTTACGGACAATATTAATGTATCTGGCTATGAGCAGAACTAATAGAAGACAAGGAATCACTGTCAGAAGTAACCGTTGTCAACATAAACAAAAGAGAATAAAAACTGGAAACAAGACTCCAGGCACTAAAAATATGGCCCGAAATCAGAAACCAATTTTAACACTATCTGATGTAAAACAGAGGCTTCCTGAGAAGAAACTGCAGTACATCAAATGGTAGATGCTTGACCGCAACGCCTAACCACCCTAGGGTGAGGACGTAACCATGGGGAAAAACAGAAAAAACATTCTGTTACCAAGCCAAAACTCCCAAGAAATTTCAGTTAAAAAAAAATTACAAAAATTATGCCAAAAGCATGGGAGAATAGCAAGGGGGGTATAAAGGAATGGGAGAGAGGAAACTCTGAACAAACTGTGGAAATTTCATAACAAGAATGTAAACATCAGGCCCATGCCCCGAAATTAGGGAACATGAAATAATTTTGCATAAAAATTATAAGTTACAGCCCTGAACACATCCTTCCACTGTTTCTCCCTCTCATCCTCTTATTTCATCCTTAGATCCACCATTTCTTTCATGATTTTGTGTCTGTCATCATTTAAACTGAGATTATAAGCACAGATATCAGTGAGATGTTACTAATTGAAGGGCCAAACAAAGAATGAGGATTTGGCTCCAATTTCGGACTTCCTTGACACTGCGCATGTGCAGTGGATAAAAGTATGGAGGTCCACATAGGACATATATTTTTTGGATTTTGATGCAAATTTGGGGGATTGGGGCTGCAAAATTTGTGTTTAGCCCTAGAATTTAAGAGTTAGCACCAGCTAAGTCTGGGTTATTGGTACAGTATAAAAATAGGGGTTTTCCACAATCACTGGCTATATTGTCAGTATATCCTCTCTGTTAAAAGTTATGACTTCAAAACAAATTGTTACAATTGAGACTGATATGGCCTTTGCCAGAACTGTAAATTCATAACCTGCAGGTCAAAGTGAAGATACTGGTCGTACAACCCCATGTGATTTCGACCCTGCATCTGTGTTTGGCTTACTCACTTCCGAGAGTGATGAACATTTTTTTCTGATTGTGAAATCACAAATTTACCACAATCTAGTACTAGTTCTACCAATCCTGCCTCAAATTCTCAGGTTGCACCCCCAGATATATTACTCAATTCCTCTTCTTCAGGGCCAGCAATTGGTGACACCAGCCTTGTGAAATTTATCAACAAATGTTGCAGTGAGCAATACAAGCCTAAAGATACTTCAGATTTATATGACAAATCTCCAAAGCCTGACCACTGCCCTCTGATAATTGCCCCAAAGGTCAAACCTGCGATCTGGACTCCGTTCAAGCACGCTAACAAAAAGTTTCTTTGTCACAGAAGACATTCAATTACAGTATATTCAAAAAATGTTGGCAGGTGCTCTCACATGCTTCTTATAACTATCATGGAACTTTTCACTGATACTTTTGATACCGATAAGATCGAATCTCTCATTATTGATTCACTATCCCTGCTTGGGGCATCTACTTTTGAAATCTCCCTGTTGAGGCGTCTTTTTGAAGTCCATGCTGAAGGGCAAATACAGTTCATTGTGCTTACCAGAAAAGCCTATTACTACTCAAGTGTGTTCATCTTTCCAAACAACTCAAGTCTTTGAATGAATGGGAGTTCTTACTTCCTCTTACAGGAATACATCCAATCGAATGTACCGAGGCTCTTGGAGCAACCCCAACTGGCTAAGTGGTAATTATCCTCGGAAACGAGGAAACTTCACGCCTTGGACGAAACAGAACACCTTTCCCAGGAACAGCTACCAGGGAAAGTAACTAAGTCAACCTTCTGGTTCTCTCAAACTTTTTTCTGGATATATGGAAACAGCTTACCTCAGATCAGTGGGTGTTGGACACTATTCAGGGTTATAGAATATCATTTACCACACACTCTTTCCAACACAATCTGCCTTGCAGTATTCCATTCTCTCATACCGAGTCTGAAATCTACTGCAACGAGGTGCACTCATTATTCAATACGGGTGCCATTTCGGTGTCTACACCAGAAGAATCTCATTTCCTTTCTACTAGTTTTTTTGCGCCGAACGAAAAATTCGACATATCGAGTAGTCTTCGGCATCTGGACAAAATTCAAACTTGGAAAACTGGATTTTTGTTTTAGAATTTATTCAACCACAAATGTTTTTCGCATCCATTGCTCTGAGAGATGCTTATTTCAGTGTACCAACCTATCAAATCAGTCACAGGTATTTAAAGTTTTTTTCTGGACTGGGACACTATATGAGTTTATGTGTCTCCCGTTTGGGTTTTCCTTGACACCCCTAGTGTTCATGAAAGTTTTAAAACCGATTTTTGTCTACTTCAGGAAACGGGGAATTTTCTGCTCATCGTATCTCAACGATTCTCTCATTCTCATGACAAATCTTTGTGCCAACGGGACACTCAGTACCTTGTATCCACATTACAGTCTCCTAAAAAAAAAAAAAAAACCCAAAAAAAACCAAACAAACATCAATTCTTCTACCATCCTAAATGATTACTTATCATGGGTTCCAGATCGATTCTAGGACTGGAGACACCTAAAATAGCAATCATCAAAATGGGAATCCATGATTTTCTCAGATCAGCAAGTGTTACTGTTCAACAATTAGCCAGAGTTATTGGCCTCTGTGTGTCAACATTCAGAGCCTTCAGGCTTGGCCCATTACATGTACATTCTTTAGAAAAAGTTAAAGTCACAGCCTGAAATGGCACGGATAACCATCACCGACTGGTCACACTATTACCAAATTCAACAAAGGAACTTCTTTGGTGGATTACGCACATTTCTACCAACCATGATAAACTGATGTGTCCGCCTCCTATGGATTTTTTATTTGGAAACCGATGCCTCTTCATCAGGTTGGGGGTGTAGGGGGGAAGGAGGGGGGGGGGGGGGGGGCTTAATTTGGCCAGTCTGAGACAAATGGTCAATGGTATCTACATGAATCCACATTTCACATTAATAAACATGAATTACTGGCAATTTTCTTTGGCTCGAAAAGTCTCTGTTCCGACGCTTATCACTGTCATATTTGTATTAACTCTGACAATACTTCCACAATTCATTACCTCTACTGACACAGTGGTACATCCATTTGATTTTTCAGTATTACAAAGAACATTTTGTAGTAGTGGGTTAACAAACACATCCTATTACCAGCAACACATATTTCAGGTAAAATGAACAGGCCGATCATCTGCTCAGGAATTTTAATATATCTTTAGCATGGCAATTGAACACTAAAGTGTTTGCATAACTCACAACTGTCTTTTTTCATCTGTTTGCCATTGGACTTAAAGCACAACTTTCCAAATTTGTTTTGTGACGGCCTGATCCTGAAGCAATATTTTGTGATGTTTTCTGCTTGAATTGGCATTCTTTCAGTCCTTATATTTTTGGGAGGGCCATAATCATTGCCATTTTGGCCTCCACAACTCTGGTCTCCACTCTTGCTGAGATGTCTAGCATCCATACCAGTTCTGATTTCTTCCCACAAAAATCTGCTACGGCTACCAAATAGCTCCAAAACACACACGTTGACAAGACGGTTGAGTTTAGCCACCTGCAATGTATCAGGAGTTACCTCTGTGGTTAGGGTTTTTTTCAAATACAGCAGCCTCACATATCTCAGCCTCCTGGAGGTAAAGTACCAACAATATGACCATGCTTGACGAAGATGGGTCCTTTGTTGTCGTTGATACCAGAAAAATATTACACAACCTTCTGTATTAGATTTCATAGAATACTTGACTGACTTGACCAGTTCTGGCCGTTCCTATTCTGTTTAAATACTCATACGGCCTTGCTTGTACAGACTCTGTGGTTATTGGTTGGATTGTGACCTTCGTGATTCTCCTTTAGTATCATGGTTTATGAAGATGGTGTTTAAGGTTCCGCTCCACAGTTTCGCACTATTGCACAGGGGTGAAATTCTAAACATAGGGCATATGTTGAAACTAAGGCCATGTAAAATTGAGATATATTTTTAGTATCAGATATGATTACATTAGGCTATTTGTTAGACAAAAGAATTTGAAGTTTTGGTCCCAAAGTTGGATTCTGATACAGGGGTAAATTACCAGATGAATTATGGGAAACAGAGGCTTCGAAAAATTGGCTATTTTTTAAAATGTAATTTTTACACGGGTTTGTTACCAGACAGGTAACTAAAAAATGAGACGGAAACATATAAATTTTTTTTTGCATTTTAGAAACAGGGGATGCTCTGTTCCAGGGGTGGGTAGGTGGGGGTTGGTGGGAAAATTCTGCTTTTGAGGCTGCTAGGTGGCTGAAAATGACTGGTTTCGGCATTTTTTCATGCAATTTTTTCAGGTTGAAGTCTGGCCTTTGACAATAAATTATTCCACCCACATTCAGATTGTTTATTTCTACTTAGTCAGATAGTGTTATATGTTTTTTGTGGATTTGGGAAATGTAATACATATTATGAGTTAGATAACTAAGCTACAGAATATTAGCATTTGAAGAGAGTGTATGGCATGTCTTATTTGGAAATGCCTGGAAAACTGTGGAGCGGAACCTAATACCAGCCCACCACTTCCACGATATACATTTTTTGGGGGATGCTTCTTGGGTTTTACAATAATTATTTACTCTACACCCTCTCAACATCTTGAATCTGAAAGCTCTTACAGAAGGGCTTGTATGTCTTATTGCTATGTTACATCCGCTCGTGTTGAGACACTTGCGGCATTAGATGTCAATCACTTGACTTTTCAGGACCATCCAGCTGTTTTCTTGTATTAATTCACTCCTTCACATTACCGAAATTAAAAGATATCAACTGCCAGTAAAACTGAGAAAAATTTCACAATTCATCCCTGTGTGTCTCTTCTGTTCTGAAACATTATCTAAAAAGAAGAAAACCAATCAGAAAACATTCTCCACTTTCATATAAGACTGAAAATAAGACATTTACATCTGTTTCTAATGTAACCATATCCAGGTGGATATGCAGGGTCCGGAACTGATGTTCACCAATTTAAGGCTCATAGCACCAGGGGAGCTGTGTCTTCTACCATTTTTTTCAGTTATGGGTTTCTGTTGGCACTCCTCGCAAACTTTTTAGTATTCTTGTAGCAGACCCGTTTGATGAGAGGTTTTGTCACAGTTTACTGTTGAAGGAGAAGCAACAGTTTCGATATTTTATTATTCTCTCAATGTACAATGGCATCATTATTACATAAATGGAACAGTTCTTTTTTGTTATTATTTCTTTCTTCCTGTTTTCTGGTCTGTACCACTGAAGTCAGTTATTTGCTTTGAACAGTACATGCTTATTAAGGAGGACAAACAGACGAAATTGGAAAAGGAATGCCCCAGCTCATCCGAACAAATGTGTCAGGATGAGCAGCATTTTTTCCAATGAAGCCTGTGTAGGCCGTAGTAATAAGCATCCCATCCCAGGTGGGGTGCATTCTTCCCTCCCACTGCTTGTTACTACGGCTACTGACTTCAATTACTTTAGGAACTGATGACTTGTCATTATTACCTGTGACTTTTATACCCTCGCTCGGAAGCTCACTCAGCACATTTTTCTTATTACTTTGAAACGAGGTCAGCCATGACAGGACTCTGTCAGAGCATGCTTATTACTACGGCCTACACAGGCTTCATTGGAAAGAATGCCGCTCATCCTGACACATTCGTTCGGATGAGCTGGGGCATTTTTAAATAGACTATGTTTGTCTGTTTCCAAGGGGGTGGTTTGCAGTGTTGTTTGACAAACTTACGTCCATTTCTGGTTTCGAAAATAACCTGTACAAAAAAATGAAAACAACACCACCTGGTTTTCTGTTTGTTTTATTTTATGATTGTGTGGGTCTAGTAAATAGTGACCATCAGTGTTGATATGCTCCCCTAAATCTACTGTTTGAGGGGTTGAAAGTGGTGTACAGTTATATGCATTTGGGTTGGAGGTCAAATTCACATAGGCTTGTTGAATGTGTAACCAAGACCATACCTTGGGCTGATTTTTTACAGGTGAGAAACGAGACAATTTTTCATGAACTTCTTTTGGTGTGCTTTCTTGAAAAAATGAATAAGAAAACCACCTTGTTCTTCTTCATTAATTTTGAGTTGCCATTGCCATAAAACAACTGAGGAACAATGAAAAATGTCTATAACACCGTTTTCTTACTGTGCATGCACGAAATTTGAAAGACTTTTGCCCTTTAATGAGTGAATTTTGACAATTTTACATGTTTTTCAAGCAATTAACTTGATCATTCGAGCAAGTGTATATGAATGATGTATTAAGGGTTCTACATTGTGATATAATCTTCTGGGTAGCCTAGAACGAGACCTTTTCAAAAATGTATAACTCTGTGCACATTTAGTGAAAAGGAAATAACTAAAATGACAAGATTTACGCTGCTGCATTGAACACAATTGATACTTGGTGAAAACATGCATTTTCAACCAAATAACTGTAACGAGATCCTACTTTTATCTTTTCCCTGCCATCAAAAAATACATAATACCTTCAAGAATGACGTTAATCTGTCAAATTCTGACCAGTGTAGAAGCAGCAGTATACTTAGTTTATTGTGGTTATGCTACAACTTATTTTGACTTGTACTGTATTTCCTAATCAACATTATTAGTGTGTAGCGCTGGACAGTTTTTTGGTTTTTCTATTCTGTTCCAATTTTTGTAGCAAACCAGAAAAACAAACTGCATGACCCTGCAAAAAGTTGCTGAGTGGTTTTACTGTGTTTATGTATAAACTGAACAAACTATCTTACAGGAAGGTAACTGGACTAGTGACCCCTATGAACTTCCGTCATTTAATCTATCCAGCCAAGTGGCGATTTCTCATTGTATTTAGACTGTCATATTTTTTCCCTAATTGACTCATCCACTAGACGAGTCAATAAGGGAAATGAAAGGGTCAAAGATACTGTAGCACAACTTGACAAACTTGAACTTGGTGTGCCCTGTAGGGCATGTCAAGGGAATATACTGATGCCTAACTAAACTAAGTTCAAAGGTCATTGCCAGTGGAAACATTTTTTGATGGAAATGGAAGAAAATCGATAGCTCCCATCGAGAGGTCACTCCAAACAAGCATACCAGGTTTCAAAGCAATCTAATCATAAATGTGCCCTGCAGGGTGTGCCAAAGGGAAATATTGATGCTTGACTAAAATAAGTTCAAAGGTCGTTGCCCGTGGCAACATTTTTTGACGCAAATGGAAGAAAATCGAAAGCTCCCATCTAGAGATCACCCCAAACAAGCATACCAAGTTTCAAAGTGACCTGATCATAAATACGACATGTGCGATGTGCCAAAGGAAATTGTGGACATATGGATGGATGGATGGATGGATGGATGTATGGATAGATGGATGGACATACATATGGTGATGGACGAGAAGTAATGGCAATAGCTCAGCTTGACTTTGTCAAGTTGAGCTAAAAATGTGAAAATTAGAACAGGTCATAGATTAGATGAACATTATTCATTAGTCATTAGTTACCCTGATTTATGCTTTTTTCTGACTGAATAGGCTTAGCAACTTCTCCCCTAGAACCGCTAAGAATGATCAAAGGGAAGTTAGGCTGAACCCAATGGAAAAACTTACAGACAGGGCTTTTAAGGTACAAACTATCAGAGATATTTTCCATGTTTAGGAGCCAGAAGTTCAATTTACTATCTGTTCTGAACACATAGGAAAAATGCACCAAAACCAAGGTTTTTTCCTTAAATTGAACCGAAACCGAATCTGAATGAAAGTGTCAATGACACTGTAGCTCAACTTGACAAACTTGAACTTTGTAAGTTATAAGTGAAATGGCAAAATTGAAGATCATTGGTACCAATGTTATTTGGTGTAATTTCAACATAACATCATTATGTGTGCACAACGTCAAGAGTAATCCATGCATTTTAAAATGTAAACTGTAAAACTGGCTAAAGGAAGAATGTTGATACACAAATGCAGTAAGTTCAGAGGTTATTGTAAATGGCAACTTTTTTCACAGAAATGAATGCTAATCAATAGCTCTTATCTAAAGGTCTCGCCCAATGAGCACATCAACTTCAAAAACAATCCTATGATAAATGTGGCCTGTAGGCCATGTCAAAGAAGAATGTTGATGCACAAATGCAATAAATTCAAAGGTTGTTGCTAATAGCAACAGTTTTTGATGGAAATGAAAAGAAAATCGATAGCTCCTATCTTTGTCAACCTGCATGAGCATACAAAGTTTCAAAACAACCTGATAATGAATGTGCCTTCGGAGGAATGCCAAAGGAAGATGTTAATGCCCAAATTCACTAAGCTTGAAGGTCATTGCTTGTGGCTATGTTTTTTTTCTCTTTTTTATGGAAATTCCTAAATATACTCTGCAGAAAGTGCCAAAAGGGATAAGTTGCTACACAAATGCAGTAAGTTCAAAGGCTGGTGATAACGACAATAATTTTTTAAAGAAAATGAAAAAAAAATCAATAGCTCCCATCTAAAGGTCAACCCGAACACACATACCAAGTTTCAAAGTGATCCGATCATAAATGTGCCCTTAAGAGTGCACCAAAGTGAAATATTGAAGCCTGACTAAACTAAGTTCAAAGGTTGTTGCCATCGGCAACATTTTTTGACAGAAATGGAAGAAAATCGATATCTCCCATGTAGATATCACCCCCACACAAGCACATCAAGTTTCCAAGTGATCCAATTATAAATGTGCTCTGAAGGGTGTGTCAAAGGGAAATATTGATGCATAACTGCACTAAGTTTTTACTAAGTTCATCAGAGGTCATTGCCAATAGCAACTATTTTTGACGGAAAGGGAGGAAAACAAGAGCTCCCATCTAGAGGTCACCCAAAACAAGCGTACCAAATTTCAAAGTGATCTGGTCAAAAATGTGCACTGCAGGGTGAGCCAAAGGGAAATATTGATGCACAACTGTACTAAGTTCATCGAAGGTCATTGCCAGCGGCAACATTTTTTGACGTAAATCGAAGAAAATCTGTGGCTCCCATATGGAGGTAACACCAAGCAAGCATACAAAGTTTCAAACTGATCTGATCATAAATGTGCCCTGTAGGGCATGCCAAAGGAATATATTGATGCCTGACTAAACTAAGTTCAAAGGTCATTGCCAGCAGCAACATTTTTGGATGGAAATGGAAGAAAATTAATAGCTCCCATCTAGAAGTCACTCCAAACAAGCATGCCAGATTTCAAAACAATCAGATCATAAATGTGCCCCGTAGGGAGTGCCAAAGGGAAATATTGAGATCTGACTAAACTAAGTTCTAAGAACACTGCCAGTGGCAACACTTTTTGATGGAAATGGAAGACAAACCGATAGCTCCCATCTAGAGGTCTCCCCAAACAAGCATGCCAGGTATGAAAGCAATCCGATCATAAATGTGCCCTGTAGGGGGTGCCAAAGTGAAATATTGAGATCTGAGTAAACTAAGTTCTAAGAACGTTGCCAGTGGCAACATTTTTTGACGGAAATTGAAGAAAATCGATAGTTCCCATCTAGAGGTCAACTCAAACAAGCATACCAAGTTTCAAAGTGACCTGATCATAAATGAGAGCTGTGAGGTATGTCAAAGGAAATTGTGGACGTATGTATGTACGCTGATGGACGAGAAGTGATGGCAGTTGCTCAGCTTGACTTTGTCAAGTTGAGCTAAAATTCAAAACCTCCAAGCTCTATTAGTGAGAGAATTATGAATGTAAAGGACAAAACCAACAACACATATTATGATACATTTATGCTGGTCTCCAAGTTGATACTGAAATCATTCAAATTCAGATGCAGAACAAAACAATACAAGAAAAATAAGACAATCAGGTCTCTTCTCACAAAGCTAGTTTACCTCTTGATTAATTTGTTTAGAATAGAGAATGAAGTTAACCCCTTTGATCGATTCTCCTTCACTTTGCACCTTCCCCTGAAATGAAGATAAAAATAAAACAAATATTATTGAAGTTATTTTTAAAAAGAAAAAAACAAATAGGCTCTTCTTTTTATTGTTTGACAACTGCTGTTCTGCTGGAATTAATCACATTTTCAAACCACAATACAGAATATATGAGACCATTTTACAACTCATTCTCAGAACTGTTATCCTTTTACTTAACATGGCTGGAGATGATATTTTCAAATATTTTACTGGAATGCCTGAAAGATTTAATTCATTGCTGGCAAAAATTCAAAAAGATACGATTTGAAAAGCATTTTTTGTCACTAATGCTAACCAATTTTTCAAAAAGCTATTTCATTAGGAAAGGTTAAAAACCAGGTCTTGAAAACCAAGATTAACAAGAGCGCACATATCGCTGAAGCAATACAATGTCCCCTACTGGACTAATGAGCATTAATAATTATAAAAATGTTATAACCTAGATGTGATCAGCATGAATTCCGTTGAAGCGTTTCCAAAAAAAGTCTGGAAAACTGATATTTTGGCACTTTTCCATATTTCCAAGGGCCATAACTCACACAAGAATAATGCAAACTCAAACTTGATCTGTAAGTTATCGTTCTATAGTAGATTATCAAGAATGAAATCATTCGGTCGAAGCATTTCCAAAAAAAGTCCGGAAAACTAAAGTATGACTGACAGACTGACTGACAGACTGACGGAAGGACCTAGTACAAATGAAACTTGATCTGTAAGTCATCGTTCTATAGTAGGTTACCAAAAATGAAATCATTCCGTTGAAGCATTTCCAAAAAAAGTCCAGAAAAGTTAAAAAATTTATAGTAATTTATATATTTTTTATACTTACCAATGACCCAGACTTAGCTGGTGCTAACTCCAACAAAACCAGGGCCAAACACAAATTTTGCCCCCCAATCCCCAAAATTTGCATCCAAAACAAAAAGAAATCATGTCCTAAAGGACCTCCATAGTACGCCTCTACTGCGCATGCGCAGTGACGCAGTCGTCCCGAAATTGGCGCCAATTATCATTCTTACTGGCAGTGCCTGGTCAGCGCTATGTACTCAGCGGGGAGGCAAGAGTTCCCAACTCCAGGGAGGGCCATCCCCGTCTGGGTCATTGGTAAGTATAAAAAATATATAAATTACTATAAATTTTTTAACATTTTTATACTGTACCAATGACCCAGACTTAGCTGAATAGTAAACAGGCTGGAGGGCCTAGGACATAGAGGAAAATACAATAAGCTCAACTATATAGTAAAGAGGTAACCCCTTAAGGAGAAAAGGAGTATTAGGCTTTACATGTATCTTTCTTATTTAATATTAAATTAGAAAGATACACTACCCTTAATAATAGAGCACAATAACATTCATGTTCTCTATTAACATCCAGTATAACCCTTATACTAATTATTTTTAAAGCAAGCCAATAAATAAAGTAGTCCAGAGAATTGAGAATCTTTATAATCATTTAAAAGTGTCCGAGTATTGTATATTAAAGCCCGTTTGACACTTGACATATACAAATGCTTCACACCGAGCTACACTTTAAAAATAAGACATGAATGAAATTAAACATTAATATTACACTTTAAAACCATCCCGGAAGCGACTCAGAAATACTGTCTTGGAGGAGGCATTCCCTTGCTTTTCACTATAAAGCAGGTGACCTAAGGGAACACCCCCCCCCCCCCCCCCCTTCCCCTTGCCCTGGGTCAAATAGCCCAGAGCGAAGAGGGCAGCCGGACGGAGTCACTGCCGGAACAGAAAGCCTGCATACCTATAGTTGCAACTGTTTAGTGGACGACATTCTGAGCAACAGATAACGGACCTAAACAATGCAGGTCTCCAGAAATGGACTCAATATTTCTGAGATAAAAATTCGTAAATGTGGATGGCTGAGACCAATAAGCAGCCTTCATTAAATCTGTAATAGCAACACTATTAGCATAAGCCCAGGAAGTAGAAAGAGCTCTTACTTCATGAGCAGAAATCTTAAGCACAGACTGCTGAGAAGAAGATAAATCTTCATAAGCAGTACGGATAGTTAACTGAATCCATCTAGCAATAGAATGGACTGAAATGTCCTTTCTATTAGGCATCAAAGACAGAAAGAAACGTTTCCGTCCCTTTCTGATGAACTGAGATCTCTGTTTATAGATACGTAGTGCTCTAACAGGACAGAGTAAAGGCCTACGCCCGTCTGAAGACGGAAGAGCCTTAATAACAATAGGTTCCGGATATTTATTAGGAGCCTGATTCTTAGCTAAAAAACCCACATTAGTAGTGAAGGTGATAGTGTTCCCAACACTACGATAATGAGAATCATCCACCGATAGTGCATGAAGCTCACTGACTCTTCTAGCAGAAGAGAAAGCTAAGAGAAAAGCTGTCTTATAAGATAAGAATTTGAAATCTACTGTCCCAAGAGGTTCAAATGGCTTTTCCTTCAATTTAAGGAGAACCCAAGCTAAATTCCACTTAGGAATTAATCTAAGAGTTCTGGGTCTATTTATCGAAAAGTTTCTAACCAATTTCGATAAAGAGACATTAGATCCAATTTGTAAACTATCATGATGTGCATAGGTATCAGATAACATAGATCTATAACCCTTTATAGTAACAGGCTGCAGTTTGATTTCGTCAAACAAGTATACTAGAAAGTTTGCAATGTCTGGTATAGAGGGATCAAATATATCTACAGAATCATCCCTACACCAACGACGAAAAACTTTCCACTTAGCCGCATAGTTTAGCGAAGAGGAGGTCCTCCTACAGTTAGAAATCGCGTCCACTGCTCGTCCTGTAAAGTGCTTGCCATGCAAGAAGGACCGCACAACGGAAAAACGTGAAGGTTGAGACCTTGCGGGTTGTGATGGAGTTGGCGCGATTTCCCCTGCGAAAGAAGATCCTCTCGTGGAGGAAGCTTCCGCGGTAGGTCCCACAACAGACACCTGAGTAGATTTATCCACGGTCTCTGTGGCGACAGAGATGCTACCAACAGAATCTTGCATTGAGATTGTTTTATCTTTAGCAATACTTGTTGAATTAACGGCGCTGGAGGATACGCATATCCTATCATTCCGTCCCAAGGGATCGACAGAGCGTCTACTGCAAATGCTCTTGGATCCGGACACGGGGACACATACGTCTGCAACTGATTGTTGAGATGTGTCGCAAATAAGTCTATCATTGGCCGTTCCCATTGGTAGCAAATCTGATTGAATACTTGTTTGTTGAGAGTCCACTCCGACGGCAACAAGCGACCCTTTCGTGAAAGGGAGTCTGCTAGCACATTCAGACGACCCGGTATGTGACGGACCGAAAGAAGAACGTGATGTTCTAACGCAAACAGAAGGATTCTTTCCGTTAGATTGAACAACGGAACTGAATGAGTGCCTCCCTGATTCCGTATATACGCCACTACTGTCGTATTGTCGGATAGGATTTGGACATGAGCATCGTGAATAATGTCCATCCAGTGACGTAACGCAAGCCAAATTGACATCATTTCCTTGATGTTTATGTGCTTGCACAGGAATTGCGGATCCCAAAGACCCTGGCATCTCGAATCCGTTGGGATTAATGATGCACCCCAACCTGTTTGACTGGCATCCGTCATAATGGTAAAACTCGGATCCGGCAACTGCAGCGGAACTCCTTGAGTTAACCACTGAATGTTTGCCCAAGTCTGAATCTCTTGTTTCACTTGATCTGACAAGAGAACGTCTACATCGAGCGAATGAATTTTCACACTCCAATTCTGAGTCAGGAAAATTTGAAGAGGACGTGTGCGTAGCCACCCCATCGGAATGAGATCCGCGGCGGCTCCGCACAGACCTATCAGTCTCATAAATTCTCTCGCCGTGACTTTGTCTGCGTGCAGACAATAGCGAGCGTAACAACTGACTAATTTCGCTCTGGTTAACGGCAGACGAACGAGATTGTTGTGCGTCTCGAAGCTCATTCCCAGATGAGTGAATGACTTGGACGGCACCAGATCCGACTTCTCCTCGTTTACTATGAAACCGAGACGTCGGAGCAATAGAAGAAGATTCTGAACATCGTTCTGAAGCGTTAACTCGTTGCCGTACCTCTGAAGAATGTCGTCCAGGTAGGCCGACGTTACCGCAGACGAATGAGCTCGGAAGTAGATCATTACCGAGTTCATTACCCGAGTGAAAGCCCAGGGTGCTAGATTCAATCCAAAGCACATGGCCCGGAACTGATACACCACTCCTAGGACTGCGAAGCGTAGATACTTTCGGAATGTCGGATGTACCATGACGTGAAAGTACGCATCTTTGAGATCTATGCTCGTTGCATAATCGTTCACCCGAATACTCGCTCTGACCGATCGAATCGTCTCCATATAAAACTTCGGAGCGACGATCAGCTTGTTTATCCAGCTCAAATCTATGACTGGACGGAACGAGCCGTCTGGTTTCGGAACCAGAAACAGATGGCTGTAGAATCCCAGAGATTCCTGGTTTTCTACGACCTCTACCGCGTTCTTCATTAAAAGAGACTGCACCTCTGATAACAGAGCGTCTCTTTTCTGTGGATTTGACGGAAGATGAGTCCACTTTGGACTTCGAGTTAATGGAGGCTTTCGTTTGAAGGATATCTTTAGACCTTCCGAAGTCACTCCTCTCACCCACGGGTCGTCCGTAATCGACGCCCACTCTTGTGAAAAACTCGACAACCTTCCGCCAACCGGAACGCGATAGAGGTTTAAGCCATCACCTCCTGGACCTGCGAGGCCTGCGGTAGGAGAAACCACGTCTTCCACGACCCGCACCTCGCCTCGTCGACCTCGGGGCGTCTGACCGATTGTCCCGGCCTGAAGGACGTCCCGAACGAGAGTCGCTATCCTGACGGTCTCTCGAATAAGACCAAGAGGACGCACCGGAACCTCTATAGGAACCTCTCTTGGGCGCATTAGACCCAGAAGTGCCTGCCTTATTCGTGTCTGCTGTATCCGACCTTTTAGGAGCGGATCTGAACAACAGAGAATCATTAGCTTTCTTTTTAATATTATCATAAATAGCGGAAAGCTTGCCGTCAAAGAGAAGTTCTCCTGAGACCGAAGCGACTCTAAGAGAGTTCTTCACCTTAGAATCCACTAGTGTGGATGTAGCTAGGGCTGCGTCACGTCTAACCAACTCCAGATTTGCCACTGAAAGGGCGGAGTTACACGTGGAATAAGCTACTGCCCTTGAAAGAAGTCTTAAAGAGGATTGTATATCCTGAAACTCTTCCCCTTGAAGGCGCAGTGATAACGCCTTAGTAAGGTGATCTGCGTAAGGTAAGGCATCTAAATTGGCTCTGTTAGACGCAATAGCTGTTTCCAACACCGCGGTTGGAATAGAAGCTGACGACGGTAATGATAGCTCTAAGTCTTCCACCTCGTCGTCCATACGCAGAGGAACTCTCGGTATACCCTGTCCTGCCGTGTCGAATTTATTCCTTGCATTAATGAAAGGCAGGTTAAGAGTATTAGCGGACAAGAAACCTGCTTTCCCCGTCCTGGAAGCAAGTTTAAATATAGCGTCGTTCAATAATTCAAATGTTCTTGCAACATTATTGGACTGCGACGGAAACTCGGGAGCAATGTCCCTGAACCGCTCAAAAAATTCAGAGTCCAATGACGCTATAATTCTCTTGTCCGGAAGCGCAGCAGTCTGGCCTGACGGAACAACTTGAGGGAGAAAGTGCCGGATGAAGTCCACGGCAGCTTTATGTTGTTCCGAAAGGGATAACTCCAATTCATCCGTATCCCTTTCACCATCCGGTCGGACCTCCCGATGTTCCCGGTCGTCCGCCCCCGATGCTTCGGCGGAGCGTACCGACCCAGCGCCGTCGGATAATTCTCGATCCGACACCGTTTCTGTCGGCTGCTGGGATGCTGCGATAAGCTGTGCTATCTGCACAAGAATGTCCGACGTCGAGACCTGCGGAGGCGCGGTCTTTCGCTGCTTCGCCGAGGGCAGCTCCGCATCAGATGGCTCCCGCATACTTTTCCTATGCGAACGTCCGGAGTCCATCGGTCTCGAATCCCTGGCTGCCGGATGGTGTGACCTGGTCGCCGAAGAATCCTTCATCGGCGAAGCTGGCAAAATATCGGAGGTCACGCAGCCAAGGTGCGGTCGTGTGCACTGACGAGAAGAGGAAGCCTTAACAGTCTCTGCGGACTGCTTATACAACGGAGCGTCCCGAGCGACGGACGTATGCTCCGCTAAAGACACATTTTGTACCACAACATCTGGTCCCAGATGTTGTTGTACGAGAGAGGGGCCTCTCTCGCTCGCGGCCCGGCTGGACCTGGACGAGCTAGGAACCGGACTAAAAGGCTTCCTCCGTTCTCGTTTACTATCCGCCGTCACTGGGTGTGCATCTATTATGTTTATAGTGCTCGCATCACCCAAAATTTCCTCTTGGACCGCATCGGACGAACCCGGCTGCCGAACCATTCGGTGAATGGACGCTACACCGGGCGAGCTAGCGGACGACATTTGTCTAATCTCCATGAGCACTTTTGCCGCTAGCTCTGAATTCATTTATGACGACGGACGCACACTTGAAGAAGATAACATGGAAACATCACCCTGTTCTGGTTCCTCTGAAATAGAAACTGAGAGAGTAGAGTGACCTTGTGGAGAAAGAGCCGGCATCGCTCTTTCTCCAGAAACAACATATCGTGACACACGTTTCCAATGTTTCTCATCCCAATGTTCACATATAGGACAGGGATTAATGCGAGAACACTGACTACAATTAATACAATGATCATGAAAGTCAGAGGAAAATTTCTTCCTATTACAATTTGAACAATGTCCCTTCATTGTGAAAGAACAACAATAAGTCCTAGTTACTCGCAAAAACCCCTGACACAAAGATACATAATAACATGATCCATTAATAAATGAAAAAACAATTGCAAAACAAAATAATTTTGAAAAAATATTTTTTCAGAGAAGCCCAAGTTGCTGAAAAGTAACGTTGAGCCCCGATGGATCCGATGGCAAAGTGTGGTCAAAAATTTTAAATTTATATAAAATAATTAATGAGACACTTTCGGATAATATAAATGTATCTTATAATGAGATAAACTACCACAAAGGCAAACAGCCCCCCTCAAAAAAGGCTGTTGCCCATGAAAACAAACAGTGTAAACACACTAGAAAACATGACTCCAGGCACTGAAAAAACTGGCCCGGAATCAGTCATCAATTACACTCTATCTGATGCAAAACAGAGACTCCCAGGGGAGAATCTGTAGAACATCAGATGGAAGATGCAGAACACAAACGTTATACACCCATGGGTGAAAACGTAACTATGGGGAAAATAACAGAAAACATTCTGTAACAAAGCAACTCTCCCAGGAAATTTTAGAAATGAAACTTCTCAAAAATATGCCAAAAGCATGGGAGAATTGCCAGGGGGGACTTTAGAAGGCTAGGGGAGAGGAAACACTGAATAAGCAGTGCAACAATTAGCAAGAATGACAACAAGAGGCCCATGCCTCGAAAATAGGCAACTTAACATAATTTCATCAAAAAATTTTAAGTACAGCCCTGATTATTTTTTGCCACTTCTTTTTCCTCTCCTCCTTCTATCCTCCTTAGAATCACATTTTCTCCAAAAATTACGTGTCTGGCATCCTTTAAACTGAGATTTACAAGCACAAAGATCAGTGAGATGTTGACTGATGAAGGGCCAAACAGAGAATGATAATTGGCGCCAATTTCGGGACGACTGCGTCACTGAGCATGCGCAGTAGAGGCGTACTATGGAGGTCCTTTAGGACATGATTTCTTTTTGTTTTGGATGCAAATTTTGGGGATTGGGGGGCAAAATTTGTGTTTGGCCCTAGTTTTGTTGGAGTTAGCACCAGCTAAGTCTGGGTCATTGGTACAGTATAAAAATCTGATATTTTGGCACTTTTCCATATTTCCAAGGGCCATAACTCACACAAGAATAATGCAATCAGCATGAAACTCAAACTTGATCTGTAAGTCATCGTTCTATAGTAGATTACCAAGAATGAAATCATTCGGTTGAAGCATTTCCAAAAAAAGTCCGAAAAACTAAAGTACGACTGACTGACAGACTGACGGAAGGACCTAGTACAAATGAAAATTGATCTGTAAGTCATTGTTCTATAGTAGGTTACCAAAAATAAAATCATTCCGTTGAAGCGTTTCCAAAAAAAGTCTGGAAAACTGATATTTTGGCGCTTTTTAATATTTCTAAGGGCCATAACTCACACAAGAATAATGCAATCAGCATGAAACTCAAACTTGATCTATATGTCATTGTTCTATAGTAGGTTACCAAGAATGAAATTATTCGGTTAAAGCATTTCCAAAAAAGTCCGGAAAACTGATATTTTGGCGCTTTTCCATATTTCCAAGGGCCATAACTCACACAAGAATAATGCAATCAGCATGAAACTCAAACTTAATCTGTAAGTCATTGTTCTATAGTAGTTTACCAAAAATGAAATCATTCCGTTGAAGCGTTTCCAAAAAAACTCCGGAAAACTGATATTTTGGTGCTTTTCCATATTTCCAAGAGCCGTAACTCACACAAGAATAATGCAATCAGCATGAAACTCAAACTTGATCTGTAAGTCATCGTTCTATTGCAGTTTACCAAAAATGAAATCATTCCGTTGAAGCGTTTCCAAAAAAACTCCGGAAAACTAATGTGTGACTGACAGACTGACAGAGTGCAAACCTATAGTCCCCTCCGGCGATGCCGGTAGGGGACTAAAAATTCAAGGGCATCAAGCATCTGAAAATGCCCTACATCCAGAAGATAGGGGAAAAACTGATGAAAGAATGCAATAAATACAGAGAATGACACGCATGTGTGAATGGGTTAATCAATATGGCACGAGTGGCAGTGCAGAAGGATAGAATGAGAGGCCACAGGCCTCGAGTTTTATCCTTCTGCGATGGTACAAGTGCCATATTGATTAACACATTCACACACACGTTTGTTCTGTGTTTATTACATGCCTTCACGTCTATAAAAAAAATTATTAGAAGGACACTCAGCAATTCATTTGACACCTACCAACAAAAAGAATACATTTTATCGCCAACCAAATATGCGAGGGGAACCTGTGTTACTATTTCATCCCCTGAGTTCCAATGAGTTCTCTGTGCCTACTGGCACATAGAACACATTGGAACTTGGGGAACGTTTTCAGCTATCGCTAGCAATTCAAATTGTAATTGTGTCACAATTTGTAGAAAATTCCAACGTAATTTCGCTTCTATCTAAAAGTAGTCCATCAACGATTTCCATTCCACACATATGTGCGAAATGGATTTTCATTTTCCGCACGATTTAGTGTTGCTGAAGATAGGGATTACACAGAACAGGCATGTAATAAATTTAAAATATAAAATGCTGTCTTCCTTCATAATCATTATTAATTTAATAAAATGCTGCATTAGACACTCTGTTGGTGTTGGAAAGATTGAGAGGACTAAACTACCTTTTACCTTATATGACTAGCAGATCACACATGGTGATTGATTTTTTCACAATGACTGAAAATTTTTTGCATCAAAACCTAGGGACCTAGAAAGCTATGAAGAGTTGATTTGATGTCAATATATTGATGGCCTGATTCAGGAATGACATCAAATTTGGCTTCCTAATTCATATATTTTCAAATTGATGATGCATTTCTTCTCACAAAGTAGCAAATATATGTCTTCTACCAGTAGAATTGTGCTGCATAAATGAATAAATGAAAAAATAGTTGCATTTTTGGTTCAATCGGCTTACTGGAATGCATGTGTGCCTCATGATGAGTTAAATTGTTACAACAGTGCTTTTAAAGTGGAGCATGAGAATCACGACATTTGGGTACTCATGCCACCTGCGGCACCCACAAGCCACAAGGATATGCATGATAATTAGGTAATTTGGTAAAACAACATGTGTTTTAACGAAAATTAAAATTTTCTCCCAAATTTTATTTCTATTATCACACCAACACACTATCGCTTGCTTCTTATTAATTACTCTTCAAATTTTTCTTCTTGAAAAATGATAAATTTAAAGTAATTTGTATATCAATAACTCAATATTATCAAGGGCCAAACTCAAATTTTGAACCCCCCTCCCCCCCCCCCCCCCCCCCCAATTCCACAAATTTGCATACAAAACCAAAAAATTAAAAGTCCTATCTGGCCCTCCATACTTTTAATATCAGCACATGTGCAGTACTTAGGAAGAGACCGAAATTGGCACCAACATCATTCTTTGTAGACGAGCCTACTAAATAATAACTCAGCAGGGAGGTATGAGTGCCCACTCATGGGAGGGCCATCCCCATCTGGGCCATTGGTAAGTATAAAAAATATACAATTTACTTTAAATTTATCATATTTTTATACTAATAAGTAATGGCCCAGACATAGCTGAATCGTAAAAAGGTGGAGGGCCTAGGACTTAAGAATTAGCAGATCAAATACAGCTCCTAAGCCTGCATTCCAAGGTGAAAAGGAGATTAAATTAAAAAGGAATTACATGTATGTCTCTCTATACAATAATAGAGAAGACATATCATATACTACTCAAAGTTTGCTAAGCACCAAGTACATCCAACTTCCTGTTTTATGTTTTAGTTGAAATATTGTAATGAAAATTGTATATATTTTTTATTTAATTATATCTTTAATGATTTAAGTATAGAAATTAAGATTTTATTTGTATTTGACATTATTTTTTAGCTTTTGAATACGATAACCATGGAAAATAGATATTATTGATAAAAGAGGAAATTTTTCAATATGCCAAAAAGTTGACGGAGCGAACTGGTATGGCTTCAATATCGAGGATGAGACCCATTACTGTTAATTACAGTTGAAAATGCCTTCTCATGCTCCCAATCAGGTTCCTGGTGGCCCTTTGTGGCATGTTGTTCCATTCTTGGACCAGCATGGCACCAAGATCCTGGACACTTCTTGGCTGGACTGGAAGGGCTGAAATTGCAAGCTGCAACTCATTCCAGACATGTTCGATTGGATCGAGGTCAGGGGATCTTGCTGGCCAGTCCATACGCTCAATCCCCTCCCTCTGTCAGTACTCCCCGACAGCATGGGCAAGATGAGGACGGGCATTATTGTCCATTAGAATGAATCTATTCACCCACTGCACCTGCATACAATCTGATGTGGACATCCAGGATTTCATCAGTATGCCACTGTACAGTCAATGTAACACGTTCAAGGACACAGAGCTCTGTACGTCCATCCCAGCTGATGCCGCGCCAGACCATGATTGGCCCTCCACCATAGCGGTCATGCTCAGCAATGTTGGCTGCATGGAATCGCTCTCCAGGTCTTCTCCATACCCTAGAATGCCTATCTGTGTGGTCTAGGCAGTACCTTGATTCATCTGTAAAAAGGACAGGTCGCCAATCTTCTCTGGTCCATTCAACGTGGTCCATGGCCCATTCATATCGTACCTGGCGGTAGTTCTGGGACAGCAGAATGCGAATACATGATCTTCTCGATCGGAGACCACCTTTGTGCAACCTTGCCCGGATAGTCTGCATCAAACATTTACCCCGGATGCATTCTGAAGGTCACTGCAAAGTTGGGTTGCTGTGACAAAGTGGTTCCTACAGGCCTGAATGATCAAAAAACGGTCTTCAACTGCAGATGTTGCCCTGTCTCTGCCACCACTATGACGTCTTACTGGTGTGCCATACTGCTCAAATTGTGCCCAGGCTCTGGTGATCGCCGTATGGTGCACACCAAGAGCTTCACCAACCTGACGATGGGTAGCCCCTTTTCCACCATCCCTACAGTCCATCACATTTCGGCTTCAGACAAATGTCTTCTTACATTTGCATTTGCCATATTCAATCATTAAATCACAAGGGTTTGTGTTGAAATGAAGGTTGAATACCCTACACATGTCATGTACATGTAGATGGTCCACGAAAACATCATGAAAATCAAGGGATACATGCTTTCCATGACTGTCACGAAAAGTCTGCCTGTCAAGAGAGCTAATGTAAACACTGGAGACCATCTCAATACATTCCTCAATCATATTCACCAAAAATATCGCAAATATGTCAGAAGCAAATTTCACAATGATGTGTCAAATATTTGGTGCTTAGCAAACTTTGAGTAGTATAAATAAGGAGTCATATCCCAGTGATTCCAAAATCTTAGCATGAATGACTATGCTAATTGGGTGTAACGAGCCCCCAATTTTAAGTCTAGTCTGGACTAAGCCCCTTAAATTAGGATGGCATATTCGAGGGTGAGAGACAACCCCCCACAAACACTCGCCATATATAAATAATCAACAAGCTGCATCTAGGATCAGTAAAAATCTAGACAAAACCGCTTCACTCATTGTTACACACTTATCAAGCTGGAAGAGAAAAAGAAAAATCACCCCCACCCCTTTTTTTTGAAGGAATATTCTTCAAAACAAAGAGGGAAGCGCTCTAGAATCAGTGAAAAAAGCAGTACCAAATAATCAATATATATTCGCCGAACAGAAGCTAAGGCTATCGTGGCGATCCCGGTTATTAACAGCGCACATTTCTGAAGTACACCAGAGTCAGAATACGTAGATTGGTCGAAAACTGGTGATATAATGTGTATGACGGCAACCAACAGGCGACCCTGTTCAGGTGTACAATTAATTCCAATAATATATTAAAAACTCCAATTGAACCGTGCGAATATACGAGAATGTGTACCGTCTCTGGTGAAAACCTGGATTTAAAACATGGAACGAGCTATGATTAACAGACTTGTCACGGACCGTCCCAGAAATAATTGTTTCCTAGGTCCGTAACAACCAATGACTGTTCAGAGAAAGAATATACTACTCCGAATGATGGCGCCAAAAATTGAGAACATATGCATAGACGGCCTATTGAGTTCCATAAGTGATCCAAATAGCCCCCAAATTCTCATGAGCACTATAAGCAGAACAAGAATTTATATAATCTGTTCAATAATGCGTCTGCCTAATAAATACACGTATTATGCATGCGAGCAATGAAATCCCACATGTACTCATCTGAATACAGCCTGTATCCATGGTATGACTGAGTGATACAAAGGAAAATGAATGAATAATACAACGTTATTATGCAGTTAACTGAGTTATAAACTCATACGTCATAAGAAAAGGCCAGACCGCTCTGAGCAAAACTTTTCAGAGTGGACTAATTGCCACATTGGAAACTGTCACCCAGATAACCGACATGTCAGCCACACAGGTACACGAAGGCTAGTAATTTTATTGATAAGGATTCATATGCTCATATATGACTTATAAACGAACAGCCACAGGAAAGATACCAACAAAAAAGTGGATGTGCCCATGAGGTTGCCATTAGAACACGACCAAGCCTCCAATCAAGGAGCCATGAAAGGCATGCATATACTTGAATGCATTCAAGGCTTAGAGGAAAACTACGTTCTTCCCTGCAATCGCCACTTAACACATTGGCAGGGGGGGCGGGGTCAAGGAATAATTCCTATCGAACCTCACCTCACCTTGAATCGCTCTTGTGTTAGTTATCAAATAGTATAGGAACCACAGGGCTCCCTCACGTCTGACCGACTCCATAATGCCACTAAGGACGGAGAGGGACGTGATGAACAATAATACACCATATAGACATTATATCCAATCTCTAGGGTGGAAATATAATCCACAACAATAGATTGGATAGAAATGAAATGGGAGATGAAAACAATGTTCCGACACCCGATCATAAAAACCTAGATGAACTTCTTACATTCAATCTGATATCAGGAAATATATTCCTGAGGAGTTTAGTAAAGGTGTTTGAAGAAACGCTCATTAATCACACTAGGTAAATATGGCGTCATCAAAAGAGCTTATCGCCTCATATAACTAACATCAAACCATACTGGTAGCTTATAAGTCTTCATCTCCGTGAAGACAGATATATATTGGTATAAGTTGCAACCTAGAAAGCTCACTGAACTGAGACTTACAATTATCGTCATGTAAGGTAGGGAATGAAGAGCTGCTATTTTAACAGCCCTAAATTCCCGAAGAGACAGTAGTCTCTAGAGATAATTATTTCAGTTATGTCATTGCTTAATTACTGATAAACACTGCTCATGATTCTAGCTAGGCTACTATGGTGTAAACAATAAGACTCAAGTCTATGACGCCTAGGAAAACAAACCGAAAAGCATTAGTCCTTTAGCGGTTTTATTCCCAAAACACAGAGGTCAGAGCCTAGCTAACATAGCTTAGAAGTCTTCATCTCTGTGAAGACAGATATCTCAACGTAACTTGCAACCTTGAAAGCTCACTGAATGGAAACTTACAATTATTGATGTGCAAGGTAGGGAATGAAGAGACGTTATTTTAACAGCCCTAAATTCCCAAAGAGACAGTAGAATAATTACTGAATAACATCGCTCATGATTCTAGCTAGGCTACTATAGTGTAAACAATAAGACTCAAGTCTATGACACCTGGGAAAACAAAACGAAAAGCTTTATTCCTTTATTCCTTTAGTGATTTTATTCCCAAAAGACAGCTGTCAGAGCCTAGTTAGCTTAGAAGTCTTCATCTCTGTGAAGACAGATATCTCAGTGTTCCTTGCGAGCTTGAAAGCTCACTAAACGGAGACTAACAACCATCGTCATGCAAGGTAGGGAATGATGAGCCACTATTCTAACAGCCGTAATTCCCAAAGAGCCAGTAGTCTCAAGGTAGCTACGCTGTTATGAGACTTCGTCTGAGTGAAGACATATCTGTGTCACTTGCGGCCTTTGAAAGCTCACTAAATGGAGACTTACAACAGTAGCCGCTAATGTATAAGAAAAGACCGCTGTAACAGTACATAAGGCTACTACAGCATTCACAATGGCATTTAATGTCCTGACGTCAAGGAATGCAACACCGAGAAGGAAAAGATGTACTTATTCCCTCTAACGGCTCTATTCCAAACAAGACAGCTGTCTCAGCCTATCTATGCACTATGAAACCTCTATTCGGAAAGAATAGGCCATTGCATTTCTTATACTATTGCCAAGGCAAGGAAGGCGTTGTTAATAGGGACAAAAGCCCTCGATACCCGAGCCAAAAGATCTGGGGATGAAAGATCTTTCTTGATATGCTGTTTTGTCTAGCAAATGCAGACTTATAATCATATGGAACAAGATTCAAAGAGCTTATGACTAAAATTTTATAGTCAAAAAATGTCCTGCTGCGAAGGATGGAGACTCACACTCCATAGCCCTCTCACTATCCAAACGTTCCATCTCAAAATATGGTCAGCTCCATCTGACTGAATGGATGATTGGACCAATGCAGCACCGTCCGACAGCTCACCATCGGAACCTGTTAAACAGCAGTATCAGCGACTACTGGAATGCTGCGATAAACAGAACAAACTGTGGACCAGTCTGTGACCGAGGCTAGCAGAGCAATGATAATCCACTTGATACCACAAGCTGCTCATGGGACGGAGATCCAGCTCCAGATCCTCGACACAAGTCCCATATACATGAAAGTGTCAATGACACTGTAGCTTAACTTGTGTGTTGTGTTTGATGAAAAGGATAATGTTCAATGTTTATGAAACGATTATGAAATAAGACAAGAATTGTGATAATTGGGAATATGGGAATATATTCATTTCTGTTCCCTGTGTGCTATGTTTATGATAAAAATAATATGAGGTGTACACTGTACTAAAGTGCTGAGGGGTGGGTTAATATGACCTCACAGTTAATGTATGTGGCCCTCACAGTTAACGTATATCAACAAAAGTTACCAAGTTACAGTGAAATTATTCCAAAATGAGTCATCCTATCAAGTTACATTAAAATCCCCTCATAAATATGGCCTGTAGACTGTGCTAAAGGTTTTCAGGCTTCGGGCCCCTGTAGCCGTCAGTTTCCCAATTGCGTCCAAAGGGGACGTTCTCATCTAGACATTATATGAAGTCAATCTACCAAGTTACAATGAAATCCCTTAATAAATATAACCTGTAGACTGTGCTAAAGGTTTTTGGGCTTTGGGCTCTGGCAGCCATCATGGTTGAATGATCGCAACCAAAAGGGGACATTCTCATCTGGACACTATTTGGAGTCATCCTACCAAGTTACAATGAAATCCCTTCATAATTATGACCTGCAGACTGTTCTAAAGGTTTTCAGGCTTTGGGCTCGGGCAGCCATCATGGTTGAATGATCGCAACCAAAGGGGACAATCTCATCTGGGCATCATCTGGAGTGATCCTGAGAAGTTACAATGAAATCCCTTCATAAATATGACCTGCAGACTGAAGCCGTCACAGTTGCCCAATCGTGTCCAAAAGGGGACGTTCTCATCTAGACATTATATGAAGTCAACCTACTAGTGTTGAAACGATTAGCCGACTAATCGATGTCGACGCGATTATTAAATTAGTCGATCCCTAAATCTGCTAGTCGATTAGTCGGAACATCTGCCCCAACCATACACCATCCCCTTAAATTCACCCAACATTGTTGCAAACGTCACAAGTAAACTCCCGAAATCAAAAAACAACCCACGGAAATAATGCGTTTGATGTTTCTGACTGCATGAATAACAACCCTAGTTGGCCAACTGACCAGAGATTGAATAAGACCAGGGGTGCGTGAAGTAAACAGGGAAAAATATATGGGTGAGCTTATTCTCGATGGAGCAGCCTGCAGGAAAATTAGGACCCAAAGTTGACATGAAATTAGGCCACCTACGGACATCAATTTGTTCACCAGGTACTGGTAAGTTCGAAATGTCTTACAGAAACATCAAAGAGAAATTATGGAAGAACACATACCAATTCGTATTTGGAACAATTTGTTATCATTAAAGAACCAATTACAAAATCCATGTACTTTTTATTTTCATTTTGTAAATACATGCGGACAAATTCCTGGAAATCTGCGAGTTTCCGGGAAATTGAAAGTGAAACTAGCTTTTCCTCGAACTGCAACTGAGTTAAGAGGAAACCCAATCAAGTCAGGTGATGATTTTCAAAGCAGACAATATGGAAATTAGTAGGCGTGTTCGATGTATGCATAATTATGGACAGATAAGAGGTTAAGTCATACTACGAGAAGTTGTGTGGGAGTGTTCGGTGTACAATTGTTGACAGGCTGATGACTGCTGTGGGCGTTAACTGTGCTTAATTTTCGACAGGGGATGTACATCACGCATGCATAAAGAGCACTTCCTTTTGTTAACATTCAGTGGGATGGAACGAATAATATAAAAAAAAACCTGAATAATGATTTATTTTATTAAAATATCAGTGACTATATTGAGAAAAAATGATTTTAAACAGAAGCTACCAACATTAATTCTCTCTCGAAACTGAAATAGGTTTTGAGGACTTTAAAAGCTTCACTTGCCATTGTTTCATTGCAAGTATTACTGTTAGTTTTAACCAGGGAAGAATGGTGGTACACTTGTTTGATAACAATAACATGGGGGCTTCGACTAGTCGATTAGTAATCGATTACTGCTGGCGACTAGTCGATTCCTGAAAATCACTAATCGTTTCAACACTACAACCTACCAAGTTACAATGAAATCCTTCATAAATATGACCTGTAGACTGTGCTAAAGTTTTTCAGGCTTTGGGCTCGGGCAGCCATCATGGTTGAATGATAGCAACCAAAGGGGACAATCTCATCTGGGCATCATCTGGAGTGATCCTGCGAAGTTACAATGAAATCCCTTCATAAATATGACCTGTAGACTGTACTCAAGGTTTTCGGGCTTCGGGCACCTGTAGCCATCACAGCTGACCAATCACGACCAAAAGGGGATGTCATCTAGGCATTATATGGAGTCAACCTAACAGGTTACAATGAAATCCTTCTATACATATAACCTTTTGCCTATGCTAAAGGTTTTTGGGCTCGGGCACCCATCAAGGCTGAATGATCACGGCCAAAATGGGACATTCTCATCTAGACATTATTTGGAGTCATCCTACCAAGTTACAATGAAATCCCTTCATAAATATGACCTGTAGACAGTGCAAAAGGTTTTCGGGCTTCGGGCACCTTTAGCCGTCAAAGTTGCCCAATCATGTCCAAAAGGGGACGTTCTCATCTGGACATTATATGAAGTTAACCTACCAAGTTACAATGAAATTCCTTCATAAATATGACCTGTAGACTGTGCTTAAGGTTTTCAGGCTTCGGGCTCGGGCAGCCATCATGGTTGAATGATCGCAACCAAAGGGGACAATCTCATCTGGGCATTATCTGGAGTGATCCTACGAAGTTACAATGAAATCCCTTCATAAATATGACCTGTAGACTGTACTCAAGGTTTTTGGGCTTCGGGCACTTGTAGCCATCACAGCTGACCAATCACGACCAAAAGGGGATGTCATCATCCAGTGATTATATGGAGTCAACCTTACAGGTTACAATGAAATCCTTCTATAAATATAACCTTTTGCCTATGCTAAAGGTTTTTGGGCTCGGGCACCCATCAAGGCTGAATGATCATGGCCAAAATGGGACGTTCTCGTCTAGACATTATTTGGGGTCATCCTACCAAGTTACAATGAAATTCCCTCATAAATATGACCTGAAGACTGTGCTAAAGGTTTTCGGGCTTTGGGCACCTTTAGCCATCACAGTAGCCCAATCATGTCCAAAAGGGGACGTTCTCATCTAGACATTATATGAAGTTAACCTACCAAGTTACAATGAAATCCCTTCATAAATATGACCTGTAGACTGTGCTAAAGATTTTAGGGCTTCGGGCTCGGGCAGCCATCATGGTTGAATGATCGCAACCAAAGGGGACAATCTCATCTGGGCATTATGTGGAGTGATCTTGCGAAGTTACAATGAAATCCCTTCATAAATATGACCTGTAGACTGTGCTCAAGGTTTTTGGGCTTCAGGCACCTGTAGCCATCACAGTTGACCAATCATGACCAAAAGGGGATGTCATCATCTAGGCATTATATGGAGTCGACCTAACAGGTTACAATGAAATCCTTCCATAAATATGACCTTTTGCCTATGCTCAAGGTTTTTGAGCTTGGGCACCCATCAAGGCTGAATGATCGCGATCAAAATGGGACGGTCTCATCTAGACATTATTTGGAGTCATCCTACCAAGTTACAATGAAATCCCTTCATAAATATCACCTGTAGACTGTGCTAAAGATTTTCGGGCTTCGGGCCCCCTGTAGCCGTCACACCCCAATCATGTCCAAAAGGGGACTTTCTCTCTCATCTAGACAATATATGAAGTCAACCCACCGAGTTACAATGAAATTCTTCAATAAATATGACCTGTAGACTGTGCTAAAGGTTTTCGGGTTTTGGGCTTGGGCAGTCATCACGGTTGGCAGATCATGCTCAAATGGGGAAATTCTCATCTAGCCATCATAAGGAGTCATACTACCAAGTTACAATGAAATCCCTCCATATTAAACATGACCTTCAGACTGTGCTAAAAGTTTTGGGGTTTCGGGCTTGGGCAGCCATCACGGTTGACAGATCATGCCCAAAAGGGGACGTTCTCATCTAGGCATTATACAGAGGCCTCCTACCAAGTTACAATGAAATCCCTTCATAAATACGACCTGCAGACTGTGCTAATGGTTTTCGGGTTTTGGGCTCGGGCAGCCATACTGGTTGACTGATCGCGACCAAAAGAGGACGTTCTCATCTAGACATGACACCAAACCTGCATATGAAATTTCGTGACGATCAGACAAGAACTGCGGGGTGTGGCCCGTGCTAAAGGAAAATGTGAACAGACTTACAGACTCACAGACTAACAGACTTTCACACACGGGATGGCAATAGCTTATCTTGACTTTGTCAAGTTAAGCTAAAAACTATAGCATTTTATTTTAAACTAGACCTGTTCGTAAGCACAGCTAACGAAATACCCCAGCAATGTGCAGGCCAACCCAAAATAAAGATTGCTATCAAGTGGATTTTTAAAAATATGTTGGTACATTGTATTGGTGCTTCATTTTGATACACAGAAAAGGAAAGGAAAATAAAGAAAGTGTCAGCATTCAGTGACGCAAATAGATACCCCCGCTTATTTTACAATGCAAGCCTGACTACAGGTGATACAGTTTTGGGGTATATACAAATACTAAGTCCATAAAGGGTAATGACTCTGGCAATAATATCTCGAACAACACCTGCATTTCACTATGGGTACACAGCAATAGGATACACTTGCATCCCAAATAGCAAGTCACTCAACCAAGTACTTTACAAGTTATTCATGATTGAATTTTGGGACGGATGGACGGATGGACAGGTGGACGAATGGACAGACAGGCAATGACTCTGGCAATAAAATATCGAACGACACCTGCATTTCACTACAGATATACAGCAATAGGATACACTTGCATACCAAATATCAAGTCGCTCAACCAAGTACTTTACAAGTTATTCATGATTGAATTTTGGGATGGTCGGATGGATGGACCAACAGATGGACGGACGAATGGACAGACGGACTGACAGATTGACGGACGGACCTTGTACTGTGGGTAGACATCAATGATAGAGTTGCACATCAAATATGAAGTCATTCAATTGAGTACTCTGCAAGTTATTCATAAAATTCAAGGTGGACAAATTCTAAGTCCACAAAGGGTAATGACTCTGATAATAAAATCTTGAATGACACATGCATTTCACTAGGAGTATACAGCAATAGGATACACTTGCATACCAAATAGCAAGTCACTCAACCAAGTACTTTACAAGTTATTCATGATTGAATTTCGGGCTGGGTAATTCCTGTATACCCACGCTGGGGGGGGGGGGGGGGGGAAATATATAGGTTTTATTTACACTCTCATTCAACCATAACAATGTCAAAACACTGGTTGTGAAGGTCGTAAGAATGTCTCCAGGACTTTGACAAGGTGACAGGTGGAGGGGGGGGGGGGGGGGAGGGAAGATGTCAAAGCCTGGATATCTTCCCCCTTTATTTATCAAATGTGAAAACAAATTTTGAAATGCTGTACTAATATTTGTACACTAATGAATTAGAAACAGCCTATCTTAGAACCTTTGTAACTTTTTTTAAAAATTTTGACAGGGTGAGGAGGAAGATTTATTTATATTTATTTACTGGTGTTTAAGGTCACATATTTCTGCACAATGGCTAATCATGACCACGACAGTTTACGAATGGAGGGAGCCGGAGTAACTGGAGAGAACCACTGAGCAACGGGAAGCATCTTTCAGCTTCCCAACATACTAACTCCACACAAGCAGGGTAAGCATTTGCTGAAGACAGGTGCACCGTGTAAAGCTTCTTTAGTACACAATGCCACCATGCCCCCTAGTGGGCAATGGGGGTGAAGTGTCTTGCCCAAGGACACATCGTGGTTGTCGCAGGTGGGTTTTCGAACCGAGGACCTCTCGGCTTGCAGCCTGCATCTCTACCAACTGAGCCAGCATGCCTCCACGAGGAAGATGGACAGTTTCTAAAATACATTCAAAATATTTCTCTCCCTAACTTGTTCCAGATTTTGTTATGTGTTCCTGAGTAATTTTATACAAGAAATTAATTTGTTTAATATCAAATGTAATCAAATATTGTGAAATAATAGTAAAATAAACAAAATTAGATGAATACATTTAAAAATTTAGGTGTGGGGTATCCAGGATTGGGGGGGGGGGGAGGGGGGGGGGGGGGGTATCCTAGGATGAGGGGATGTCCAGGGGAGAACATATCCTGAAACAACAGATCCTATTTTACCAGTAATGCAGAACTTGTTTAGTTTAAACAATATTTATTCAGAAAGCATTGTTACATGTATACATTACATAATGATAATATCACAGAACTGCACACAGTTTTCATGGTTGTACACCGGTATAACAGAAACAGAAATAATCGGGATTGTAAGTAGACGAGGATTCAACAGGAAGCCATAGGCTTATATGAGTCGTCTCCTTTATTCAAGAACACTTTTCAAAGGATGATGGCATGAATCAGCAGTGAGCCTTGCATATCGCTGTCCAGGGGCATGATCCCCACTGGTAATGAATCGCACCATCAGTGAAAATGTAGCCAAATTGTCCTTTAGGGTACTGATGTTCATTTGCCCACATTTACACAGAGACGCATCGACACTTGCGTGGCAGTTGCAACTTAAAAGCAGCGAAAACCCGTCACAAAAATAGATAAAGGAGGAGGTCAGTGTTATTTCATAAATAACAGACCTTGACCTACAGGCCCCAGCCCCCAGGCAGCGATCTGCAAGATTGTTTAAACTACAAAAGGACAAGAGTAGAAGTTAGACAGAAGAGGGAAGAAATGAAGAAGTAGAAGTAGGCCATCCTGAATACATGATGCCATTAGAATAAGAATTCAAATTATGCGTTGTCAACAATATGAATTCAAATCCGTGCCTTTGGGCAGCTGATTTAATAATTGCATAAGTAGGTAGGGTTTTATCTTGAAGATGTGAATACTGAGGGCAGAAAGTCAAGGGAAGATGAAGTTTGTGAGAATATAGGTTGTTGTCACCGAAACCTGCCACTCGATAAGATGAAGTCATGCACTACATCAAAAATTATACTGTTTTCCGTGTTGTTAAAAAATTCAGAACCAAAGAGAAGTATGGAAATGTAATAGTAAAAGGGAGTAAGTTGATCGTTTCATTACGTGCGTTAAGAAAGATTGGACAATGGAGGAGAAAGTGCTCAGGTGTCGCGTGCTTGCCACACTGACAATGTGGACTAGGTGCTAGGTGATTTTCGTATAAATGGACGTTAAGACTTCTACAACGTAACAGCAATCTACAGTGATAAATTTGGGCTGCACGAGATTTAGCCCCGCTATAAAATAACGGTGGTCATAGGTTACCAGCTTTTAAGGTCTTAAATTCACTTAAAGAGGAATTCCGCGAACTGGTAGCAGCAAGTTATTCCACTGATCAGTAACATTGGGGATGAAGGAGGACTGGTATAAATGTGTTCGACAAAATGGAACTCCGTGGTTTTGCCTAGTTCGAAGGTTGAATGATGGATTTGTCAAGGATATGAGAGGTGGAATTTTGATAGCAATATAAGGAGGCATCAAGTCGTGATACATTTTGAAGAACTGAACCAGTTTATGTTTACGGCGTCTTTCTTCAAGAGGGTCCCATCGTGTTTCGGAGTATAGCAAGGATTTGCTAGCAGTGTTGCCCCTGCTGCGATCTGAATTTTTTCCAAATCGGCAACTAGGTCTAACGAAGTTATCCCAAACAGTATCGGCGTATTCCAGTAGCGGCCTAATAAAGGCAAAGTATACCTTCTCCAAGACATTACGGTCAATATCAAACTTGTGTTTCCTCAGCAGGTCTAAACGAGACCAGGCTTTGGAACAGATATGGTCAATGTGGTTGTTCCAAGTACATGTGGTATTTAATACCACTCCTAAGTGCTTATGAGTATTGACTTCACATATTTGAGTGCCACCTAGAAATAGGGGTGGGTGAACAGTGGGGTTGGTTTTGCGTGTTATAACCATACTCTCGTTTTTTTTTAGGATTAAACTCAACTTGCCATGTTTCAGCCCAGTGTTCAATTGCAGCTGGATCATGGTTAATTAGGTTCGAGGCTTGGTTTGGATTTTCCACAATTAGATATAAAGAAGTATCATCAGCAAAAAGGCGTATACTACTAAGTAGATTTTCGGTTATATCGTTTATATAGATCAGAAACAATAAGGGCTCAAGAATAGATCCTTGTGGTACTCCAGCATTTATAGATTGCCATGAAGATGCCTGTGACGCCACCACCACACACTGAGTTCTATTTGAAAGGTACGAGTTTATAAATAACAGTAGATCACCCGAAACACCAATACACTCCAGTTTCTGCCATACCTTGTCGAAGGACTTACTGACATCGCAAAAAATGACCCTAACCTCTTTCACTTCGTCCAACGCTTTGCAGAATTTGTCATATATGTCAGTTAGTTGGAGAACAGTCGAATCACCTAGTGTAAAACCTGATTGGAATTGACTAAGAGCGCTGGTATTGTTCAGGAATTGCCATAGTTGTTTAAAAATATATTTTTCAAAGACTTTACCAACGCAGCTAATCAGGGATATGGGGCGATAGTTACTATGTTTGCAGGTTGTTTTTTCAGGATTGGAGAAACGTTTGCCTTTTTCCACATTGAAGGGAAATATGAGTTATTCAGCAGTATGTTGAATTTATTTATTTATTTAGTTATTATTGGTGTTTACGGTCACATATTTATGCACAATGGCTAATCGTGACCGTGACAGTTTTACGGGTGGAGGAAGCCAGAGTACCCGGAGAGAACCACCGAGCAATGACGTGCAGCTGTCAGCTCCCCAACATCGTAACTCTGAACTCTGCACCGCAGCACAGGCAGGGTTAGATTGGTTGAAGACATGCGCACCATCGACGTGCAGTACGCCTCAGTACACAGCGTCATCGTGCCCCCATGTAGGCAATCAGGGTGAAGTGTCTTGCCCAAGAACACAACGCAGTTGGCGCAGGTGGGATTCGAACTGAGGACCTCTCGGCTTGCAGCCTGCACCTCTACCAACTGAGCCACCACGCCCCCAGTATCATAAAACCGAAAGTGATTCACTTAAGGAAGCTTTACATTCTTTAAGAAGACGTGGACTGATAAGGTCAGGAGTCGACGCCTTGGACACCTTTAAAGATTTCAGTGCTTCGTACACCTCACTACAGTGAAGGGTTATACTATAAATTGTCTGTGTGGGGGAGAGTATAATATCTGGCAGGAAGGCATGGGAGTCATCGACGGAAGAGACAGAACAGAAGTATTCATTGAGTACTTCAGCTATCTCAATATTTGAGGAATATATTTTGTTCATGTGGTTGATAACTGAAATTTCAGCAGGGCATCTACTACCAAGGAAGGATTTTAGTGTTTTCCACCACTGTGAAATTGGAGTTTTGTTACTCCTCAAGGTAGACTGGACTTCGGATAAGTGTAAGGTTTTTGCCTTCCAAATAGCTGAAACAGCTTCATTCCGTTTATGTTTATAGTTTGCCCATGCATTCGGAAGCTCACTTCGTTTGGCTACACGGTACAACCGTTTTCTTTGTCTTATTAGTAATCATATTTCATTGTGCATGCAATTCGGCTGATTGGACCTCAAAGTAATGTATTTGTTTGGTACATGTTTAGAAGCAGTATCAATTAGTTTGTCGGTGAAGTTAGAGACTATGGTATCTAAACATGGATTATCAAGTAAAGAATTCCAGCCTTCGTGAGAGAGGGCAGCATTTAATGTGTCGTAATTGCATAGGGAGTACAACCAATCCATCTCCTGGAAGTGTGGGGTCTTGGTTTTGGAAACTCGACTTCAATGGTAATTGGACAATGATAGCAGATCATGTCGGAGATAATCGGTTCTTAGACCTCACAGGTTTTCACATTCACTGAGTTGCTAACTGCAAAAAGGTCTATTAATGAAGCTGTCTGAGATTAAAATAATTCATTATTTAAAAACATCTGCTTCCTGTGGTTTAGCTTGTTATCGTTAAAATCACATGTAACAATTAAGTCATCTACTCGCATATCTCTTGCTTTTTCGATTGAGGTTGATATTGCATCCCACGTGTCTTGAGGGCTGTTGAGTGGGCAATAGAAAACCCCTAATAATAGCGACCAATGTTGTTTTGTAAATACCTCCAGGGGAGAACATATCCTGAAACACCAGGTCCTATTTTACCAGTAATGCAGAACTTATTTACTGCAGTAAACATGCGCTACTCCACTTCCCATGATTTTCACAAGGATTTTTCAAATGCAAGAAATATGAAATACTTACAGTAACATCATAGCCAGCAATTACAATACTGTTGCCTGTATAACCATTATCAGTAGACACTGTTACTTTAACACTTGCCTGAAACATTTATAAGATACTTACACTTAAATTGTATGTGATGATTAATTCTTAAGTACCCATACTGCCACAAAACTTCCGCATTTATTTTCCTTTGAAAAAATTGCCCCAGGTGTAGTTTTCCTTGAGAACTAAACCAGTAGGCTGAATTTATCTTGTCCTGTTTTTACATCACTGTTTGCTGCCTGTTATTATCTGGGTGCAACAGGTTGCTCACTGAAATAACAAGAGTCCCAGGGGGCCTGAGGGCGCTCACCTGACATGGTAGCCTAAATATCAACCCAGAGAATTGATTTCAACAAATTGCATCTGCTCCTCCTCAGAAAAGCTTATACCAAATATCCAAAGATTCTGACCAGTGGATCTTAAAAAAAAAGATTTTTAAAGAATTTTCCTCATATTGAACTAAGTTATAATTCCGGCTCCCACAGAGAGCCCATATATGAACCCAGGGACTTGGCTTTAACAAACTTGAATCTGACCCCCTAAGGATGCTGCACACCAAATATAAAAACATTCTGACTGCTGGATCTGAAGAAGAAGATTTTTAAAGAAAATTCCTCATTTTGAACTAAGTTACAATTCGAGCTCCCGCAGCGAGTCCAAATATGGACCTAGGGCCATGTCTTGAACAAACTTGAATCTCACCCCCTAAGGATGCTGCTTACCAAATATCAAAACATTCCGACTGCTGGATCTGAAGAAGAAGATTTTTAAAGAAAATTCCTCATTTTGAACTAAGTTATCATTCGGGCTCCCACAGTGAGCCCAAATATGGACCTAGGGACATGGCTTGAACAAACTTGA
Organism: Pictodentalium vernedei; assembly: GCA_031216915.1. NCBI lineage: Eukaryota > Metazoa > Mollusca > Scaphopoda > Dentaliida > Dentaliidae > Pictodentalium > Pictodentalium vernedei. Next base: position 428,275,108 of record CM062295.1, read on the forward strand.
ATCTCACCCCCCTAAGGATGCAGCATACCAAATATCAAAAACATTTCGACTGCTGGATCTGAAGAAGATTTTTTTAAAAACATTCCTCATTTTGAACTAAGTTATAATTCGGGCTACCACAGTGAGCCCAAATATGAACCCAGGGACTTGGCTTGAACAAACTTGAATCTCACCCCCCTAAGCATGGTGCATACCCAATATCAAAAGATTCTGCCTGCTGGATCTCAAGAAGATTTTCAAAGACATTTGCCTGAAATGCACCAAGTTCAAGTTTGGGCTCCTATACAGAGCCCAAATATAAACCCAGGGACCGATTTGAACAAACTTGAATCAGATCCACCCCACAATGTTGCATATCAAATATTAAAAGATTCTGCCTGCAGGATCTGGAGAAAAAGATTTTTTAAGAAATTTGCCTGAAATGCACTAAGTTCGAATTCAAGCTTCTATAGTGAGCCCAAATATAAACCCAGGGGCCGATTTGAACAAACTTGAATCAGATCCACCCCACAATGTTGCATATCAAATATTAAAAGATTCTGCCTGCAGGATCTGGAGAAAAAGATTTTATAAGAAATTTGCCTGAAATGAACTAAGTTCGAAATTGGGCTCCTATACTGAGCCCAAAAAGGAACCCAGGGGGCTGATTTGAACAAACTTGAATCAGATCCACCCTACAATGTTGCATACCAAATATCAAAAGATTCTGCCTGCTGGATCTGGAGAAGAAGATTTTTTTATGTTTTTCCCATTGCCAACAGTGTTAAAAAGTGCCGATTCAGCACTTTTTCGAAGTCCTGAAAAAAGTACCTTGTGATCAAACTGATAGGGAGTTTTTTTAACCATTCTATTTTACTGGATAAAAGTAAGCTTAATACAAAATAAGAATTTTCTGTGCAGTGTAGTTTTGGAAATATGGCAGTTTTAAGGTTTTTCCTATTTTCAGCTCCTGAGGTTCCCACGGGGCAATGAGAAAACTTTTTTTTGCATCAATCAACTACTTATGACCCATTATCATCTCACATCAAATTTGGTTCAAATCGACCTCACGGTTCTGAAAAAAGAAATTTTAGGCATGGCCAAAATTTTTGTCCCTCCCATAATGAAGGCAAATAATGCCCAACAAACTTCTCTTGAACAAACTTGATTCTAAACCTCAAAAGGACTCTGTATACCCCATATCAAGTCTCTGCTACTGGTGGTTCATTAGAAGAAGATTTTCAAAAAATTTGGCCATTTTTTCCCCACCTCTCTGCTCAATATGAGCCGAAACCTAATTTGCATAAAAATCAAAATGCCCCTATATAACCACTACTTACATGAAATTTAATTAAAATGTGGCCAGTGGTTTAGGAGAAAGAGGCTCAAACACCACCTTCACGACTTACGACGTACGATGGATGCCGGACGACGGACAAAAAGTGATCAGAAAAGCTCACCCTGACTTTCAGTCAGGTGAGCTAATCACCGTAGAAAGCTTCAGTAGACATTGTCCAAAACAAGAAACAGTGGAATTCCACTAAACTGTTTGAAGAATTAAAGGTGTAACTTTGTAAACAAAAACTTTAAACAGTCAGGCTAAAAGTTGATATTTGGTTACTAAATTAAATGTTGAAGTTATTCCATAAAGGATTTAAATACACAATATTTTTTAACAAAAGGAAATAACTCCCATAATTTTCATTGGATATCACTGGTCATCGAACTTGACGTGGAGATTGTTACTATAGAGACATTTTCTGAAAAGAAGTGAAATCTTGTTTTTATTGTTAAAGTTATGCCATAAACAAGCATTACACAATATTTTTTTATTAAACAAAGTGCAATAACTCCCATAATTTTCATCAGATATCGCTGGTCATTGAACTTGATGTAGACATTGTTGCTATAGAGATATATACCGAAAAGAATTGAAATCTGTTAGTTATTGTTCTAGTTAAGCCATAAACATGCATTGCACAATATTTATTTTTTCTTTTATTAAACCAAGTGTCATAACTTCCATAATTTTCAAGAGGTATCGGGGGTCATTGAACTTGAATAGCTCATTTGGGTTCCTGGGTCCAGGGTATTTATATCATTATTAAAAAAAAAAGAGATATTTATAACGAAAGTTTTTTCTGATCAAATTTCCACCACCAGCAGTCTGTATGATGGATGAGAAGCTACAACCGCAGCTAACATGTGAAATTTCAAAGTACAAAGGCAATCACTCTTCGATTATGATTTGGGGACAAAAAGTAAAAAAAAATTTAATAACATTTGAACAATTACTTTCTTGTATTGTGCTGGTTGGATATGACTGTAACACAAAGTAAAGGGTTTATATTGTAATCTTCTGGGTGACTATGGCACAATGCATGATGCATATAACACTGACACAATAGTTTAAAAATAAAGTAATTTGGATCTAAGACGAGAGATGAAAGATTGTTTGAAGCTTTTATCCACCTACAAATTAATCAAGAAACTTTGCAGCCATCAAATTACCTTACACATTCTCACAGTACCAGAGCAGATTAGGTAAGAAACATAACAAACTTATAGAATATACCCATAGTAGCTTGGTGTACCAAATGTTCACCACGAGTGGTGAAGTGGTGTTAACCGTGAGCCTTCGGCACATGGTTAACACCACTTCAACACAAGTGGTGAACATTTGGTACACCAAGCTACTTTGGGTATATTTTATTTATACCATGATCGTCAGATTATTAAGAGTCACTATTATTTTTTCTCGATTTTACTGTGAACCAGACGAACATACGAGCAAATCTGTTTTTGTTTACACGAGCATCGGTGGGCGGTACTTATGCTGTAAATTTTATTGCCAAAACGAAATGAAAAAAAGAAAGCGTTTTCGTTTTAATAACATTATAACATACTATTTCGAGTTATGCATACTTTATTGACACGAGACAATGCATGTTTGTTAATTTTTGGCATCTTATGAGGTAAACCCATTTAAAAACATAATAAATAATTGCCACTTCCATTTCACTCTTCGCGAGGCGACGTGCGATAAATTTAGACAAGTTTGCATTCAGGTCGACGTCATCAAAGGTCAACGGGGATATAGTTCTACTGTAGGTGTAAATTTTTACTATTGAAATCCCATTGCTGGCATGTTCATCACGGTTGGTGTGTAAAGCTAAAATTTATGTCATAGGCTTTTCATATATAATATAATAGGTAATCATGGTACAAAAAATTATCACTCACAGTTTCAAACTTCCACTTAGAATGTGAAGCTCTCACTTCATAATCGCCTGGAAGAACTCTTTCAAACTTGTAACTGTAAAATAAAATTTGAAACTGTCCTGAAAATTATTTACAGTTGTATAAAAAACAACAAACTGATTCTCAAATAAACAGTTTATTTATTTGGTTTAAAGGTCACTTCAGCATCTATGGCTATATTACAATCACAACACAATTGTAAAGTCAAGTCTTGCCAATCATTTACGATGTTGCACACGACAGACAGGCTTTTAGATCAGTCTACTTTGGCCACAATTGGACCCACTCATTTAAAAATTTGATTGTTGCTTTTCAACATCTTAATAAACAGTTGTTTTCAAAATTGGGAGAAATAGAGGATCTCTAATGAGTCATTATTTCATGTGAAATTGCTGTAATGCACCAATGCATCTCTAAGATACAGGGGGTAACAGTGAACACCAACATAGTATATACAAGTATGACTGAAAAAAAAAAGCTTGTTTGTCTAATTTGCATAATTTATGCACAAGAAAAAAAACCTGTATGATATATTTATCTTATGCTGTTACACCTCGATACCAAACATTATGACATTATTGAAATCGGAAATGCCATTTACAAGTTCTCGGCAGAAAACTTATTCCCCACAGTTTATATCAATGAAAGTGTCAATGACACTGTAGCTTAACTTGTGTGTTGTGTTTGATAAAAAGGATAATGTTCATTGTTTATGAAAGGATTATGAAATAAGACAAGAATTGTGATAATTGGGAATATGTTCATTTCTGTTCCCTGTATGCTATGTTTTTGATAAAAATAATATGAGGTGTACACTGTACTGAAGAGCTGAGGGGTCGGTTAATATGACCTCACAGTTAATGTATGTGGCCCTCACAGTTAACGTATATCAACGAAAGTTACCAAGTTACAGTGAAATTATTCCAAAAATATAGAACCTTAGTGAGCACGCTCACATACCACACGCGCCCCGATATTTCAGGCTCGGAAAACTGTAATTTTTAGGAAAATGACCCGGAAATCTGTTACTTGTATTTTTCAGCGTCCAGGGCCTGTAATTTCCACAAAAATCAGCAGAGCAGAACGAAACGCAAACTTGATCTGTAAGTCATTGTGGTAGACTCACATACTAAAATGGCCGTAATTTTGATATTATCTGAAAGCGTGTAGAAAAAAAGTCCAGAAAACTGTAATTTTGATGCATTTTTCAGAGTCCAAGGGCCGTAATTTCAGCAAAAATCAGTGGAGCGAAAGAAAACGCAAACTTGTTCTGTAGGCCACCATGTTAGACTAACATACCAAAAATCAGTTCAATATCTGGAAGTGTGTAGGAAAAAAGTCTGCAAAACTGTAATTTTGATGAACTTTTCAAAGTTCAAGGGCCGTAATTTCAGTAAAAATCAGTGGAGCGGAACAAAATGCAAACTTGATCTGTAGGCCACCATGTTAGACAAACATACCAAAAATCAGCTCAATATCTGAAGCAATAAGAGAAAAAGCCTGGAAAACTGTAATTTTGATGAACTTTTCAAAGTCTATGGGGCCGTAATTTTGGTAAAAATCAGTGGAGCGGAACAAAACCCAAACTTGTTCTGTAGGCCACCATGTTAGACTAACATACCAAAAATCAGCTCAATATCTGGAAGCGTGTAGGAAAAAAGTCCGCAACACTGTAATTTTGATGCATTTTTCAGAGTCCAAGGGCCGTAATTTCGGTAAAAATCAGTGGAGCGGAACAAAATGCAAACCTGATCTGTAGGCCACCATGTCAGACTAACATACCAAAAAACAGCTCAATATCTGGAAGCGTGTAGAAAAAAAGTCCGGAAAACTGTAATTTTGATGAATTTTCAAAGTTCAAGGGCCGTAATTTCGGTAAAAATCAGTGGAGCGGAACAAAATGCAAACCTGATCTGTAGGCCACCATGTCAGACTAACATACCAAAAAACAGCTCAATATCTGGAAGCGTGTAGAAAAAAAGTCCGGAAAACTGTAATTTTGATGAATTTTTCAGAGTCCAAGGGCCGTAATTTTGGTAAAAATCAGTGGAGCAGAACAAAATGCAAACTTGATCTGTAGGCCACCATGTTAGACTCACATACCAAAAATCAGCTCAAAATCTGGAAGCGTGTAGAAAAAAAGTCCGGAAAACAAGTAGGACTGACGGACTGACGGACGGACCAGTCAAAAACATTATTCCCCCGCAACTTTGTTGCGTGGGGTATAACAAGTCATCCTACCAAGTTACAATGAAATCCCTTCATAAATATGACCTGTAGAATGTGCTAAAGGTTTTTGGGCCCGGGCAGCCATCATGGTTGAATGATCGCAACCAAAAGGGGAATTCTCATCTGGGCATCATCTGGAGTGATCCTACAAAGTTACAGTTGACCAATCATGACCAAAAGGGGATGTCATCATCTAGGCATTATATGGAGTCAACCTAACAAGTTACAATGAAATCCTTCCATAAATACGACCTATAGACTATGCTAAAGGTCTTTGGGCTCGGGCAGCCATAAAGGCTGAGTGATCGTGACCAAAAGGGGATGTTCTCATCTAGACATTATTTGGAGTCATCCTACCAAGCTACAATGAAATCCCTTCATAATTATGACCTGTAGACTGTTCTAAAGGTTTCCAGGCTTCGGTCCCCTGTAGCCGTCACAGTTGCCCAATCATGTCCAAAAGGGGACATTCTCATCTGGACATTATATGATGTCAACTCACCAAGTTACAATGAAATCCCTTCATAAATATGACCTGTAGACTGTGGTCGTCATGGTTGGCAGATCACGCCCAAATGGGGAAATTCTCATCTAGACATCATAAGGAGTAATCCTACCCAGTTACAATGAAATCCCTCCCTATTAAACATGACCTGCAGACTGTGCTAAAAGTTTTTGGGTTTTGGGCTTGGGCAGCCATCATGGTTGACAGATCATGCCCACAAGGGGAAATTCTCATCTAGGCATTATACAGAGGCATCCTACCAAGTTACAATGAAATCCATTCGTAAATACGACCTGTAGACTGTGCTAATGGTTTTCAGGTTTTGGGCGTGGGCAGCCATACCAGTTGACCGATCGCGACCAAAAGGGGACGTTCTCATCTAGACACGACCCCAAACCTGCATATGAAATTTTGTAACGATCAGACAAGAACTGTGGGGTGCAGCATGCGTGATGGCAATAGCTTATCTTGACTTTGTCAAGTTAAGCTAAAAATGGCCACCAGTCGGCCATCTTGAAAATTTTATCAAAACAAGGCTCACCTTGAACAGAATACAATATAAACAAGAGTCCAAGAATGAGTCTACATTAAGCAATCTATCTGCATAGGATACATTGTCAATCCTTGAGCCCATGAGGAGTGACAAAAATATAGTCAGAGCATCATGCCTTTTCTTCAGTTGATCATAATGTAAAATGTAGAGCTCTCCTATGAAGCACCTTCATACAACCTATGTGGATTAATCTTAGTTATACACCTCTAGAGGGTACTGAATACAAAATTTCTAATTCTTCAGCTACATGCCAATTCTGGCTCCCAAAGGGAGTCCAAATATTAACCCAGACTCTCGATTTGAACAAAGTTGAATCTGACCTCCCTAGAGATGTTGTCTACCAAATATGAAAGCATTCTGACTGTTGGATCTGAAGAAGAAAAATTTAAAGAAATTTCTTCATATTGCATTAAGTTAAAATTTGGGCTACCATAGCGAGCCCAAATATATACCTAGGGACCTGATTTGAACAAACTTGAATCTGACTCCCCCAAGAGATGTTTCATACCAAATATGAAAGCATTCTGACTGGTGGATCTGAAGAAAAAGATTTTTAAAAATTATCCCCCATATTGAACTAAGTTAAAATTTGGGCTTCCATAGGAAGCCCAAATATTAACCTTGGGACTTGGTTTGAACAATCTTGAATCTGACCCTCAAAACAATGATGTATACCAAACATTAAAAGATTCTGACTGGTGGTTCTGAAGAAGATTTTTAAAGAATATTCCCCAGATTGCCGTAAGTTAAAAATTTGAGCTCCTGTATTGAGCCCAAATATGAACCAATGGGCTTTATTTTTTTTTAAAAACTTGTATCGGACACCCCTATGAATGCTGAATACTGAATATAAAAGATTCTGACCATTGATTCAGGAGAAAAAGTTTTTTTAAATTTTTGCAAATATGCTGAGTAAGCATTTTTTCGATGCCCTCTACAGAACACCCTAACATAACCAATGGCAATTTTTTTTTACCATTCAATCCTACTGGTCCAAATAATGCTTCACACCAAATAACAGCTCTCTGTTGGGGAAATATGGGCGTTTGAAAATATTTCTATTTACAGCTCCTGGGGTTCCTTCCCATGGGGATGCAGGATTTTTTTTTGGGGGGGGGATGAGTCAAGTTCTTATGACCCAATAAAACCACATACCAAATTTGGTTCAAATCGGACAATCAGTTCAGAAAATAGAAATTCTGGGTGGGGCCAAAAATCTTGCCTCTCCCATTACAAAGCCAAATATTGCTTCACGACCTTCGTTTGAACAAAATTGATTCTACACCGCAAAAGGAAGCTCCACAACAAATATCAAGTCATTGTACACGCTGGTTCACGAGAAGAAGATTTTAAAAATATTTTGGAGTATTTTCTCCTACCATCTCCCTATGGGGCTGGGCATGCTGAGTTGAACAAAAATGCAATGCCCCTTCGGGACCATCACTCACACAAACTTTCACTTGAATTGGCCCAGTGGTTTTGGAGGAGAAGACCAAAACATGGTGTTGACGGATGATGGACGGAGAGCGATGAGATTAGCTCAGCTTGACTTTGTCAAGGTGATCCAAAAATTTTTTTACGTGCATCAATTTTATGTACCGGTAATGCCTGATCATTGCTGAAAATTTGAAACAAAAGCGTCAAAGCGTCTGTGATACAGGTGGTAACAGGACACACCAACCTAATATATACAAATATGGCTGAAAAAATGTTTAAGTTTATCTAATTTGCATAATTTGTGTGAGAAAAAAACCTGTACGATATGTTATTTATCTTATGCTGCAACACCTCCATACCAAACATTATTGAAATCGGAAATGTCGTTTAGAAGTTCTAGGTAGAAAACTAATTACCTGTAATTTCCTACAAAAATGGCCGCCAGTCATCCATCTTGAATTTTTTTTTTTTTCAGAAAAAAAATGGCGTGCATCAATTTTACATTATGTCTGATCAATGCTGAAAATTTGAGACAAAAGCATCAGAGCGGCTCTGAGATACAGGTGGTAACAGAACAGGTGAATAGACAAACTGACTGACAGATGGAGTGCAATCCGTAAGTCCCCTCATGCTAACCCTTGGGCGACTAATTAGAGCTATAGGCCTCCATACATGGCATACATGCTCAGAGCCATGGAAGTGTCCTCCAGTCCCGCTAATAAGCATTCTTTTGTGATGCCCAACAAGTGTGAATAGTTCTATGTCAGGAGAGGGGGGAGTGAATAGCCCATGGGAGGGCACTTCTTCATAGGTATGATAAATAAATTACTAGAAATTTCCATTATTTATCCAGCATTACACCGACCCGGACATGCTGAACAGAATAAAGGACGGAAGGCCAGGAGAGGACTGAACAATACTAATAACAAGCAGGCTATTACTAACAACAAAAAGAAGGAATCCATAACAGAACCAAAGGAATGACATAGATTTATTTACATCAAGAATGATAGATAAATATCACTGTTGGATTTAATACCAATTAAGGATACAAGAATCCTATACAGGAGTAACACCAAGTACATCTTCCAAGACAATAGCAAACCCTAGATGCTATAATTCAGGTTAATGGCGGGTCAAAATATAAATGCATCCAGAGGTAACATAAGTCCATTTAAATAAAGATTACAAATCATGAGTTATTGTGTGGAATGAACTCGTAACTTCTAAAAAGTATGTTACAAATATACAAACCCCAAACATTGGCACAGATGGTAGTCCACCATCAGCCGAGAGAGAGGAGCTTGCAAACTTTTCACTATAAAGCTAATGCAAGTTCACAATCCCCACCTTCCCCCCCCCCCCCCCAAACCCTCGGTTTTTGAAAGATATTCTGCAAAACAAAGGGATAGGCGCCAATAAATGTCAAGCATCGCAAAACAAAAGCTTAAGCAAAAAGCATTCTGAGCAGCAGACAATTGAGTTAGAGATCTTTGGTCCCCTACTGTTTGTTAATTCCTCAGGTAGAATGTAGTGTACTGTTGAAACAACTCTGGGATACTGGAGTCGATTAGTCAACACCCAAAGGTCAAAGTTGACTAGTCGGCACGACCAACTTTCTGCTGACAAGATTTACATGGTAATACCTCTACTGTTGAATATTTTTTCTTCACTTATGCACTTTATTGATGCCAATTGATAGGTGATAAATTAAATGGCATGGGAATCTAACTATAATAGAATTGTCAAATAACTATGCAGTAAACAGTATTAGCGCATGTGTAGTGTGACCACTGTCAGTGAGTTCAAAGGAATCAATGCAACACAATTAACTTTCACGACTACTTTGATATGAAAGTCTGTGTCAGTTATCTCATTATTAGTGATGTTAATTTCACTCTCTTAACAGATCAACTGACAATCATTTTAACTCTTCCTCAGTAGAACTTGCATTGGAATTTTGTTCCATTGTAATGTTTTTATTGAAAATACTACATGTTCCGACTCGTTGGTGTGGAAATCCAGAGTCAATGTTTGGCTATATCGCATCAACAATGACTAGTCGGCTAATCACTTCAACACTAATGCAGTAAATGGGGAAGGCTGCGACCAGTAAGCAGCCATCATTATATCTGATAAGGCAATAGAATGTACATGTGCACAAGAGGAACAAAGCTCTAACAACATAAGCTGAAATCTTGTTCATCCTACTCTCCGCCCCAGATGAGCTGTTGTGTGCAATATGGATAGTAGACTGAATCCATCTGCAGGCCATAAAATTTGAGAGAAATGATTTTATCTTTCCTCTGGTGGTTATCTAAATGAAAAAACAGATAACCAAAAAGTTGTCCGCCTGGAACTACAAACAGTTCATCAAAAAGTTGTGTCTTATCACCTTATTTGATAGCACTGTTTTAAAATGTTCCAGTGCTCAAACTCCCTAAGACAGCTGACGCTTCCTGTGCTTGCCGTGGATGCTTTAGAATTCTTTGAACCGTCATAACCACCATACAGTAAGGCCATCGTGGACGGGTAAAAATCCACAGGTTGTCATTTTTTCCATGCATAGAATTCAGAGATAATCCACAATGACATTTAGCAAAATTCCCACCAATGGTTCTTCATTGGTGGAAATTTTGCTAGGTGTCATAGCGGATCATCTCTAAATTATATGAGTGGAAAAATGCCAATCCGTAGATTCTGACCCATCCACTGAGGCTGTACTGTAAGTGGTCCTCTTTAGTATATCCAGAAGAATGCTAAATAAGTTATCTCAAAATTCGAAATTTTATTCTCTGCATCTAGAAATGGAATTTGATGAAATATCTTTCCTCCCTTCCTTTCCAAACAACAGGGATGTTACCCACTCACCTAAATTCATGCTTCATACAGTTGACTCAAAGTCAAGAAAACTTGAAGCTGCATTTTTATTGATTATGTAACTCCAAATAATGGAAAAATTAAATTTTTAATGAAATATACTGTGATTATCACCAAGTTAATTCTATTGCATAGATGATTTTCAGTAAACCAAGTCTACAATATCAATGACCTGGATAGACTCACAGAAACAAAACTCACTTTAACACAAACTTTTACAAACTAAAATTGATAAGTCTGAGAAAAACATGGAAATTAAAGAAAAATTCAGTTTAATCTTCACATACAGTAGGCTTAATATCTAAAGATATTATTGAAATAAAAAAAATACACAGTAATGGGCAGTTAAGGCCTTACAATCAGTACAAAAGTTGACCTAAATGCTAATTCTTACAACAGAAAATTACTAAGTTTGGGCTGACAATTTTAGGTGAAATTGGACAGAAAGTCACAGTATTTGGGTTGGATACAGTTATGATAGCCACCTACAACCTACAGATGCAATATAAAAGCCCTGGATGCACTGGACTTTGAGAAAATGGCTTTAGCACAAATTCTTACAAAATTGGACATGAACGTCTGATGCCTGCGATGCCATAGTCATCACATAAGCTCACCACTTCTTAGAAGTAAGTGAGCTAAAAAAATTACTTTAACACAACTTCTAACAACAGAAAATTAACTAAGTTTTCAAGAAAAAAAAAAATTATCAAAAAAAAAAAAATAAGGCTTAAGTACTGTAGTCATGGTTCTAAATGACCCAAGGTTTAAGTTGAAAGCCATGGGAGGGGGCTCTAGGTTTGAAGAAACCAACTCAAACACAAACTCTTACAATTTGCATAATGTAGCTGACTAATTGTTACAAGTACAAGTACGCAGATTTTTTTGCTGATAAAAATGGAACTAGAGTGATGTCACGCATGTAGCCTGTTGGTCCCAGCAAAGGCAATGCTTAGACACAAAATAGTCTGAGCCATTTTATGTTAACTGTTTACCTAACGAATCTGCCATATCTGCACTAGTAATATACAAAAATTGCTATTCAAATTATATTATTATTTTTCATTTCTCTACCCCAAAACATACCTCATGACCTACCAATGGAACAAGCTTGATGAGCTAGTTCCAATAAGGACTAATAAGCAATGGTTAGAAGAAAAAAATGAAAAAATCTGATGTTTCAGAAAAATAATTTGTACTGTTGGCTTCAACTTGTGTTAGGTGAAGCGTTAAAGATGCAGTACATAAAATATTGTTGGGCTATAGGAGTCTATTTTTGTTGTTGCTGTAAACTGTCGGGCTAAAATGCCTAATTGGCACCCCAAGTGTGTGTGTGTGTGTGTGTGTGTGTGTGTGTGTGTGTGGGGGGGGGGGGAGGGGGGGGGAGGAGGGGGTTGAGGTTATAGGAGTCAAAAAATTTTCTGCATGTAATCACTCTAAATCCTTCAAATTTTGGACCAAAGAAAAAATATTGCTTAAATGGCCCTGGGAGAGGAGGAGGGGGTTAGGAGAGGGGGGGAGGGGGAGTTATAGGAGTCATTTTTTTTCTGCATGCAGTCATTCTAAATCCTTAAAAATGCATTTTGGACCAAAAAAAGGTGCTAATTGGCATGGGGGGGGGGGGTATAGGAGTTTAAAAAAAGTTCTGCATGTAGTCACTCTAAATTCTTCAAAATGCATTTTGAAGCAAATGAAAAAAAATGCCTAATTGGGAGGGGGGGAGGAGGGGGGGCAAGTCAATAACTTCAACAATTTTCATTGGATAATGGTGGTCATCGAAACTGACATAGACATTGCTGCTGTGGAGACATGTACCGAAAAGAATTGAAATCGGTTAACTATTGTTCAAGTTACGCAATAAACAAAGTTCGGACAGACAGATGGACAGACAGTTAGATGGACAGACAGACAGACAGACAGACAGACAGACAGACAGACAGACAGACAGACAGACAGACAGACAGACAGACAGACAGACAGACAGACAGACAGACAGATGGACAGACGGACGGACAGAGCTTTATACTATATCCCTCCCTTGTTGTGATAAAAAGTAACAAAGAATTGGTAGAAGCCTAATTTCAAATTTAGAGAAACTAAGTTCGAAAACCGCTTTGAAAAGGGTTAAATTAATGCCAATATTATTTGAAACCACCGTATACAGGTTCATTAGACCTTACGCCAAATGAAAAACAATGACATAACACAGTGTTTGAAAATGAAAGGTTCAACCAACTTTAATCCGAAACTTTAAGCTGGGAATACTAAGTAAAACTGACTGCCAAAAAAGGGTTAAATATTTCCTAAAACCGATAAAAGAAATTCATTGATGTAAATCAAGCATTAAGTTGTATTGACCATGCAAGAATTAAAGTAAGAAACTATGTGGCAAAGCCCAATTTCAAATACAAAGAAACTAAGTCTGTAAACATGTTTAAAAGGGGTTAAAATCATGCCAGTATTAATGAAAATCACTGTAGAAAGGTTCACTCACAGTAAAAGCAGACTTAAATTAATTACAGAAAAGTGATTTTTATCACATTCTGAATTATAAAAGAGTTAAACTTAACACGCACTGTCTGCTTTTATTTGAGCCTAGTCATTAACTTGAACCTGAACAAAATGCCATCATATATGAAGAAGGCCACCTTCAGCATACAGGAGAGGAAAAGAGAGGAGAATAAAGATCAAAAAAGAAAGGAGGGACAAAGATAATGCTGCCAGGAGAGTGTCGTCACAAGAGAACAAGGTAAGTCAGAGCTTTAATGTTAACAATAACTTTGGCTTGGGGGATGATAAAATAACAGACCCATCCAGTTCAGAATGTGAGGGCTACTCCCCAGCCCAGCTCATGGAAATTCTCAAAGATTTCAAAAATCAAATAGCGCACCTCAACAAGAAAACTGAAGAAAAAGAGGCTAAAATCGAGGAGAAAGATGCGGTCATCAGGGATTTTATCAGGGAGACTTTCACCCCACCATCACCTGTCTCACCTGTCAGGGAGATTCAGGTGGTGGCTGAGGTCCACAAAGTTCCTGCAACTCATACCTCAACTACCCCTGTCAAAGAAAATCAGGTAGATATGGAAGAGGCTACGGGCGACGGTGCATAAAACTTAAGCCGAGGTAGCAGGAGGGCACAAAGGACCTCAGGTGGTAGGTGTAATGGGTGCTCAATCATCATCACAAATCACAGCTGAGACGGTTCTACTGGACCCCGCGGATCCCCTAAATAGAAAGGCTTTCTGTCCAGACAAGGACATTATAGAAATGCTGGCCTCCCAGAAGAGTTTGGTAGATAGTCAGAGCAATTCATTAGATGGCTGGCCTACCGCAGCCAAAATGCCCAACAAGAGAAAAAGACTAAGTCTAGAACCTGAGGTGGAAACACAGGAGTTAGTGAACGAGGAGGACTCCTTTGCTTCCACTTCTGGTTCTGGCTCCAGCCGAACCTTAGGTTCAAACACTACCTCCAGTATCCCACCCCTCATGGAGAAACCTTGGAATAGGGTACTGTCAAACAGCATTGACAAATTAAATAATACTCACTGAGAAACCAACAGCCAAAGCCACCCGCCCCCAGCAAAAAAGCTAACCAGGAAAATAGCAAGACATATACCAATGGCAACAATCCCCCTGATCTATAGTAGTTATCACCAGGGTTCATCCTGGCATGCCCAAGGAGATCATAAATCAAGGGTTAGAGAATTGTAAATAGGAAAGATTCGTATCGAAGGCCACAGGTAAGGCGGCTTGGAAACTCAAAGCCATATGCCCCAATCGGGAAACCAAATTAAAAACATTAGCTAATGGAGTAAATATCAATGGCAGGTGGCATGCAGCGGAGGAATACAGAAGTATCCCCCCCCCCCCCCCGCCCCCCTCCGGTACAGTGCCACAAGTGTCAGAAGTTTGGACATACAGCCTCCAAATGTAGAGGGACTCTAACATGCATGAAATGTGGAGGTGAACACCTAACCAAGTCATGCAGATTGGATTCCCCTCTCCTTTCCCTGCAAAGGAGACCACCCAAGCAACTATCGTGGGTGTCCTCATTACAAAAAGGTTAAGACAAACATCGAACTTAAAAACCTAAACCTAATTAAACCTAACAATGCCTCTTCTCCCCATGCTGTTTGCTCCCTAATCGCAGGTGCACTCTACTCGGTATTGAATAAACATGTCAATACCAATTTGGGTGACATCTGTCAAGATGTTAGCCAAACAGCGACTCAACTATTCAAAACACAAATCTCTGAATCTTTAGTCAAAGCCGCAATTAATATTAACTAAAAGTCACTGCTTATCTCTAACCAAACGCCGCGATTAAATATCAACCCCTATCATGGATAAATTACAAATAGCCGTGTGGAATGCTAGAAGCGTTAATAATAAAAAAAACTCCAAATGAGCCGATATTTCGAAAATACAGACATTGTCTGCATCTGTGAAAGTTGGCTAAACAACGATAAAAACTTCTCACTCAGTGGATTCAGTGTTATTAGAAGAGGCCGACAGCTCACCAAAGGAGGTGGCATTGCTCTTCTAATAAAGCAGAACATCAAAAGCAAAACCATCAAAACTGATCACCTCGATGCCAAGGTGATTGCAACTGAAATCAGTCGATAATAAAAACAATGCGATTGTTTGTTATTACAACAACCCAAGCAAGATTGTTTCTGACACCGTCTTTGAATTTTTCATGAGGGAATACAAACACTGCATCTTCCTTGGCAACTTCAATGCCAAACACCTATACTTTGGCTGCAATAAAACCAGCCCCAACGGTGAAGCCCTTCTGGAAATCACCCAAAAACATAACCTACACGTGGTTATGAATGACAACTCTGCAACTTACATCAACAGCAACCCACTATTTCCATCCAAAATCCTTGATCTAATAATCGCCAGCGACTCACTGATAAATCACATCGATGACCACTGGGTCGGTGAAGATGACCTTGGCACCGACCACCAACCGGTCCATGCCTCAATCAAATTAGGCAATGGCCTCCTCAGGTACCCCTCCCCCCCCCCCACCCTCTCCAGGAATTTTAGAAAAATTAACTGGAACCTCTACCGCGACATCATCGATGTCAAACTCCTCAACAGCTCCCCATCAAATGCAACTGAACTCGAAGCCCAATGCGAGGGTGTAGAAAAAATCATCAACTCAACCCTAAATGAAATATGCCCAAAAGAAGAAGTGCGCCCCTGGAGAAGTACTATCTCAGGCGACACACTTTCATTAATCAAAACCAAACGGAAAGCTCTTCATGTTCTGAAATCCGAAACTGACACCCTCATAAAAGCTGACCTCAAACAAAGATATAACCGTCTTCATGGCAAGGTTAAGAAATCCCTCCAAACTGAAAAACAGGCCAACTGGGAAAAAGCAACAGCCAATCTAAATGAGGTCAGGGATGCCAGAAAATTCTGGAACTCTTTCAAAACACTTACTGGTAAAAAAAACAAAGGCAACAAAGCAGCAGCCAAACCCCTTAAAAAGGAAGATGGCTCCTTCACGCGTACCGACAAAGACAAAGCTGACACTTTCGCCAACCTCCTTAGAAAAACCCATCGCCCATACCAAGGCCCTGACAATGATGATGCCATCATAAACACCATTGATGACTTCAACGAACATCCGGATTTCTACCATGACCCTAAATTAGATATCGTCCCAGAAGGGGATGACGACGACCTCATCACCCCTATCACTTATGATGAAATCATCAATATCATAAAAAAATGAAAAAATTCTTCATCTCCTGGCGAGGATGAAGTCATTTACAAAATTCTTAAACAGAGCCCAAATTCCCTAATTGACAAACTCAGCAACCTATTCAATGCATGCCTCACCCATGGCTACTTTCCAAAATGTTGGAAAACAGCCATTGGTGTCATAATACTGAAACCAGACAAAGACCATCTACCGCCCAATCACCCTTCTCAGTTGCATTGGTAAGGTATTCGAAAGAGTCCTCACCAATTGACTGAGGGGGCACCTCGAAGAAAACAACTTTTTTAACAAATGGCAAAGAGCCTAAAGAAACCGTAAAGAAGGCATTGAGCATGTCAACCACCTAGTCAATCTAATGAAAAAACACGATCAATAACCAGCAAATAGGCACGGCAGTCCTATTAGATGCTGAAAAAGCGTTCAATTCCTTTTGGCACAACGGAATGCACCTCAAACTTTCTAAAATGAAACTCCCCGTGAAACTGCTTAGATTACTCTCTTCCTTCCTTAACGATCGCAAAATAAAAATCAGAGTAAACAACAAAATGTCCGACAGCATCCCCCTGGAAGCAGCCCCCCCCCCCCCCAAGAATCCGTCCTCAGCCCCCTCCCATACATCATCTACATCAATGAACTCAAAATCTCCGAGGATTGCGTTCAAATCTCACAATTTGCAGATAAGGGTCTCTGGGACTCTAATAATACTGCCAATGTACTTCAAAAAGCCCTTCAATGCACTCTCGGCGACCAAGAGCAATGGTGTGCCAAATGGAGAATCAAGCTGAAAGCCAGTAAAACACAAAGAATCACGTTCACCGTGACTTTGACATAAAACTACTGGACAAAGTCCTCCTTGAATGCATAGAGGCGAAATTCCTTGGCATTACCATCGACCAAAACCTATCTTTCAATAAACACACCAACGATATTGCCAGCAAAGCAACCAAACGTATTAATTTACAGAAAATGCTAAAGGGTACATCATGGGGAGCCAACCAGACTATTCTACTTAAACTATACAAAGCCTTTGTGCACCCTGTACTCGAGTATGGGCTATCATCCTAACAGACCTGATGAAACAAATATGGGGAAACTCCAGAAGGTCCAAAATCATGCGCTCAGGGTCACCCTCCTTGATCCCTGGGATACACCTATCAAAACACTCCACGAAATCCCAACCATAAAGGTGCGCCTGGCCTCCCCAACCATGAAAAATCACGACCGGTTAGCAAACAGCCAACTTATATCCAAAGTACAGGTAATTTGCGAAAGCCGACAAAAACCCCCAAAACGCCAAAATTTAATGTAACAACCGTGTAAGTAGGCACCAGACCACGGAGGTTAGGGCAGGAAACACCCCCAGGTGTGGCTCCTTTAAGGCCAGCGCCCCCCCCCCCCTATTTCGACCAGAAGATTCCTTAAAAAAGGCGAGTAAAAACGGGTCAGCCGTGACCCTCTACCAGGAAGAGCTGTCTTCGCCGACTCAGCTAAAATCACTAAAATTTGATGTCTAATAATTAACAAATACTGGAAAAGAGAAGGTGAACATACAGGCAGTAATACCGGCTCAGCCGCGATCTTCTACCAGGAAGAGCTGTCTTCACCGACTCAACTAAAACACTAAAATTTAATCTCTAAAAATAAACAAATACTGGGAAAGAGAAGGTGAACATACAGGCAGTAATCATGGCTCAGCCGTGATCTTCTACCAGGAAAAGCTGTCTTCACCGACTCAACTAAATATTAATCAGGAGGAGGTAAGGGCAGGAAACACCCCCAGGTGTGGTACTTTGGTAAAGGCCTGCCACCCTCCCTCCAATTCTTAGCTGAAAAAATCAATCTGGAAAATCATAAATTGAGCAAAAGAAATGTACTAGCTGCTCCCAGTGATTGACAACCATCCAAAAATGCAATCACATATTTTTGTCTATCTTAAAAATCAACTAATTCTACCTTTTTCTTTTAGCAGGTACACTAAGATGCTTTCTTTTTGATCGCCAGCACCACAATAACCGGTATGGTTACTATAACCGATATGGAACACAGTAACCACTATGGACTCTGAACATCCTCCGCTCCATCCCTAGAAGTGGTCACCCATCTCCAGGGAGGCGAGCGTTGGTACTGCACCCCGCTTCTACCCCTTTTTGTAAGCATCTGTAGCACGCATTTTTGACCCAGCCCAATAGGTTCCAAAGCACGCCTGCCCCAGAACCAGGGAAGTTCAGGTCTTTCTATGGGTGGTCCCCGAAAGTTTTCGTTTATCCAAAAACATATCCAACTGTAAAGTCAGAAAAACTGATTAAAACAGCCTGTGGCAGATTATACTTGCCAATGACGGCCCACCATCGCTCCTTGATCTATCTTCAAAGTGGCAAACCATACTTGCCCGAAAAAACACCACAGCACCCTCGGGGGAGAGGTAGCACCTTTGTGAGAGGATCGCCTCGCGCTCTGGTCCTCACCCAAGGGTTCAGTCAATGACCTACACAAAGACAACCCAACACTCTTC
Organism: Pictodentalium vernedei; assembly: GCA_031216915.1. Taxonomy (NCBI): domain Eukaryota; kingdom Metazoa; phylum Mollusca; class Scaphopoda; order Dentaliida; family Dentaliidae; genus Pictodentalium; species Pictodentalium vernedei. The sequence continues at coordinate 428,294,206 of CM062295.1, forward strand.
CTGATCATCTAGCCTAAGACATCTGTGGGGTACTCGGTCCTTTTCCACTTTCCACATGCTTAGACACGTAGCTTCCTGATCTCAACAGTCACAGAGCGTCGAAAGGGGCTTGCCTCACAACGTCCCTGCACGCCATTTCATCCCAGGTTCAGTAGACAGCAGACATTGTCCTAAATGTGAAACAGTGACATTGCACTAAACTGTTTGAAGAATTAAAGGTGTAACTTTATAAACAAAAAAACTTCAACCAAAAACTTTAACCTGGAAGTTGTAAGTTAAATTTCCATACAAAAAAGGGTTAAATATTTCCCAAAATAACATGAAACATAATGCGAACGATACAATCAATAGTAATTAATATTAATTTAAAAGAAAAAAAACTTTAACCTTGACTAAAAAACATTAACCACAAACTTTAACCAAAACTCTAAATGTTAACAGATGGACAGATGGATGGACAGACAGACAAAAGCCATGACTAGAGCCCAGACTGTAAACAGTTGGGCGAAAAATTAACAAAATAGTAGAACATATACTAAATACAAGGGTTAAGGGAAACTACGATCATAATACAACTCATCTATAAGTAATATACATCATTTTAAAGTGCAATAAAGTTTACTTTAATGCAACTTCTTACAACAGAAATATGACTAAGTTTTCACCTGAAAATAATAATTGATGAAAAATTGTTTGAAAATAAGGCTTAAGTAATGTAGTCATGGTCCTATATAACCCGCAACCGCAATATAAAATCACTGGAGCCACTGGTTTTATAGAAACCAACTCAAACACAAACGCCTACAATTTGGATACTGGAGCTGAGTAAAACATTAATTGTTGCAAGTACAAGTTCACAAATTTTTTGCTGAAAAAAAAAGAAAACTAGAAACTGTTGTAGCACACTAAAACATATTTCTCCCCTTCCTTTCTATTTAATGCACTGCAAATTATATATACATGAATAATACTGACAATCATGCCACATATCTAAGGTCTAGGTCAAAAGACAAAAAAGTTCTGGTCCGGACGAAGTTTCCCTTAAAAAGCACATAAATCTGACCTTTAGGTCAAAGGTCAAGGTCACATGAAGGTCACTATGGTACGCGACACACCAGCTCATGGTGATACATCCACATGCCAATCATCTAAGTCCTAGGTCAAAAAAAAAAAAAAAAAAGTTCTGATCTGGACAAGTATTCCCTACTTGAAGTACATAAATCTGACCTTGAGGTCAGAGGTCAAGGTCACATGCAGTTCATCAAGGTAGCGGACATGCGGTTTCATGGTGACACATCCACATGTCCAAAAAAAAAAATTCTGGTCAGGACAATTACTCCCTATTTAAAGTACATAAATTTGACCTTGAGGTCAAGGTCACATGAAGGTTATGATGACATGTGGTCTCATTGTGATACATCCACATGTCAATCATCTAAGTCCTAGGTCAAAAAACCAAAAAAGTTCTGATCTGGACAATTATTCCCTATTTGAAGTACATAAATTTGACCTTGAGGTCAGAGGTCAAGGTCACATGCTGTTCATCAAGGTAGTGGACATGCGGTTTCATGGTGACACATTCACATGTCCAAAAAAAAAAAAAATCTCGTCTGGACAATTACTCCCTATTTAAAGTACATAAATTTGACCTTGAGGTCAAGGTCACATAAAGGTCATGATTACATGTGACATGCGGTCTAATTGCGATACATCCACATGTCAAATATCTGAGTCCTAGGTCAAAAAACAAAAAAATTCTGGTCTGGATAATTATTCCCTATATGAAGTACATAATTTTGACCTTAAGGTCAGAGGTCAAGGTCATATGAAGGTCATCGAGGTAGACGACATGCAGTCTCATGGTGACACATCCACATGTCAAATAACCAAGTCCTAGGTCAAAAAACAAAATGAAAGTGTCAATGACACTGTAGCTCAACTTGTCAAGACAAACACATGCACATGTATAGTATGTGACACAGCAATGACAAACATCTAGGTAATGACCTGATAACAAAGGTATATATAAAGTATTTTAACGGTCTGTACATAAACACTGACCATTGCCTGTAACAAATGTATAGGTAAAGTATTGTAAAGGTGGGTGACAGTCAGATGCTAAACTAGAAAAGAAAACTTTGAGTCCCAGAGTGGGTCTGACTGAACCCCAAAATATTTGTTCTAATAGCACAGTGATAACAAAGGCACCCCAAAACACACTCGTTCCTGTCCCAAGGTGAAAACAAAGGTACCCAAGAAGTTTTGTGAAGATCAGTTCATAAATACGAGCTGTATAGAACTTGTGACAAAAAACTGATTGGACCTAATTTTGGAACAAAATGGCCACTGGCAGCCATCTTGAATTTTGGACCGTACCCAGAAACACTCATTCTCGTCGCAACGTGATAACAAAGGTACCCAAGAAGTTTTGTGAAGATCGGTTCATAAATACAGCCTCTACCCTGAGCCGTATTGACATGTGTGCTCACACTGTGTAAGTAGCACTGAATAAATCAAAGTTCATCTAATTTGCATAATTTCAGCACGAAAAAAAACCCCTTACAATATGTGATGTATTCCATGTTACTAAACAATCATACACAAATTTATTCAAATCAGAACTTTCATACAGAAGTTCTGTACAAAAGACTGACTGCACTAATTTTGGTACAAAATGGCTGCTGGTGGCCATCTTGAATTTCGGACCACACCCAAAAACACTCGCTCTCATCCCACGGTGATAACAAAGGTACCCAAGAAGTTTCGTAAAGATCGGTTCATAAATACAGACTCTAGTCTGAGCCGTATTGACATGTGTACTTACTGTGTGTAAGTCGCACTGAAAAAATCAAAGTTCATGTAATTTGCATAATTTCTGCACGAGAAAAAAACCCGTATTATATGTGATGTATCCCATGGTACTAAACATTCACACAAAAAATTATTCAAATCAGCGCTATCATATGGAAGTTCTGTGCAAAAATCTGATTGCACCTAATTTTGTACAAAATGGCTGCCATCGGCCATCTTGAATTTTGGACCGGACCCCAAAACACTCGTTCTCGTCCCACAGTGATACCAAAGGTACCCAAGAAGTTTCGTAAAGATCGGTTCATAAATACGGCCTCTAGCCCGAGCTGTATTGGCATTTGCACTTACAGTGCTGAAAAAAACATCAAAATTAGTCTAATTTGCACAATTTACACACAAGAGAAAAACCCGTATTATATGTGATGTATCCCATGGTACTAAACATTCACACACAAAATTATTCAAATCAGAGCTTTCATATGGAAGTTCTGTACAAAAAACAGATTTCTGCATTATCGGTACAAAATGGCGGCTGGCAGCCATCTTGAATTTCGGACCGCACCCAAAAACACTCGTTCTCGTCCCACGGTCATAACAAAGGTACCCAAGAAGTTTCGTAAAGATCGGTTCATAAATACGGCCTCTAGCCCAAGCCATAGCAGCTTGGCACTTTCAGCTCTGAAAGTAACACGAAATAAATCAAAGTCAGTCTAATTTGCATAATTTACGCACGAGAAAAAAACCCGTATTATATGTGATGTATCCCATGGTACTAAACATTTATACAAAACTTTATTCAAATCAGAACTTTCATACAGAAGTCCTGTACAAAAAACTGATTTTTGCATCATCGGTACAAAATGGCCGCTGGCAGCCATCTTGGATTTCGGACCACACCTAAAAACACTCGTTCCCGTCCCAGGGTCATAACAAAGGTACACAAGAAGTTTCGTGAAGATCGGTTCATAAATACGACCTCTAGCCCGAGCCATAGCCAATTGTTGACGTACGGACAGGCGGACAGACGGACGGACGGACAGACGGACGACAGGCCATGACAATAGCTCAAGTTTGACTTCGTCAAAGTTGAGCTAAAAATTCTGGTCTGAACAATTACTCCCTATTTGAAGCACATAAATTTGACCTTGAGGTCAAGGTCATATGAAGGTCACAATGGTATGTGACACACCGGCTCATGGTGATACATCCACTTGCCAAATATCTAAGGCCTGGCTCAAAAGACAAACAAGTTTTGGTCCTGACAAAATTTCCTTGAAAAAAGCACAAATCTGACCTTCAGATCAAAGGTCAAGGTCACATGAAGGTCACAATGGTACGCTACACACCGGCTCATGGTGATACATCCACATGCCAAATATCTAAAGCCTGACTCGAAATACAAAAAAGTTCTGGTCCAGACAGTTTCCCTTAAAAAAAGCACATAAATCTGACCTTCAGGTCAAAGGTCAAAGTCACATGAAGGTCACTATGGTACACTGCACACCGGTTCATGGTAATACATCCACATGCCAAGTATCTAAGGTGTAGGTCAAAAGACAAAAATGTTATGGCCCGGACAAAGTTTGTATGAGAAGAAGGAAGAAGAAGAAGAAGAAGAAGAAGAAGAAGAAGAAGAAGAAGAAGAATATGCACTAAAACAATATGTCTCCCTTCTGGGAAGGGGAGACATAACAAGTGCACCACCAGCAGTGGATCAATATACGGCTGCCTATGAAGAAATTGCGCTTCTGAAGAAATTTTTATTTGAACAAAAGGTCAATAATTCCTTCAAAAATAATTGTACATTCCTGGCTTACGACCCATTAAACTTGAATATATTGTTTTCAAGTTATTGGGTGGAGAATCAAAAGTCACCAAAACTCCCAGATGGATGCCATGGCGGCTATATTAGACATGCCAGAATGCTGGTTATCGAAAGGAACCATCCTCTAGTCATGACCTCTCAAACATAAAAAAAAAACAGTATCTGTTGGATGTATTGTTTTCAAGTTATAGCATGGACAAATAAGAGTTAACGGATGGACGGATGGACAGACAAACATGGATAGACATTGATGCTGGTTATTGAAAGGAACCAGCCTCTAGTCATGACGAATCAATCATAAAAAAACAGTATCTGTTGGATGTATTGTTTTCAAGTTATCGCATGGGCAAACAAAAGTTAACGGGCAGATGGACAGACAGTCAGACAGACAGACAAACGGATGGATGGACATTGATGCTGGTTATCGAAAGGAACCATCCTCTAGTCATGACTAATCAACCATGAAAAAACAGTATTTGTTGGATTATCAAATGGACAATCAAAAGTCCCTGAAAATCCAAGATGGCTGCCATGGCAGCCATATTGGAATGCCAGAATGCTGGATATTGAAAGGAACCATCCTCTAGTCATGATTAATCAACCATAAAAAAGTAGCATCTGTTGGATTTATAGTTTTCAAGTTATCACATGGACAATGAAAAGTCCTTGAAAATCCAAGATGGCTGCCGTGGTGGCCATATTGGATATGCCAGAATGCTGGTTGTCGAAAGGAACCATCCTCTAGTCATGACTAATCAACCATAAAAAACAGTATCTGTGGGATGTATTGTTTTCAAGTTATCGCGTGGACAAACAAAAGCTAACGGACGGACGGACAGACAGACATTACCATACCATAATACGGCCTGCTCACATGAGCGGGCATATAAAAATTGACAAAATAACACAACATCTTCCTAGTATAAGGGTTAACTCTTAACCTGCTGAGTATTTTTCTAGATATCTTTCATCAAATCTAGTCAAGGCTGCTTTCATGCAGCCATGACTAGATTTGATGAAAAATTAATATAAATGTAACACAATAAATCGTTAGAGAAAAAATCCATTCAATTTACATAGAGCAAATACTATTAAATGTGCTCAACTTATACTTATTTCATTGGCAAGAGAAACTCTATGCTGCGCAGGAATATCCGCCTGCAGCATGCAAAGAGTTAAGAGAAACTACACTCACAATAAAACACATCTATAAGCAATATAGATTACCATAATGTGCAATAATGTTTATGTTTACTTTAACACAGCTTCCTACAACAGAAAATTGACTAAGTTTTCACCTAAAAAAAAAAAAAAAAAAATTCCAGAAAATAAGAGTTCAGTTCTGTAATAAATCACAACTACAATTTGAAAGCCCTGGAGCCACAAGGTTCCAAAAAAGTTACTCAAACAAAAATTCTTACAAAATTGGACGATGACGTGGATGCCGCCGGGCTCATGCATTACCTCACCTCTACTTTGTTGTAGGTGAGCTAATAAAACTAGCATGTTTAAAGTAGACTCTTAATGCCCTAACAGGGCAACATAAAGGTCTAGAGTTATTAACAGGTGGTAAGACATTTATAACAAGGGCTAAATAATAAAAGCAGGGGACCACTGTTGCCGAGGATGTAATGTTGTAAAATGGCAAAAAATACTGTTTGGGGTAAACCAACAGACCCTAAAAAGTTTATCGAGTAAAAGTCGCTCATTTAGTTCAATGTAACCCTAAATTTCCGCCGGACTTCAACTGTGAATTTGAAACCAATTTTGGAGTTCAAGCTTTCAAAATTACGTGGAGAAATAAATCCATCAGACAGTATAAACGTGGAGCAAGAGGGAAATTCTAGTTCAGCAAATTAAAAGAAACCACATTTGATAAACTGATGAACATTTCACGTTAATTCACCGTTGGTGTAGAAAGGTCATGAATATTAATGATTATCGTGTTGAGTTTCGTGTATTGATACTGTAAGCACCAAATCTTGGCCTACTGTCTTGAAAATGTCATTTCTACAAGTATTGAGTACAACAGTTTTTTTTTAAATTCCATTCAATCATGCATAGAAATTATTGACAGTGGCCCGCAGATGCATAGAAATTGCGTTTAAGAGAAGTATGCGGTCATTGTGGTAGTTTGATACTTGTTTTATTTCTGTCAGAAACCATGTGCCTTCAATATCATAGGTCATTTCAACAGGAAAGTTTATTTAATATGCAAATACGATTATACTATGGAGCACCCCCCCCCCCTCCTCCCCCCCCCCCCCCCCAAAAAAAAAGAATAATAATCTGAATATACCAACATGGGTAACTTCCTTACACTGAATTTGAATTTCCTCAATAATCAGTCATGGTTAGTACATTACAGAATAGAGTATATACGAACCCGAGAAGCCTGCCATTATATTTGAAAACCAAACAACTGAATGTCCATTGATGAGCAGGGATTTAGGGGCAATTTGAAACGTGCTGTCAAAAGGAAACATTTTTGCCATCCCGCAAAAAACCAGCACATTTGCTCCCGAAACGCCACCAGAAAACTCAATTTGATAGCACATTTCAAGGCTCCATTTCATAACACCCCCAAATTGCTCCTTTGCATTTTTTTTTGGCAAGAGAGCGATGACAATTCACCTGAACTGCAAAATGGACACACAAACATTGTATAATATTCTCAATTTCTCATCTGATAAATCTGAATAAATTTCCTGTCAAGTTATTCTCAGTTGAAGTTAATAGTGTTGAAACGATTAGCCGACTACTCGATGTCGACGCGATTATTAAATTAGTCGATCCCTAAATCTGCTAGTCGATTAGTCGGAACATCTGCCCCAACCATACACCATCCCCTTAAATTCACCCAACATTGTTGCGAACGTCACAAGTAAATTCCCGAAATCAAAAAACAACCCACGGAAATAATGCGTTTGATGTTTCCGACTGCATGAATAACAACCCTAGTTGGCCAACTGACCAGAGATTGAATAAGACCAGGGGTGCGTGAAGTAAACAGGGAAAAATATATGGGTGTGCTTATTCTCGATGGAGCAGCCTGCAGGAAAATTAGGACCCAAAGTTGACATGAAATTAGGCCACCTACGGACATCAATTTGTTCACCAGGTACTGGTAAGTTCGAAATGTCTTACAGAAACATCAAAGAGAAATTATGGAAGAACACATACCAATTCGTATTTGGAACAATTTGTTATCATTAAAGAACCAATTACAAAATCCATGTGCTTTTTATTTTCATTTTGTAAATACATGCGGACAAATTCCTGGAAATCTGCGAGTTTCCAGGAAATTGAAAGTGAAACTAGCTTTTCCTCGAACTGCAACTGAGTTAAGAGGAAACCCAATCAGGTCAGGTGATGATTTTCAAAGCAGACAATATGGAAATTAGTAGGCGTGTTCGATGTATGCATAATTATGGACAGATAAGAGGTTAAGTCATACTACGAGAAGTTGTGTGGGAGTGTTCGGTGTACAATTGTTGACAGGCTGATGACTGCTGTGGGCGTTAACTGTGCTTAATTTTCGACAGGGGATGTACATCACTCATGCGTAAAGAGCACTTCCTTTTGTTAACATTCAGTGGGATGGAACGAATAATATAAAAAAAAAACCTGAATAATGATTTATTTTATTAAAATATCAGTGACTATATTGAGAAAAAATGATTTTAAACAGAAGCTACCAACATTAATTCTCTCTCGAAACTGAAATAGGTTTTGAGGACTTTGAAAGCTTCACTTGCCATTGTTTCATTGCAAGTATTACTGTTAGTTTTAACCAGCGAAGAACGGTGGTACACGTGTTTGATAACAATAACATGGGGGCTTCGACTAGTCGATTATTAATCGATTACTGCTGGCGACTAGTCGATTCCTGAAAATCACTAATCGTTTCAACACTAGAAGTTAATATAATTTAACAGAAAAATTATCCACCCTCCGTATGTATCTCAACTGTTTTGAGACTGTTAACATCATCCAAGCTGCTAAAACGATGCGGCGACAAAGATATAGAATGTGTGCATTAGTTCAAATAGCGTATCCTGTAATAGCATTGATGTTTTTCACTTGCTTTGCTTCTTCACGATCGTTTATTACTTCAACTTGAGTTGGTATATGTTATATGTGGTAACGGTTAACCGGTTATGGAAATCATAACCGGTTAACTGTTTGAGCCCTACCTGTTAATATTACAGAAAACAGAGATTGATCAAATGGCAATGCTCAATGTGTTTACACAATTACATTGTGGACAATCATGCAGAAAACAAAGGCCAAAGGATATTACAAGAAAGACATTTCAAAAGTTAATAATCTAACTGTTCATTCACCTCATTAGATAGTACAATTTAAAACCAACTTGTACCACTTTAAAAATGAATGACGATTGACTAATAATAAATAAACAAGAGGCCCCAAGGAGCCTTAATTGCTCACCGGCCAAAGTGGTTCAAAGAAATATTTGGGGACACATTCTGTTAGACATGGTTCATCAACACTACAAAGGAACGAAGTCATGAGAGACTAGGGACATGGTTTGAACAAACTTGAATCTTACCCCCTTAAGGATACTGCATACCAAATATCAAAAGCATTCATTTGCTGGATCTGAAGAAGAAGATTTTTAAAGAAAATTCCTCATTTTGAACTAAGTTATCATTCAGGCTCCCACAGTGAGCCCAAATATGAACCCAGGGACTTGGCTTTAACAAACTTGAATCTCACCCCCAAGGATGCTGCATGCCAAATATCAAAACATTCTGACTGCTGAATCTGAAGAAGAAGATTTTTAAAGAAAAATTCCTCATATTGACTAAGTCATAATTCGGGCTCCCACAGGGAGCCCAAATATGGATCCAGGTACATGGCTTTAACAAACTTGAATCTCCCCCCCCCCCCCTAAGGATGCTACACACTACATATCAAAACATTCTGACTGCTGGATCTGAAGAAGAAGATTTTTTAAGAAAATTCCTCATTTCGAACTAAGTTACAATTCAAGCTCCCACAGTGAGCCCAAATATGGACCTAGGGACATGGCTTGAACAAATTTGAATCTCACCCTCCTAAGGATGCTGCATACCAAATATCAAAACATTCCAACTGCTAGATCTGAAGAAGAAGATTTTTAAACAAAATTCCTCATTTTGAACTAAGTTATCATTCGGGCTCCCACAGTGAGCCCAAATATGGATCTAGGGACATGACTTGAATAAACTGAATCTCACCCCCTAAGGATGCTGCATACCAAAGATCAAAACATTCTGACTGCTGGATCTGAAGAAGATGATGTTTAAAGAAAATTCCTCATTTTGAACTAAGTTATAATTTGGGCTACCACAGTGAGCCCAAATATGAACCCAGAAACCTGGTTTGAACAAACTTGAATCTCACCCCCCTAAGCGTGCTGCATACCCAATATCAAAAGATTCTGCCTGCTGGATCTTGAGAAGAATATTTTTAAAGAAATTTGCCTGAAATGCACCAAGTTCAAATTTGGGCTCCTATACTGAGCCCAAATATGAACCCAGGGGGCCGATTTGAACAAACTTGAATCAGATCCATCCCACAATGTTGCATACCAAGTATCAAAAGATTATGCCTGCTGGATCTGGAGAAGAAGAATTTTTAAGAAATTTGCCTGAAATGCTGTGAAATGCACTAAGTTTGAATTCGAGCTTCTATAGTGAGCCCAAATATCAATCCAGTGGGCCGATTTGAACAAACTTGAATCAGATCCACCCCACAATGTTGCATACCAAATATCAAAAGATTCTGCCTGCTGGATCTGGAGAAGAAGATTTTTTAAGAAATTTGCTTGAAATGCACTAAGTTCGAATTCAGGCTTCTATACTGAGCCCAAATATGGATCCAGGGGGCCGATTTGAACAAACTTGAATCAGATCCACCCCCACAATGTTGCATACCAAATATCAAAAGATTCTGCTTGCTGGATCTGGAGAAGAAGATTTTTTAAGAAATTTGCCTGAAATGCACTAAGTTCGAATTTGGGCTTCTACGGTGAGCCCAAATATGAATCCAGGGGGCCGATTTGAACAAACTTGAATCAGATCCACCCCATAATGCTGTATACCAAATATCAAATGATTCTGCCCACTTGTGCGGGAGAAGAAGATTTTTTAGTAATTTCTCTAATATACATAGGGTGCTATTGGAGTTATGCCCCCTATGGAGCCCCAAGTGGGTATGTCCATTTCATTTGAACAAACTTGAATTGACATATAGTAATGAACATCCATACCAAGTTTCAAGCAAATCGGCCTAGCGGTTTCAGAGGTGAAATCGTTTGAAAAATGTTCACGACGCCGGACGGACGACGACGACAAGTGATAAGTTTAGCTCCCTTCGGTGAGCTAATAAAAGCTGGTTAGTTGACTAATTGAATAAACGTGACAGAGCCTAGGCCTCTGGTTAGACCTCTACGTGGTATTTACTCATAGCCCTCAAGACTTCATTCAAATTATCAGAAGACTGTTAATTCAATTTAGTACAAGGTTGTAAAATCAATTTACTAAATTTACTAATTTGTTTACCTGCAAATGAGTTTTACAACAGGTGGCAACATCGCAACTCAAACACTATCTGACCACAGACATGAAAGAATCCTGCGCCCTAATTCAGACTTCACTTTCGAGGTCCTTCTGATCATGTTGATGGAGTACATACATGATATACTACTTCAACTGGGAACTAATTTGTAAAAACAGTCTTGTGATGAACTGAATATTCAAATTAGTAAATTGAATAAATAAATTAGTAAACTGAATTAATAGTCGTGTACTGAACTGAACCAAAAGTCTTCTAATAATTTGAATAAACAGTCTCATAACAAACTGAATATTCTAATTTAAACTGAATTAACAAATTGGTAATTTGAATAAACAATTTACTAATTTGTTAATTCAAATTATTAACTAAACATTGCCTGGCACTTGCTGCCATTAAAGAGTAGCTAGAAATAGATAGGACATGGTAGCCAGAATATAATCTAGAATAGATAAAAGTAAGGATTCTGAAAGAAATCGAGCCAGAAATAATACTCCGAATGAATCGAACACACCATCAGTACACATTCCCAAAATATCAACGGCCTCTGGGCTCCAATGTAACCAAGTGCCTTCAAAGATGACAGTGTTGCTGGGTTTGTACTTTTAGTCATTCTGGGGTCATTGTCAATAATTTGATAAACTGCAATGAACCAAATACACACTCTAAACACACCCCTTACCGCTGGAAGACCTTTACTCATAAACCATGGCAGCAGCCACCATGAAACAAAATGAAAGATGGAATAACAAAAGCATTGCATATATGCACTTATACCTACCAAGTATGGCAATACTAATGATGTTGCAGCATGACCATCCATGCAAGTAACTGTGACCACCCCACACGTATTTATTTATATATTGGTTTTTAAGGTCACCTATTTCTGCACAATGGCTAATCATAACCAAAACATGGATATAAAGTCAAGTCCAGCCAATCGTTTATACCCATGTTGCCCATTTTAGAGGACTTCCACCCCAGGCACTGGTTAATGTGTTCTATTTTACCAGCAAAACAGAGCTTGTTTACCGATGTATATAAGTACTGCTTCACTTTCCTGGGTTCCCATAGGGACAACCCCATATAACTTCACTGGTCACAGGAATTATGAATTATCAATTCCTCTTTTGCTTTGTCATCCACAAATGTGTGTAGTTTATTTAATTTAGTTTGTGGGGAGGCCACTCTGGCAGCCATTTTCTAGACAATGAAGCAGTCTTTTTTTTAATCTTTCTGCAGATTCTTTGAGAATAATTAGAAAATATTTTGAAACAAAATTCTCCAGAATTCTTCGTTTTTGTGGAATGTTAAGTGAAACTTTGTTGAATATTTTGTGTAAAAAAAACAATTAATACTCACTTGCTGAGTCTGAAAAGGATCTCTTCCCCATTGAGACAAGAGAAGACTGTTTTTCAAAGTTTTAAATCAATCATCGACATAAACTCTGGTTGACCGTAAATATTTCCAAGTTGACATAAACCAAAGGCAAAATAAACTGACAAATACCTGTCCTTTGTAGTCTCGTCAAAAAAAGTAAATCAGTTACTGTCAAGCTAAAAATAATAAAAACAGCTCACAGCCAAAACTTTCCACACTGGTGTGAAGTGCTAAAAAACTTATTTGTAAATGGACTCGTAAAAATATGTAATAAAAATTGAACTCCTCCAAGTAAACTACAAAAAATTGAACTCCTCCAAGTAAACTACATTACCTTCCATCCAAAGATGTGACTGTCTTCTCAGTCTCATCAGAAGCACCTTTAACAAGCAAAATATCCACGCCCGCAGGACCTTCTTGTTGACCTTTTGAAATCACCTGCACAAAGTAAAATTGTCAATAATTTTTTCACCATTTTTAAAAATCAATGCATTAATAAAGTTCAGATTTTAAAACAAGATACAGAATTTATCCTCTCTGTCAGTTATAATAAAACATGTGGCCCCAAGGGGCTTTAATCACTCACCTGAGAAATGTTGTTGAAAGGGGGATTTGAGGTCATGTCAGCATCTGTGGCTACTTAACATTACAGAGCACAAACTTGAATCCACACACTTGATATAAGCAAATTTGAATCTGCTCCACTATAAATAAGGTAGAACGCTCAGTGTACCTTTGAAATCAAGGTCAGATTTATTTCAGTCACAAGTCTCCCAATTATGAATAAAAAAATCATTTTCATCATCTGAGTCGGTTGTATGAGGATCATTTCGCTCATTTTGAGACCTATTTAAATCAAAACTTTCAAAATCACTGTCACTGTCACTGTTGTTCAGTAATTCATTGAAACAGCTTTCCTGATTAAGTAAATGCAAAGACATACTGAATTAATTAAAAATCTTGTGCTTTTCACTTTCGATTTAAACAGGACTCTAGTTTAAAAACCAATGAAACGCAAGCTTTTTAATTTGGAAACTAGAATTTCAATATATCTTGGCAATGTTCCAGACAGAAAGTGATGACAAAAGCTCCCCTTGAGCATGCTTGTGGTTTTGTTGTTGTTTCTTGGTAAGTCTTGGCAACTTACAAAGGCAGCCAAGACTTGCTTAGAAATAACTGCCAAGGTACTTTGAATGTAAACTGAGAAGTTTATATCCAGAGACTACATGTTGTGGCACCTGTTCTGTTGCCCTAAAAAAGTGATCAAAGGTGGCATTCGGTCTTAGAGAGCTGAAAAAAGGCATTATATAGCTCAGTACTTGAAATTCATACCATGTACATGTTGCATTTCAACGACCAGGTTATACCCACAGGTCCTAACCTAAACCCTTTACCTTATGAATCTGACATATCTGCCCAGGTAATTTACAAATTGAGCGGTTGAAAAAAAAACATTTTTTTTTTAAATTTCAACAAAACTATATCTACTGATGAACCGATAATCGGAATCGGCCGGTTATGGGCATCGGCCGATTATTACAACCGGCAGTTTCCGGTTATTCTAAATCTAACACTGACCTTTAAAATCTCTTTTGATATCTGGCCATTTCAATAAAGTTTCCCCATTAAAAACATGTGTAGCGCATATTTCGTGATTTGCGTAGCCGAGATATTACAGAATTTATCATCCGCATTCTGCAATTGGTACGAGATCGCTACTATTCCCAGCTGATCAAAGTCACCATCTTCAATCACAGTACTGTACAATGTTGCATTGGGTACATGTATAAAATGTGTTCAGCCGCTAGTCTGCAGTACTTCTTGATGCAAGCATCACAATACAATAAGAAATTAAAATTGGAGAAAAACTAAAAAACACTCTTTTTTCGATGGTAGATGATTGTTACACAACATGTAAGTCGCATGACTGTCGCAAACATGTTTTCAGTTTGTCAAGTTCATTTTTTAATTCAGTTACCTCCCTTGATTTTTCTCTCCAATGTTGAATGTAAACACTGAAGAAACACATCAAGGGAGGTAGCAAGCTGAACATTGAATATTAAATAAAATATTCTGATGCTGCGTGTGTATCTGTGCCTACAACTTCACAGCACACATTAACATCAAAGTTATTATTCAATTAAGACACAAAGTATGTGTGCTCAGTATCTTCCTGGTTAATACAGTCAAGTGTATTGTATTCTTATACAAAACCGTATTAACACTACCAGAATAACACAATCATTACAAGAGAACAGAATCGTGCGATTGTATCGTTTATAACGATCTTCCCCCACCCCCAACTCCACAAAATGCAAATACTATTTTGGCTAATATTTCCCAGCACTAAACATGCATACTCTGATGAGAACTTACGTGGTAATAAGCTTTCGTAATTGGTGATTTATCAACGAAATTCTGCAGTATAACAGGCACTAACAGATTTTCTTCTGGGTCCTATTTCAACCATCGGAACCGGCATCAAAATCGGCATAATCGGCAGAGAAATAATCGGTAATCGGTTCATAGCAAGTTTTGATAATCAGTTAATCACTAATTATATCATGTGACCCCCCCTCATTGGAACCAGCTCATCAAGCTCATTCCAATGGGGGTTTCACATAATATGTTAGTTGTCAAATCCGGAACCTTTGTTCATGATATAATGCTAATAAGTTCAGAATTCGTAAAAATTAATTTAGACCCCTAACTCTGTAATAAAAAATTGTGCTGGACCAGCTTTCGAAACTGCTTGAAATATTATTGCAAAAATCATGTACGGCAAATATTAGTCAAATTGGAGAATGTTTGTTCAAGTTATTGCACTAACAAGCTCAAATTCATTAAGGCCCATAACAATGTAACGAAAAATCAGGCCGGGACAGGCCAGTTCTCAAACTTGCCTGAGATATTCTTGCAAAAGATCTGAATGGTAAATAAATATTGTTCAAGTTATTGCGTTAACAAGCTCAAAATTCAAAAAAATTTACTAATTAAGGCCCATAACTCTGTAACAATACATTGAGCCGGCCAGTTTTCGAACTCGCTTGAGATATTATTGCAAAAAACTTGTATGGCAACTATTAGGCAAATCGGAGAATGTTTGTTCAAGTTATTGCACTAACAGTGCGAGGACAAATGGTCGCCCACTCGGAAGCACACCGACTGTCGCCACACCATAGGTCTCGGTTATTAACACAATTCGACCAATAATAAATATTGACATCAAACACAGTTAAAACTAGAAGTCCTGTCGTGTCTAGTGCAAAAAAAGCTTGTTAGTTTATGCACTATCTAGTGCAGAACAGTAAAGTCAACTTAGTTAAATATGCTATAACTTCTGCGCTATGTAATGCAGAGTGTAGTTCGCTATTCACGAGGTCGTTAAATTTGTCCTCCGACACATATCATTAGGAAAAGAAATGTGTTGTAACTGTACTCGAACATCTGTCAATATAATTTTGGATCAGGTTTGCCTTGTAAATTAGTGGTGACAATGCAAGAAAAAAAGCCGCAAAAAATTGTCGAAATGACCAGTTTAATTTTTCAAAAGAAGCCTGTACTGTGAAATCAAAGTCGCTGCCAAATCGGATAATCGTCTTTTAAATGATTTCATTGGTGCTATTGTGGAATGCGGGGACAAGCTCACTTGAAGTTGAGAATGTTTCTTTCATATAACACAAAACAGTGTGCATGGAAATTCCACTCTGTTGTGTGTTTCTGTACCAAAGCATTCACCTTGTACCATGGATGGTTTTCAGACAGGTTACAGGATATCCACAATCAAAAGTACAGACGTTCACGGTGTCTGAGAATGTCGAATTCACATTCACATGAATGATGGGTCGAGTCGCCTGTGGTACGAAACTGAGAGAGGATGTTGCAATTTCTCAAACCGCGTGTCATGATGTGGATGACAAAGTTGTCCACAATGTTCATGCATTCATGAAAAACTAAGCTTTCTAATACATTCTTTCAAATATTTTTCAGGAATAAATAGATGTTAGACGCTTTTTGATTTTTCTCAGTCATTTGGACATGCTTCTCCATGACATATTAACCTATCAAATGTACCACATCAGAATATCAATTCACTTAAAAAAGCCGCCCTTGGACAGAAAATGGAAACTAGAGGTTCTGAAGAGCCTGTAATCACTCACCTGGAACTACATATAAAAATGTGATTTCCCATAGGCTTTTCCATGGTAAATATGAGCTGCAATTGTGGACTTGTTTTGCAACATTACATCAACATTACATGAGGATCATAGGTAGAAGGTGTCCCAGTTCTCAATCATGTGAAGTTAAACAAGAGGCCCCAGGGGGCCTGAGGGCGCTCACCTGACATGGTAGTCTAAATATCAAACCAGGGACTTGACTTGAATAAGCTGCATACGCCCCTCCTAAGAAAAGCATATACCAACTAGATGAAGCGATTGTGCCCACACAATACACAGGATTTTCCTTCTATTTTCAGTTCCTGCACTTTAACGTCCCAAAATTGAGATAAACACATAAAAAACAGATTTTTTTCTGAAACAAAATACTTTCAGCCTAAATTTTTTTCTTCTTCTTAAAACGCATAAAAAACGTTAAAACTAATTTCTGGATTTTGGTCCCAACCGGACCCCAAATTTTGGGTGTAAAAAAAAAATGGTTTTTTTTGTCTTAAAATTGACAGAAACGCATAAAAAACAAAAAACAAAAAAATTATGGATCTTGGTCCAAAATTTTCGAAGTCCCACCCGGACCCCAAATATTTAGGGTAAAAAAAATTTTTTTTTTTGTCTTAAAACTGACCGAAATGCATAAAAAACAAAAACAAAAATTTCCGGATTTTGGTCCAAAATTTTCTAAGTCCCACCCAGACCCAAAATTTTCAGGGAAAAAAAAAAAAAAAATTTTTGTCTTAAAATTGACAGAAACGCATAAAAAACAAAAAATCCAGATTTTGGTAAAATTTTCCGGTTTTCGTCCAAAATTTTCTAAGTCCCACCCGGACCCCAAATTTTCAGGGGGAAAAAAAAAAAAAAAATCTTTTTTTGTCTTAAAATTGACAGAAATGCATAAAAAACAAAAAAAAACATTTTCGGATTTTGGTCAAAAATTTTCTAATTCCCACCCGGACCCAAAATTTTCAGGGGAAAAAAAAATTTTTTTTTTTTTTGTCTTAAAATTGACCAAGACGCAGAAAAAACAAAAAAAAAATTTTTTCGGATTTTAGTCAAAAATTTTCTAAGTCCCACCTGGACCCCAAATTTTCAGGGGGAAAAAAAAAAATTGTCTTAAAATTGACCAAAACGCAGAAAAAACAAAAAAAAAATTTTTTTGGATTTTGGTCCAAAATTTTCTAAGTCCCACCCGCACCCCAAATTTTCAGGGGAAAAAAAAATAAAATTTTTTTTTGTCTTAAAATTGACCGAAAGGCAGAAAAAACAAAAAAAAAATTTGTTCGGATTTTGGTCCAAAATTTCGAAGTCCGCAACGGGACCCCAAATTTTCAGCCTAAATATCAACCCAGGGATTTGGCTTCAACAAACTTCAATCTCACCCCCCTAAGGATGCTGCATACCAAATATCAAAACATTCTTATTGCTAGATCTGAAGAAGAAGATTTTTCAAAAATACTCCTCATACTGCACTAATTTAAACATTTGGGCTCCCATAGAGAGCCCAAATATCCACCCAGGCAATTCATTTCAATAAACATGTGAAACAATCTTCCAAACATGTTATATGTGAAATTTTAAAGCTTTTGAAGCAGCGCTTTCGGAGAAAAGTAGTCTTATGTTTTTCCCATTACCCACAGTGTTAAAAAATGCTGACTCAGCACTTTTTCAAAGTCCCCAAAAACTACCCCATCATAAAACCGATGGCAATTTTTTTTGATCATTCCATTCTGTTGGTCCTTAGGAAGCTTCACAACAAATAAGAATTCTCAGTGCCATGTAGTTTTGGAGATATGGGCGTTTTCATTTTTTTCTATTTTTAGCTCCTGTGGTTCCCACGGGGCTATGGGGAAAAAAATTTCGCCATAAATTAGGTACTTATGACCTAATAAGTACTCATGTAAAATTTGGTTCAAATCGGCCTCGCGATTTGGAAAATAGAAATTTGGGGCGGGGCCAAAATTTTTGCCCCTCCTTTAACATTGTCAAATATAGCCCCTCCAACTTCTCTTGAACAAACTTGAGTCTACACCTCAAAAGGAAGCTGCATACCAAATATCAAGTCTCTGCTATTGCTGGTTCTTGAGAAGAAGATTTTTTAAGAATTGCAGCATTTTTGCCCCATCCCTCTGCTCAATGTGAGCCGAAACCTAATTTGACAAAAAATCAAAGTCCGCAGACACAACCCCTTCTCACATGAAATTTTATTAATATGCGGCCAGTGGTTTGGGAGAAAAAGCCCAAATACCACCTTCACGACGGACGCCGGACGACGGACGAAAAGTGATCAGAATAGCTCACCCTGACTTTCAGTCAGGTGAGCTAAAAACATTTGACTTTTATAATTTCAGAGGGGAAGATTTTTTGTAAAATCCATCAATCAGAATCAGAGAATGTCTCTGGTGGTCATATTTTTCCAACCAACAGGAACAAAAAGTGGATCGTTTGTAGAGGGCCTCCTATAGACCAGTCCTGCGAAGTTTTGGTTCATGTCGGCTCAGTAGTTCCAGAGAAGAAGATGAAAATGTGATTTCCCATAGGGTTTCTATAGTAACTATAAGCTGCAATTGTGGCCATGTTTGCAACACAATCAACATTACATGAGGGTTGTGACACACACCCACAGGTACTCAAGACAAGCTGAGAAATGGGAAAAAAATTATGTCTAACAGCATTTTTGGATTAGTGTTGACGTGCCCCATAATGGTATATAAATATTAATGTTAATGGGGGCATGTCAGCATCAATACAAAAATGCTGTCAGATATCTTCTTTTTTTTCATTTCTCAACTTGTTCCGAGTACCTGTGCCCCACCCTCCCCAAAATATGAAGCATGAATTCCTGGCTATAAAGGAAGAAATTACAGTCCCCCACTGGCCCCACACAATTCAAAGGAGATGCCAAGTGATGCAATGAAAACATGGGTGTACCCTAATCCAAGAAATACATCAATGACCAAAAATGGTTTAAAACATGATTGAATTATACATAATATTATTTTCAATTCTCATAAAAAACCAGTGCAAATTGCAATGTATGTGATTGATGTTTTGAACGTCAGTTTTTCATCTTTTCAAACTCAATGCAAAAATGCTAATCAAATTGACTAAATTGCTAATCAATTCCCAATTATGACTAGCAAAACGCTAATCAAAATTTTCAAATTAAATCAACCCCTGTTGATTTCAACAAATTTGAATCCAAACCCTGTAAGGATGCTCAAAACCATATGTCAAAAGATTCTAACTACTGGTTCTAGAAAAGCAGATTTTAAAAGAATGTTCCTCATACTGCATCAAGTGAAAATTTTGGCTCCAAAAGGGTGCTCAAATATTAATCAAGAGACTTGCTTTGAACAAACTTTAATCTGACCCTGATAAGGATGTTGTATTCCAAACATCAGAATATTCTTTCTGACTGGTGGATCTGAAGGAGAAGATTTTTTTAAAGATTATTCCCCATTTTGCACGAAGTTAAAATTTCGGCACCCATAGAAAGCCTAGCCCAATTATAAACCGATGGCTTGATTTGAACATACTTATATCTAAACCCTGTAAGGATTCTGTATACTAAACCTCAAAAGATTATGAGAAGCAGTTCTGGAGAACAGGAGTTTTAAAGATATTGGGACTTGGTTTTTTTAACAAACTTAGATCTGACCTCCCTAAGGATGTTGTATAACAAGCATCTTAAGATTCTGACTGGTGGATCTGAAGAAAAAGATTTTTTTTTAAAATTATTCCCCATCATTATATTGCACAAAGTTAAATTTCAGGCTTCCAGAGAGCCCAATTATTAACTGATAGGCTTGATTTGGACAAGCTTGAATTTGACCCCAATATGGATTCTGTATACATGTTTTGGGGGGGGGGGGGGGGGGGGGTGGAGGGGGGGATTTGCATGTATTTTCTTTGTTTTACTGCAGGGACATGACTTATTTGAAAGTCTTTCCCACAAACAATCTTCATTCCAAATTTCATTGAAATCTGATAACACAAGCCTGAAATATGAGGCGAACAGACAAAAAATTGGCTATTTTCCAAGGCAAACAGCAAATTTTCAAAGTTAAAAAGAGAATAAGTCTAAACAGTGAAAAGTAAAAAATATTATTCCAGACTCATTTGAAAGCCTTTCCCATAAACAATCTTCATTCCAAATTTCATTGAGATCCGATAACACAAACTGAGATACGAGGCGAACCGACAAAAAAAGCCTGTTTTTGTATATTCAAAGGGCCATAACTCACAGAAAAAATATTCGAGAAGCAAAAACGGCTGATGCTGCTTAAAGGTCTTATGATAGTGAACATTTGTATGAAATTTGATCGAAATCAGATCAGTAATGTTGAAGCTATAACAGACAGAGTGCAGACAGACAGACATTTGGACGGATGGATGCATGCAGACGGATGCAGACAGACACAATAAAGTATACCCCACTTTTCGAAATAAGAGGCCCCACGTGGCCTTAATCGCTCACCTGACAAAGTGACTCTAAGAAGTATTTTAGGTCACCTTCACCATGTCATGCCTCATCAACATTAACTGGTTGAGTGATAGATTTTGTTTGAAGTTCAACATTTGTTACCTAAAATTAGTTTTATTTAAAATCATTGGTGTGTGGCCAATCTCCAATGATTTTTAATAAAGCAAATTTATCTCTGCAGACAAACTGGTTTAGCATGAAGCACAAACAAGGAATGTGAAGAGATAGCCTTGGACATCTCTCCCCAACTGTGGATATCTTCCATGTGCTACATGTACATATTTCCATGCAAGAAAACAAAAATTTTCACAAATTTTCCAAAATATTAGTTTTTTTTATCATCATTGGAACAAGCTCAAACAGCTTATTCCAATAGGGGTATGGGAAGATCAGGTATATTTTTGAGACAGAAATGTGAATATATAAATAATGGTGTTTTTTTGTGAATGATGCTGGAGAATTTTGCGTAAAGATATGGTAAATGGTTTGTTCTAGATACAGAATGATGCAAAAGTATTTAAATTTGATTAGGCAAGTTGTTCCTATAATGCATTTAAAAATTGAAGTAACTGTTTTTTTGCTGCCGAACTTTTAGATGTGTGTGTCTGTGTGTGTGTGTGTGTGTGTGTGTGGGGGGGGGGGGGGGGGGGGGGGGGGTGGGGGGGGGGGGGGGGGGGGGTAAGAGTGTTCTTGCAAACAAAATTCCGGAATAAATGGAAAATTTTATTTTTTGTGTGAAAGACATAGTGCGTGAATGTTGATTGGAACAAGCTTAGAGAGCTCATTTTAATGTGAAGTCATAAGGCTGTGTTTTACGAACGAAATTCTGGAATAACTAAAAAATTGCTTTTTTGACTCGAAAAGCATGGTGTGCGACCTCTCATTGGAATGAGCTCAAAAAGCTCATTCCAATGGGGTATTTACAAGCGATAAGTACATGTATGTTTAAGAGACAAAAATTAAAATTTGAATAGCGATTTTTGCGAAGAATGCTGACAAGTTTTGGCAGTTATGCTGGTAAAAAGGTAAGATATGCAAAGTGGTTGTTTTTTAGAGGCGACATTTAATTAAGGGGAATTAACCCTTGATTACTGAGGTAACTTCCAAAAGTACTGAAATTTCATGAAGCAATGTGAATAACAGACAACAGTTGCCTAAAAATTTCATGAATAACTAAAATTTTTATTCTTTTGTCTCGAAAACATGGCATATGACCTTTGTTGGAATGAGCTGAATGCGTGTGTTCCAATGAGGGGTCATAAAATTTGAACGGAGATTTGTGTGAATAATGCATTAGTACTGCTAGATTTGGGTAAACGGTTTCACCCTGGATACCACCCCTTCTATAGTAGATCTTTTCTGCAAATTTTGTCTAAGATTCTATCAACTTTACAAATAAATACGTTCATGAATCACAATCAGATCCACCCCACAATGTTGCATACCAAATATCAAAAGATTCTGCCTGCTGGATCTGGAGAAGAAGATTTTTTAAGAAATATGCCTGAAATGCACTAAGTTAAAATTTGGGCTCCTATACGGAGCCCAAATATAAACCCAGGGGGCCGATTTGAACAAACTTGAATCAGATCCACCCCACAATGTTGCTTACCAAATATGAAAAGATTCTGAAGCTGGATCTGGAGAAGAAGATTTTTTAAGAAATTTGCCTGAAATGCACTAAGTTCGAATTCGAGCTTCTATAGTGAGCCCAAATATGAAACTAGGAAGCCGATTTGAACAATCTTGAATCAGATCCACCCCACAATGTTGCATACCAAATATCAAAAGATTCTGCCTGCTGGATCTGGAGAAGAAGATTTTTTAATAAATTTGCCCGAAATGCACTAAGTGCGAATTCAGGCTTCTATATTAAGCCCAAATATGAATCCAGGGGGCCGATTTGAACAAACTTGAATCAGATCCACCCCGCAATGTTGCATACCAAATATCAAAAGATTCTGCCTGCTGGATCTGGAGAAGATGATTTTTTAAGAAATTTGCCTGAAATGCACTAAGTTCGAATTCAAGCTTCTATAGTAAGCCCAAATATGAATCTAAGGAGCCGATTTGAACAAATTTGCATCAGATCCATCCCACAATGTTGCATACCAAATATCAAAAGATTCTGCCTGCTGGATCTGGAGAAGAAAATTTTTTAAGAAATTTGCCTGAAATGCACTAAGTTCGAATTCGAGCTTCTATAGTGAGCCCAAATATGAATCTAGGAAGCCGATTTGAACAAAGTTGAATCAGATCCATCCCACAATGTTGCATGCCAAATATCAAAAGATTCTGCCTGCTGGATCTGGAGAAGAAGATTTTTTAATAAATTTGCTTGAAATGCACTAAGTTCAAATTTGGGCTCCTATACTGAGCCCAAATATAAACCCAGGGGGCCGATTTGAACAAACTTGAATCAGATCCACCCCGCAATGTTACTTACCAAATATGAAAAGATTCTGCCTGCTGGATCTGGAGAAGAAGATTTCTGGAGAAGAAGATTTTTTAAGAAATTTGCATGAAATGCACTAAGTTCAAATTCGAGCTTCTATAGTGAGCCCAAATATGAATCTAGGAAGCCAATTTGAACAAACTTGAATCAGATCCACCCAACAATGTTGCATACCAAATATCAAAAGATTCTGCCTGCTGGATCTGGACAAGAAGATTTTTTAAGAAATTTGCCTAAATGCACTAAGTTCAAAATCGGGCTTCTATACTGAGCCCAAATATGAACCCAGGGGGCCGATTTGAACAAACTTGAATCAGATCCACCCTACAATGTTGCATACCAAATATCAAAAGATTCTGCCTGCTGGATCTGGAGAAGAAGATTTTTTAAGAAATTTGCCTGAAATGCACTAAGTTCGAAATTGGGCTCCTATACTGAGCCCAAATATTAACCCAGGGATCTGATTTGAACAAACTTGAATCAGATCCACCCCACAATGTTGCTTACCAAATATGAAAAGATTCTGCCTGCTGGATCTGGAGAAGAAGATTTTTTAAGAAATTTGCCTGAAATGCACTAAGTTCGAATTTGGGCTTCTATAGTAAGCCCAAATATGAATCCAGGGGGACCGATTTGAACAAACTTGAATCAGATCTACCCCGCAACGATGCACAGCAAATATCAAAAGATTCTGCCTGCTGGATCTGGAGAAGAAGATTTTTGAAGAAATGTGCCTGAAATGCACTAAGTTTGAATTCAAGCTCCTATACTGAGCCCAAATATGAATCTAGGGAGCCGATTTGAACAAACTTGAATCAGATCCACCCTACAATGTTGCATGCCAAATATCAAAAGATTCTGCCTGCTGGATCTGGAGAAGAAGATTTTCAAAGAAATTTGCCTGAAATGCAGTAAGTTCAAATTTGGGCTCCTATACTGAGCCCAAATATAAACGCAGAGGGCCGATTTGAACAAACTTGAATCAGATCCACCCCACAATGTTGCATACCAAATATCAAAAGATTCTGCCTGCTGGATCTGGAGAAGAAGATTTTTTAAGAAATTTGCCTGAAATGCACTAAGTTCGAAATCGGGCTCCTATACTGAGCCCAAATATGAACCCAGGGGGCCG
Source organism: Pictodentalium vernedei (assembly GCA_031216915.1). Taxonomy (NCBI): domain Eukaryota; kingdom Metazoa; phylum Mollusca; class Scaphopoda; order Dentaliida; family Dentaliidae; genus Pictodentalium; species Pictodentalium vernedei. The sequence continues at coordinate 428,319,046 of CM062295.1, forward strand.
ATTTGAACAAACTTGAATCAGATCCACCCTACAATGTTGCATACCAAATATCAAAAGATTCTGCCTGCTGGATCTGGAGAAGAAGATTTTTTAATGTTTTTCCCATTGCCTACAGTGTTAAAAAGTGCTGACTCAGCACTTTTTCAAAGTCCCGAAACTGTACCCTATGATAAAACCGATGGCAATTTTTTTTTACCAATCCTTTCTGTTGGTCCTAAGGAAGCTGCACACCAAATAAAAATTCTCAGTGCAGTGCAGTTTTGGAGATATGGGCGTTTTAAATTTTTTCTATTTTTAGCTCCTGCGGTTCTCACGGGGCTGCGGGAAAATTTTTTTTTGCATAAATCAAGTACTCATGACCCAATAAGCCCTCACATAAAATTTGGTTCAAATCAGCCTCTCGGTTTGGAAAATAGAAATTTTGGGCGGGGCAAAAAATTTTGCCCCTCCCATAACGACGCCAAGTATAGTCCCACAAACTTCTCTTGAACAAATCTGAGTCTACACCTCAAAAGGAAGCTGCACACCAAATATCAAGTCTCTGCTGCTGCTGGTTCATAAGAAGAAGATTTACAAAGATTTTGGTGCCCCTTGGGGGTGTGGCACCACCCAGGAGGAGGGGCAACTTCATTTGAACAAATCTGAAATGGCATTAGGTAATAAACATTTAGTCAACATTTGAATAAAATTGGGCTAGTGGTTTAGGAGGAGAAGTCGATAATGTAAAGTTAACGCCGGACGACGACGACGACGGACGACGACGGACGACGACGGACGGAAAGTGATTAGTAAAGCTCCCCTTGAGCTTCGCTCAGGTGAGCTAAAAAAGTGGGGTATAAAAATAAAAATTAAATGATTTATGTCTGATATTTTAGCTAAGTTAATAAAATTGATAAATTTGTCCAATGAGTGCAACAAGGCAGGATTTGCAATGCCAAAGTATTGGAATGCCTTGTTGCACTTAAGGAGCAAAAAAATACCACTACCCATGCTATTCTGTAGATTATGAGGCCTAAAACATAAATAAACTAAGAATATGAACTTTTGATGGCAAAGAAATCATTAAAAAAATAACAAGAGCTCACATATCGCTGAAGCAATACAATGTCCCCTACCGGACTAATGAGCATTAATAATTAAACAAATGTTATAACCTAGATGTGATCAGCATGAATTCCGTTGAAGTGTTTCCAAAAAAAGTCTGTAAAACTGATATTTTGGAGCTTTTCCATATTTCCAAGGGCCATAACTCACACAATAATAATGCAATCAGCATGAAACTCAAACTTGATGTGTAAGTCATCATTCTATAGTAGGTTACCAAGAATGAAATCATTCTGTTGAAGTATTTCCAAAAAAAGTCCGGAAAACTAAAGTTTGACTGACAGACTGACTGACAGACTGACGGATGGACAGAGTGCAAATGAAACTTGATCTGTAAGTCATCATTCTATAGTAGGTTACCAATGAAAGTGTCAATGACACTGTAGCCTAACTTGTGTGTTGTGTTTGATGAAAAGGATAATGTTCAATGTTTATGAAAGGATTATGAAATAAGACAAGAATAGTGATAATTGGGAATATGTTCATTTCTGTTCCCTGTATACTATGTTTTTTGATAAAAATAATATGAGGTGTACACTGTACTAAAGAGCTGAGGGGTGGGTTAATATGACCTCACAGTTAATGTATGTGGCCCTCACAGTTAACATATATCAACGAAAGTTACCAAGTTACAGTGAAATTATTCCAAAACGAGTTATCCTGTCAAGTTACATTGAAATCCCTTCATAAATATGGCCTGTAGACAGTGCTAAAGGTTTTCAGGCTTCGGCGCCTGTAGCCTCAGTTTCACAATGGCGTCCAACAGGGACGTTCTCATCTAGACATTATATGAAGTCAACCTACCAAGTTACAATGAAATGCCTTCATAAATATGACCTGTAGACTGTGCTAAAGGTTTTTGGGCTTTGGACTCAGGCAGCCATCATGGTTGAATGATTGCAAGCAAAACGGGACATTCTCATCTGGGCATCATCTGGACTGGTCCTACGAAGTTTCAATGAAATCCCTTCATAAATATGACCTGTAGACTGTGCTCAAGGTTTTCGGGCTTCAGGCCCCTGAAGCCGTCACACTTCACCAATCACGACCAAAAGGGGATGTCATCATCTCGGCATTATATGGAGTCAAACTAACAGGTTACAATGAAATCCTTCCATAAATATGACCTTTTGCCTATGCTAAAGGTTTTTGGGATCGGGCAGCCATCAAGGCTGAATGATCGCAACCAAACGGGGACGTTCTCATCTAGACATTATTTGGAGTCATCCTACAAAGGTACAATGAAATCCCTTCATAAATATCACCTGTAGACTGTGCTAAAGGTTTTCGGGCTTCAGGCCCCTGTAGCCATCACAGTTGCCAAATGGTGTCCAAAAGGGGCTGTTCTCATCTGGACATTATATGAAGTCAACCTACCAAGTTACAATGAAATCCCTTCATAAATATGAACTGAAGAGTGTGCTAAAGGTTTTTGGGCTTTGTGCTCGGGCGGCCATCACGGTTGAATGATCGCAGCCATCATGGTTGAATGATCGCAACCAAATGGGGACATTCTCATCTGGGCATCATCTGGAGTGATCATACGAAGTTACAATGAAATCCCTTCATAAATATGACCTGAAGACTGTGCTCAACATTTTCGGGCTTCGGGCACCTGTAGCCATCACAGCTAACCAATCACGACCAAAAGGGGATGTCATCATCTAGGCATTATATGGAGTCAACCTAACAAGTTACAATGAAATCCTTCCATAAATACGACATATAGACTATGCTAAAGGTCTTTGGGCACGGGCAGCCATAAAGGCTGAATGATCGCGACCAAAAGGGGATGTTCTCATCTAGACATTATTTGGAGTCATCCTACCAAGCTACAATGAAATCCCTTCATAATTATGACCTGTAGACTGTTATCACAGTTTTTGGGCTTTGGGCCCCTGTAGCCGCCATCACAGTTGCCCAATTGTGTCCAAAAGGGGACGTTCTCATCGAGACATTATATGAAGTCAACCTACCAAGTTACAATGAAATCCCTTCATAAATATGACCTGTAGACTGTGCTAAAGGTTTTCGGGCTTTGGGGTCGGGCAGCCATCATGGTTGAATGATTGCTACTAAAGGAGACAATCTCATCTGGGCATCATCTGGAGTGATAATACGAAGTTACAATGAAAATACTTCATAAATATGACCTGTAGACTGCGCTCAAGATTTTTGGGCTTCGGGCACCTGTAGCCATCACAGTTAACCAATCACGACCAAAAGGGGATGCCATCATCTAGGCATTATATGGAGTCAGCCTAACAGGTTACACTGAAATCCTTCCATAAATATGACCTTTTGCCTATGCTAAAGGCTTTTGGGCTCGGGCAGCCATCAAGGCTGAATGATCGCGATCAAAATGGGACATTCACATCTAGACATGATATGAAGTCAACCTACCAAGTTATAATGAAAGTCCTCAATAAATATGACCTGTAGACTGTGCTAAAGGTTTTGGGGTTTTGGGCTCGGGCAGTCGTCACGGTTGGCAGATCACGCCCAAATGGGGAAATTCTCATCTAGACATCATAAGGAGTCATCCTACCAAGTTACAATGAAATCCCTCCATATTAAACATGACCTGCAGACTGTGCTGGGCAGCCATCACGGTTGACAGATCATGCTCAAAAGGGGACGTTCTCATCTAGACATTATACAGAGGCATCCTACCAAGTTACAATAAAATCCCTTCATAAATACGACCTGTAGACTGTGATAATGGTTTTGGGCTCGGGCAGCCATATCGGTTGACAGATCGTGACCAAAAGTTCTCATCTAGACATGACCCCAAACCTGTATATGAAATTTTGTGATGATCAGACAAGAACTGCGGGGTGTAGCCCGTGCTAAAGGAAAATGTGAACAGACTCACAGAATAACAGACTTGCATTGAAGCATTTCCAAAAAAAAGTCCGGAAAACTGATATTTTGGCTCTTTTCCATATTTCCAAGGGCCATAACTCACACAAGAATAATGCATCAGCACGAAACTCAAACTTGATCTGTAAGTCATCATTCTATAGTAGTTTACCAAAAATGAAATCATTCCGTTGAAGCGTTTCCAAAAAAAGTCCGGAAAACTGATATTTTGGCACTTTTCCATATTTCCAAGGGCCATAACTCACACAAGAATAATGCATCAGCACGGAACTCAAACTTGATCTGTAAGTCGTCATTCTATAGTAGGTTACCAAAAATTAAATCATTCAGTTGAAGCATTTCCAAAAAAAGTCCGGAAAACTAAAGTGTGACTGATGACAGACTGAAGGATGCACAGAGTGCAACCTATAGTCCCCTCCAGTGATGCCGGTAGGGGACTAAAAAACAATGAAAGTGTCAATGACACTGTAGCTTAACTTGTCTGTGTGTTGTGTTTGATGAAAAGGATAAAGTTCAATGTTTATGAAAGGATTATGAAATACGACAAGAATTGTGATAACTGGGAATATGGTAATTTCTGTTCCCTGTATGCTATGTTTTCAATAAAAATAATATGAGCTGTAGATTGTACTAAAGAATTGAGAGGTGGGTTAATGTGGCCCTCACAGTTAATGTATGTGGCCCTCACAGTTAATGTATGTCATCGAAAGTTACCAAGGTACAGTGAAATTATTCTAAAACGAGTCATCCTATCAAGTTACAATGAAATCCCTTCATAAATACAGCCAGTAAACAGTGCTAAAGGTTTTTGGGCTTTGGGCCTGAGTAGCAATCGTGGTTGACCAATCGCAACCAAAAGGGGACATCCTCATCTAGACATACTGAGTCATCCAGCCAAGTTACAATGAAATCCCTTCATAAATACGAGTCTGTGCTAAAGTTTTTGGGGTTTTGGGTTCGGGCAGCCATCGTGTTTGAATGATCGCAACCAAAAGGGGACGTTCTCATCTGGGTATTATCTGAAGTCATCCTACCAAGTTACAATGAAATCCCTTCATAAATATGACTTGTAGATTGTGCTCAAGGTTTTCGAGCTTCAGGCCCCTGTAGCCATTACAGTTGACCAATCACGACCAAAAGGGGACGTTATCATCTAGACATTATATGGAATCAACCTACCAAGTAACAATGAAATCCCGCCATAAATACGACCTGTAGACTGTGCTGAAGGTTTTCGGGTTTTGGGCTTGGGCAGTCATCGCGGTTAACAGATCGCGGCCAAATGGGGAAGTTCTCATCTAGACATCATACAGAGTCATCCTACCAAGTTACAATGAAATCCCTCCATATTAAATATGACCTGCAGACTGTGCTAAAAGTTTTTGGGTTTCGGGCTTGGGCAGCCGACACGGTTGACAGATCATGACCAAAAGGGGACGTTCTCATCTAGATATTATATACAGAGGCATCCTACCAAGTTACAATGAAATCCCTCCATAAATATGACCTATAGACTATGCTAAAGGTTTTTGGGTTTTGGGCTTGAGCAGCCATCATGGCTGAATGTTCGCGACCAAAAGGGGACGTTCTCATCTAGACATTATTTGGAGTCATTCTACTAAGTTACAATGAAATTCCTCCATAAATACGACCTGTAGACTGTGCTAAAGGTTTTCGGGTTTTGAGCTCAGGCAGTCGTCACGGTTGACCGATTGCGACCAAAAGGAGAAGTTCTCATCTAGACATGACCCCAAACCTGCATATGAAATTTTGTGACGATCGGATAAGAACTACAGGGTGTAGCCTCTGCTAAAGGAAAATGTGAACAGACTAACAGACAAACAGACTCACAGACTTCTGCATGCGTCATGGCAATAGCTTATCTTGACTATGTCAAGTTAAGATAAAAATAAACAAGAGGCCCCAGAGCCTTAAGCACTAATCTTGAACAGAACACAATATAAACAGAGTCCAAGAATGAGTCTACATAAAGCAATCCATCTCCATAGGATACACTGTCAATCCTTGAGTCCCGCAGGAGTGACAAAAATAATCCGGGCATCATGCCTTTTTTCAGCTGATCATAATGTAAAATGTAGAGCTTCCCTACGAAGCTCCTTGATACAAGCTATGTGGATTAATCTTAGTTACACACCTCTAGAGGGTACTGAATACAAAATTTTTAATTCTTCAGCAACATGGCCAATTCCTGCTCCCATAGGGAGCCCAAATATTAACCCAGGCTCTCGATTTGAATAAAGCTGAACCTGACTTCCCTAGAGATGTTGTGTATCAAATGTGAAAGCATTCTGACTGTTGGATCAGAAGAAGAGAAATGTTAAAGAAATTTCTTCATATTGCACTGTTAAAATTTGAGCAACCATAGCAAGCCCAAATATTAACCTACAGATCCGATTTGAACAAACTTGAATCTGCCCCCCCCCCCCCTCCCCCCCTGGAGATGTTGTATACAAAGTATGAAAGCATTCTGACTAGTGGATCTGAAGAAGAAGATTTTTGAAGAAATTCCCTCAAATTGTACTAAGTTAAATTTCAGGTTCCCATATGGAGCCCAAATATTAACCCAGGCATTCAAATTGAACAAACTTGAATCTGCCCCCCCCCCCCCCCCCCCCCCCCCCACCCTAGAGATGTTGTATGCCAAATATGAAAGCATGCCGACTGGTGGATCTGAAGAAGATTTTTAAAGAAATTTCCTCATATCGCACTAAGAAAAAAATTTGGGCTACCACAGCGAGCCCAAATATATACCTAGGGACCCAATTTTAACAAACTTGAATCTGACAACCCCCCCCCCCCCCCCCCCCCCCCCTCCTAAAGATGTTGCATACCAAATATGAAAGCATTCTGACTGGTGGATCTGAAGAAGAAGATTTTTAAAGAAATTTCCTCATATTGCACTAAGTAAAACTTTGGGCTACCATAGTGAGCCCAAATATATACCTAGGGATCTGATTTGAACAAACTTGAATCTGACCCCCATAGAGATGTTGCATACCAAATATCAAAGCATTCTGACTGATGGATCTGAAGAAGAAGATTTTTTTAAATTACCCTCCATATTGAACAAAGATAAAATTTGGGCTTCCACAGTAAGTTCAAATATTAACCTAGGGACTTGGTTTGAACAATCTTGAATCTGACCCTCATAACAATGATGCATACCAAACATTAAAAGATTCTGACTGGTGGTTCTGAAGAAGATTTTTAAAGAATATTCCCCATATTATCCCAAGCTAAACATTCGGGCTCCTGTATTGAGCCCAAATATGAAGCAATGGGCTTTATTTTAACAAACTTGTATCTGACCTCCTTGTGAATGCTGTACACCAAATATCAAAAGATTCTGATGATTGTTCTGGAGAAAAGATTTTTTTTAATTTTTGCAAATATGCTAACTCAGCATTTGTTCAATGCCCATTACAGAACACCCTAACCTAACCGATGGCAACTTTTTTTTACCAATCAATTCTACTGGTCCTAATAATGCTTCATACCAAATAACAGCTCTCTTGTTCCACACAAAATATGGGCGTTTGAAAATATTTCTATTTTTAGCTCCCAGGGTTCCCATGGGGATGCAGAATTAATTTTTTTGCATGAGTCAAGTACTTATGACCCAATAATACCACATACCAAATTTGGTTCAAACCGGACCATCGGTTCAGAATATAGAAATTTTGGATGGGGCCAAAAATCTTACCCCTCCCATTACAAAGCCAAACATTGCTACACGAACTTTGTTTGAACAAACTTGATTCTACACCTCAAAAGGAAGCTCCATAACAAATATCAAGCCATTGTACATGAGAAGATTTTTAAAATATTTTGGAGCATTTTCCCCCACTCCCTCCCTATGGGGCTGGGCATGTTGTGTTGAACAAAAATGCAATGCCCCTTCGGGACCATTACTCACACAAACTTTCACTTGAATTGGCCCAGTGGTTTTGTAGAAGACCAAAATATGGTGTTGATGGACGACGGACGGACGACGAGCGATAAGATTAGCTCAGCTTGACTTTGTCAAGACAAGCTAAAAACCGCCGCCCGGATGCAATTTTACAAAAAAATGGCCTGAGAAACAGATCTTCTTGGTGTGGCCTGACTATAATTCATTCTGTTTGTTTTTATCTGTTTGTTGTGACATGCCCTATCTCTTCAATCTCCACGAACCCAAAAGACTTCAAACTTGGCAGGTTATGTATTTCTATCTGATATAAGTAACTCGACATGTTTGCTAGCAATATTTTGCATTATTTACACAGAACCAGTAATTGTGTAGCAAGATAGGTGCGGATAAAACATGTTCTATGATCGAAGGGAGGTAACTCAAAATGCCACCTACTGAAAAACTATGAGTCCACCAACCAGTTAAAAAAAATTCTTGTTTCTCTGGCAATTTTCTCTCAATTTTATTATCAGTGAGGGAGGATTTGTGTTTCTTTGGGGTTTTTTTAGTATATCCACAAAACAGTTCTGAAAATAGTTAGCAACACTAATTTAACTTATTACAGTACTCTGTGAAGAAAGAATTTTTTCAGCAATGAAAATTTCCCAAAATGCAGTTGCAAATTTTACCATGTATTTCTTATTTGGCAGAGCTCAATGAACTCTGTAAAACAAGATATCATTGGTTAAATTATTTGTTTTATAGTCGCAGAATAGTATCAAGCTGAAAAAAAATGCCGATAGGATCACCGATCCAATGTCGAGTTGTGACAGCACAAAAATGGGTTTAATCATTATCAACTTATCGTCCAAAAACCAGTTGTTTACAATTTACTATGTGAAGGGTCACTGTGACCTTGACCTTTGACCTTGTGATTCAAAAATAAATAGGGCTCTTTCTTGCACCAATGCCAACCTACCTATGAAGTTTCATGAACGTGGGTGGAACCATTATCAAGTTATCATCCGGAAACCAATTGTTTACGATTTATTATGTTCAAGGTCACTGTGAACTTGACATTTGACCTAGCGAGTCCAAAATAAATAGGGATCTTCCACTCGCCTAGGCCAACCTACCTATGAAGTTTCATGAAAGTGGGTCAAACCATTATCAAGTTATCATCCAGAAACCAATTGTTTATGATTTACTATGTTGAAGGTCACTGTGACCTTGACCTTTCACCTAGTGAGTCCAAAATAAATAGGGTTCTTCCTCTCAAGAAGGCCAACCTACATCTGAAGTTCCATGAAGGTGGGTAGAACCATAGTCAAGTTATCATCCGGAAACAATTGTTTATGATTTACTATGTTGAAGGCCACTGTGACCTTGACCTTTCACCTAGCAAGACCAAAATAATTGGGTTCTTCCTCTCACTGATGCCATTCATCATGCCAACCTACCTATGAAGTTTCATGAACATGGATCAAACCGTTATCAAGTTATCATTCAGAAACCAACTGTTTTGATTTATTATGTTTAGGGTCACTGTGACCTTGACCTTTGACCTAGCAAGTCCAAAAAAATTAGGGTTCTTCCTCTCATGAAGGCCAACCCACATATGAAGTTTCAAAAATGTGGGTTCAACCATAGTCAAGTTATCATCTGGAAACCAATTGTTTTTATGATTTAGTATGTCCAAGGTCACTGTGACCTTTACCATTGACCTAGCGAGTCCAAAATAAATAGGGTGCATCCTCTCATTGCGGCGAACCTCCCTACATGGGTCAAACCATTATCAAGTTATCGTCCAGAAACCAATTGTTTACGCACGCCCACCCAAAAGCCCGCCTGCCCGCCATTCATCAAACTGCAAGTCGAGTTTGACTTCGTCACAACTCGAGTAAAAGTGATAAGGCAGATTTTCAATGACAGTGAAAGTGCCTGAGACAAAAGTATTTTTTTGTTTAATGCCTAACATGCTGCTGGCAGATATTCCTGCCCAGGACATAAAATCTCTTGGCACTGAAAAAAGTATAACTATGGCAAATTTCACCAAATTTTCCTCTGTAAATTGAAAACACTTTTTGAATAAAAGTGTCAATGACACTGTAGCTCAACTTGACAAACTTGAACTTTGTAAGTTATAAATGAAATGGCAAAATTGAAGATCATTGGTACCAATGTTATTTGGTGAAATTTCAGCATAACAGCATTGTGTGTGCACAACATCAAGAGTAATCCATGCATTTTTAAATGTAAACTGTAAGACTGGCTAAAGGAAGAATGCTGATACACAAATGCAGTAAGTTCTGAGGTTAATATTGTAAATGGCAACTTTTTTCACAGAAATGAATGCTAATCAATAGCTCTTAGCTAAAGGTCTTGCCTAATGAGCCCACCAAGTTCAAAAACAATCCTATGATAAATGTGGCCTGTAGGCTATGTCAAAGAAGAATGTTGATGCACAAATGCAATAAATTCAAAGATTGATGCTAACAGAAACAGTTTTTGATGGAAATGAAAAGACATTCAATAACTCCTATCTTTGTCACCCTGCATAAGCATACAAAGTTTCAAAACAACCTGATAATGAATGTGCCCTCTGAGGCATGCCAAAGGAAGATGTTAATGCACAAATGCACTAAGTTTGAAGGTCATTGATTGTGGCAATATTTTTGGGGGTTTTTTTATGGAAATTCATAAATATACCCTGCAGACAGTGCAAAAGGGATAAGTTGCTGCACAAATGTAGTAAGTTCAAAGGCTGGTGAAAAAAATCAATAGCTCACATCTAGAGGTCACCCGAACACACATACCAAGTTTCAAAGTGATCCGATCATAAATGTGCCCTGAAGGGTGTGTTAAAGGGAAATATTGAAGTCTGACTAAACTAAGTTCAAAGGTCAGCGACAATATTTTTTGACAGAAATGGAAGAAAATCGACAGCTCTCGTATACATGTCACCCCACACAAGCACACTAAGTTTGCAAGTGATCCAATCATAAATGTGCCCTGCAGGGTGTGTCAAAGGGAAATATTGATGCTTAACTGCACTAAGTTCATCAGAGGTCTTTGCCAAAATCAGCTATTTTCGACGAAAATGAAAGAAAGTCGATAGCTCCCATCTGGAGGTCACCCCAAACAAGCACACCAAGTTTCAAAGCGATTCGGTCAAAAATGTGCACTGCAGGCTGCCCCAAAGGGAAATACTGACGCATAACTGCATGAAGATCATTGAAGGTCATTGCCAGCAGCAACATTTTTTGACAGAAATTGACGAAAATCATTAGCTCCCATCTAGAGGTAACCCCAAACAAACATTCCAAGTTTCAAACCATTCTGATCATAAATGAGCCCTGTATGGCGTGCCAAAGGAATATGTTGATGTCTGACTAAACTAAGTTCAAAGGTCGTTGCCAGTGGCAACATTTTTTGACGAAAATGGAAGAAAATCGATAGCTCTCATGTAGAGGTCAGCCCAAACAAGCAAGCCAGGTTTCAAAACAATCGATCATAAATGTGCCCTGTAGGGTGTGACACAGGAAATATTGAGGTCTGACTTAACTAAGTTCCAAGAAGGTTGGCCGCGGCAACATTTTTTGATGGAAATGGAAGAAAATCGTTAGCTCCCATCTAGAGCTCACCCCAAACAAGCATACCAAGTTTCAAAGTGATCTGGTTAAAACTGTGCACTGCAGGGTCTGCCAAAAGGGAAATATTGATGCATAACTGCACTAAGTTCATTGAAGATCACTGCCAGTGGCAACATTTTTTGACAGAAATCGAAGAAAATCGATAGCTCTCATCTAGAGGTAACCCCAAACAAGCATGCCAGATTTCATAGCAATCCGATCATAAATGTGCCCTGTAGGGTGTGCCAAAGGGAAATATTGAGGTCTGACTAAACTAAGTTCTAAAAACATTGGCCGCGGCAATATTTTTTGACGGAAATTGAAGAAAATCGATAGCTCCCATCTAGAGGTCACCCCAAACAAGCATACCAAGTTTCAAAGTGATCCAATAATAAATGTGCCCTGCAGGGTGTGACAAGGGGAAATTTTGATGCATAACTGCACTAAGTTCATCAAAGGTCGTTGCCACATTTTTGGCAGATATCAAAGAAAATCGATAGCTCCCATCTAGAGGTAACCCCAAACAAGCATACCAAGTTTCAAACCAATCTGATCAAAAATGTGCCCTGTACAGCGTGCAAAGGAATATATTGATGCTTGACTAAACTAAGGTCAAAGGTTGTTGCCAGCGGCAACATTTTTTGACGGAAATGGAAGAAAATTGACAGCTCCCATCTAGAGATCAACCCAAACAAGCATGCCAGGTTTCAAAGCAATCCGATCATAAATGTGCCCTGTAGGGTGTGCCAAAGGGAAATACTGAGGTCTGACTAAACTAAGTTCTAAGAATGTTGGCTGCGGCAACATTTTTTGACGGAAATTGAAGAAAATCGATAGCTCCCAGCAGCCATTGACTAGATTTGATGAAAAATATTTTGAAAATACTCAGTGGGTTAAGAGTATATTGATATAGACCCATCACTGAAAGTAGCATTAGAGGCAAAATTTCAACAAATAATAAAAAAGTGAGTGGTTATTTGTGAAAGGTGCTAACCATTAAATTTATTTATTTATTAAGGTTTAATGACACTTGAACAGCCAAGGTCATATCGTGTCTGCAATAGTTTTACGGGTGGAGGAAGTCGGACTACCCGGAGAGAACCACTGAGCAATGTCGAGCAGCTGGCAGCTCCCCAACATCGCACTACAGCACAGGCAGGGTTAGACTGGTTGAAGACATGCACACCATCGACATGCAGTATGCCTTAGTGCTCGGCATCATCGTGCCCCCATGTGGACAATCAGGGTTAAGTGCCTTGCTCAAGGACACAACACGGCAGTCAAAATCGATCACTCAGATGGTCACCCATCCAAGGACTAACCAGGCTTGACGTTGCTTAACTTCGGTGATCTGACGAGAACAACCATTAGATTAGGTAAAATGTAAAGAAGCATAAAAAGTACGAAGTCTATGCAAATAAAGGTCAAGGTTAAATCAAGAAGCCTATAGGCTGAAACACTACAACTGGTGCTTTCTTTCACAAAATTTAGTTGTTTGCATCTGGGGGGAAAATTTGTCATGTAAAGCTAATAATGTTGAAAAAGTTAAGTTGATAATGTCGAAAGAAAAAAAATCAACTTCATTCAACCACTTCCTGCAGAAAGTCAATACAGTGAAGCCCACTTAATTAGATATCTCTTAACTGAATAATTCTGTTAATTGAACATAATTTCCCAACAAAAAACCATTTACCTTAACTCCAGTATAAATTTGACCTGTTAATTGACTAGAGGTACTGTGAGCAAACTCACAAAGTGATACCTCCCCCCCCCCCACCCCCGCGCCTGAAATGTATAAGTTAGATTATCTCCCCTTGGAAATGTCAGAACGGAATTATATTGCTTCATGCACATCTTCATATGGAGTTCTTCCATTGTGTAAAGTTTCATGAAAATTGTTCAAACGGTTTAGAAGTTGCGCTTACAAGGATGGTCAGACGGATAGATTATCTCCCCTTGGAAATATCAGAACGGAATTATATTGCTTCATGCACATTGCCATATGGAGTTCTTCCATTGTGTAAAGTTTCATGAAAAGTCTTCATACGGTTTAGGAGGAGTTGCGCTTACGATGGATGGACAGACGGACAGACGGACAGACAGGGTGATTCCTATATACCCCCCCCCCCCCAACTTTGTTTGCGGGGGGTATAAATATAGGTTATAGAGTAATATTTATTTATTGGTGTTTAAGGTCACATATTTATGCACAATGGCTAATCATGACCGTGACAGTTTTACGGTGGAGGAAGCCTGAGTACCCGGAGAGAACCACCGAGCAACGACGAGCAGCTGCCAACTCCCCAACATCGTAACTCCGCACTGCAGCACAGGCAGGGTTAGATTGGTTGAAGACATGCACGCCATCAATGTGCAGTACGCCTTAGTACACGGCGTCATCATGCCCCCATGTGGACAATCGGGGTTAAGTGCCTTGCTCAAGGACACAACGCGGGAATCCGAATCGATCACTCAGACGGTCACCCATCCAAGGACGAACCGGGCTCGACGTTGCTTAACTTCGGTGATCTGACGAGAACCGGTTACCACAACGCCACCGTGCCCCCGGTTATAGAGTAAACTCCTGTTAAATGAATAAAAGATCGTGTAACCTGTCGATAAATTATCCTGACTCTCCCCAGTTTTTCTTTGCTTATAGATCTATTTGGCTTCAGTACATCCAATACAAGCATTTAATCTATATCTTGTTTGACAGAGCTCGTGGAGCGCTGTCAAACATGATATAATAGAATAAATACTAAGTTTATCTTTAGAATACAGGAAAGTGACACAAATCCCTGTTAACTGAATACTTTTCATTGGCAAAGTGGCTATTCAGTTAACAGGGTTCCACTGTACAATCGTAGAAGCATCAAATATACTGCACCAGTCATACTTACTCTGCCATCAACAGAAAATCCAGTAAATTTGAAGTTGATATCTTCTCCCAAACTGCATTTATCAGTCTCTCCATCAACATGCAAGTCATATTTTTCTGGTTCTAAAAAAAAAAGAAAAATCTCTTTGATGTTTGAGTTACAAACTTAGCATCAATGAATACAATGTATTCATCTTGTGAAGTTCAAAATTTCAGTTAGCAAACAAGATGAATGAGGGAGCAAGAGGCCTGAGGGAACCACCTGATAAAGTTGTTCAAAGAAGGATTTAAGGTCACATTCAGAATCTATTGCTAGTTGACATCACAGATGAATGAAGTCATGTAATCAACCTTGTAATTCAGAAAATTTGCCTCAGCTGAGGCAAAAAGCATTTTATGTTGGCCAAAATATACTTTGCATCGACATTTTTTGAAAATGAAGATTTGTATTATAAACAAGAGGCCCCATGGAGCCTTAATCGCTCACCAGCCAAAGTGGTTCAAAGAAGTATTTGGGGTCACATTCTGTTAGACATGGTTCATCAACACTACAAAGGAATGAAGTCATGAGAGACAAATTTTATGGAACTGGGGATATGGCTTAAACAAACTTGAATCTTACCCTCCTAAGGATGCTGCATACCAAATATCAAAAGCATTCATCTGCTGGATCTGAAGAAGAAGATTTTTAAAAAAAATTCCTCATTTTGAACTAAGTTATCATTCAGGCTCCCACAGTGAGCCCAAATAGGAACCCAGGGACTTGGCTTTAACAAACTTGAATCTCACCCACCTAAGGTTGCTACACACCACATATCAAAACATTCTGACTGCTGGATCTGAAGAAGAAGATTTTTTAAGACAATTCCTCATTTCGAACTAAGTTACAATTCAAGCTTCCACAGTGAGCCCAGATATGGACCTAGGGACATGGCTTGAACAAACTTGAATCTCACCCCCTAAAGAAGCTGCATACCAAATATCAAAACATTCCGACAGCTGGATCTGAAGAAGAAGATTTTTAAAGAAAATTCCTCATTTTGAACTAAGTTATCATTCAGGCTCCCACAGTGAGCCCAAATATGGACCTAGGAACATGGCTTGAACAAACTTGAATCTCCCCCCCCGCCCCCTCACCCCCCCCCCCCCCCCCCCCCCCCCAAGGATGCTGCATACCAAATATCAAAATATTCCGACTGCTGGATCTGAAGAAGATTTTTAAAGAAAATTCCTTATTTTGAACTAAGTTATAATTTGGGCTACCACACTGAGCCCAAATATGAACCCACGGATTTTTTCTTAAACAAACTTGAATCTCACTCCCCTAAGCATGCTGCATACCCAATATCAAAAGATTCTGCCTGCTGGATCTTGTGAAGAAGATTTTTAAAGAAATTTGCCTGAAATGCACTAAGTTCGAATTTGAGCTTCTATAGTGAGCCCAAATATGAATCCAGGGGGAGGGGGGGGGGGGGGGGGGGGGGGGGGGCTGATTTGAACAAACTTGAAACAGATCTACCCCACAATGTTGCATACCAAATATCAAAAGATTCTGAATGCTGGATCTGGAGAAGAAGATTTTTTAAGAAATTTGCCTGAAATGCACTAAGTTCGAATTCGGGCTTCTATACTGAGCCCAAATGTGAATCCAGGGGGCCGATTTGAACAAACTTGAATCAGATCCACCCTACAATGTTGCATACCAAATATCAAAAGATTCTGCCTGCTGGATCTGGAGAAGAAGATTTTTGAAGAAATTTGCCTGAAATGCACTAAGTTCGAATTCGGGCTTCTATAGTGAGCCCAAATATGAATCCAGGGGGCCGATTTGAACAAACTTGAATCTGACCCCCCCCCCCCCCACCCCCCCCCCCCCTCCCAGTCTAGAGATAATGTATACTAAATAGGAAAGAATTCTGCCTGGTGGATCTGAAGAAGATTTTTTTGAATTTTGGAAAGAAATTCATGGGTGCTATCCGAGTTATGCCCCTTGTGGTGCCCACTGTGGGTGCGGCAAGTTTATTTGTACAAGTTTGAATTGTCATATGATAGGAAACATGTACACCAAATTTGGTTCAATTTGATCTAGTAGTTTGTGAGGAGTAGTTGATAATGTAAAGTTCACGACGGACGACGAAGGACGGCAAGTGATAAGTTAAGCTCCCTTCGGTGAGCTAAGTGCCATAGTTACCATTAATATTACTACAACCACTATGCCTGGTATGCACTTTGTTGTAGGTCAGAATTACTTCAAAGAGAAATGTTCCACAATATATTTTTTTTTATGTTTCAATGGAAAAATGTCTAAATATTTTTATTTTTTTGAGTTCTCACACCAATTAAAAGATTGTCAATTAACCAATTTTGTACATGGGACTACTTGTGTATGAAATCATTTTGTGTACGAAATTATCTACACCTGCCAAAATGCTCTTATACGTTTCCAATACACACAAATATACCTGGGCTCACAGTCAAGTCAAACCCAAGTTAAGTCTACGTTATAAGAATCTCGACGAACCTAAGGCCTGGAGGCTAATTGGTGGGTGGTTTAGGTCATGTGTATCATCTATGCTTTGTAAAGAATCTTTTAAATCAACCCACTAAAATATTTATAAATAAGTTTGTCTTAAACATTTGTGCAGTTGGTCTAGCAGTGATACTAGGCCCGCTGCACAAATGCTGAAACAAAGAACTTAGAATTATGTTTAGATTTGAGAATATATGAATACATTAATTGTTCCTTTTAATGAAATTATGATGTGACAGACGAACTGTTTTGAGTCGACAAAAATATTTCTAATGGAAGATTTTGTTTATTAATGAATCTAAATGCGAACAACTGGTAGGCCACAGCTGATTGAACATTTAAACATCATGGTCTCTCTACTTAGTTTTTGTTCATACACTCACAAGTATACCCCCCCCCCCCCCCCCCCCCTGGTCAGGCCTGACCCATTTTATACCAGACTGTTATCCTCAGAAGCTGATGATGAATCGGATAAATCAGATTCATCTAGATTTAAGTCAATACCATCAACTGTGAAATCCGAATCTGATTTGTGTGATTCATCAAAATTGCCTGACGATGTTGACGTGACATTTTCAGCACTGGGCTCTGCAACAGGTACAGACAGGTACAGACTTGTGTATTATTCCCCAAATGTCCCTTCCGTTTATGTTGACATCTTTTGTGACTAACGTAACCCGAAGGCCGTGGAGCATGTGTTCGGACAGTACCATTTGGGTACTTTGTCAGGAATGCATTAACCACACTGTCGTACTTATCGGGTGAAAATTTTCAAAATCAATGAACCTTACAACCAATTCATCCTCAACGCTTCCTTGTTTTAAAGAAAGTCTGTTTTTGGCAAGAATTTTGGCAAAAAAACTAAAAATTCTTTCTACATCTGCACTACTTATTGGCACGACAATGCAAATCTCTGCAAAATGTAGTATATTAGTTATCAGTAATGCATCCTGTGAGGCAAAAATCTGCTGCCAGGTCAGTTCATTTTTAGATTTGGCCAAAAATATTTTTGCATGATTGTGAAGGAAAATTAATTCCTAGTGCTGCTATTCAACCTCACAAGAATTTGCCACAAGAAGAGCCAAAATATGTTGTTTTATGACTAGCATACTTTGAAAGAGGATGTCTACAGAATTGAATTGATATTTCTTTATATCCAAGAAGACAGATGTGGCATGAAAAATTAGATTGTCCAAAAACTCAGCAAATCTGGAATTTAGGTTTGCCGCCAAACGCTCTAGTACTTCCTTTATTTCCCAAGTTATACTATCCTGTGCATCATCTAATCCCATGGTCAACCCATAGCGATGGAATATTTGTAAACCATCAAATGTTGTTCGTGTTTTACGGCCTGGCAAACTACCATCAGAGTTTTTTTGAGATTCCAGATGAGGAAATATCATTTCAGCAAGAGATGGGAAAAATTCATCTATTTAAAGGCCAGTGCTGCGTTTTTCTTCAAGAATGTTCTTAATTCTAGAAATTACCTGAACTACATTCCGTAATTAATGCGGTGCAATTAAGTTTTTATTTTCAAGCAGTTGTGAAAAAAACATCCTGCTTCATTGCCATATAGAGTATGTCTGAACAAGAAGCCATTTTCAGGAGACTTTGCAATACAGGCTTTGCATCTTTCATGGTTTTACTGTACAGTATGGAGACTAGTTGATGGTGAAGAAAACCAAGAAATATGGGGAGATTTCTCAAATAATTGGTGAGGGAATCCACATGATGTGCTACCCACTCTGTACCAGAACTTCTCTTGGACTTATAACACTTTAAATTCATGAAGTCTCCTTGCTGTTTAAAATGGCGCCATTTAAGATTTGCCCTCTTAAATTGATAGTATGTATTGCCAGTTTGGTCTTCACTGACCTTATTCAATATTTCATTTTTTAAAGGAGTTTGTTTGTTTGTTGGTGGTTAACGTCACATATTTATGCACCATGGCTAATCGTGACACAACATGGAGATGAAGTCAAGTTTAGTCAATCGTTAATCAACATGTTGCCCATTTTAGAGGACTTTCACCCCAAGCATTGGTGACTGGGTCCTATTTTACTAGCAAAGCGGAACTGGTTTACCACAGTAAACAAGTGCTGCTTACTTCCCGGGGTTCCCACGGGGACTTTTAAAGGAGTCATGCAAACCAGGTTCTGCTTTATGATTAGTACACCAACCCAAAATCAAATGTTCATCTAGTTCCTTTTTCACAAGGTGGAACAAGGGGTTATTCATGGCTGTGCCGTTACTACCATTTCCAACTTTATGAAATTTGCGGCCAAAAGCAAAATTAAATTTTGCTACACTTTGGTCAAGTGAATGTTTTAACCCTATTGTGCTCGTATCATCAGGTTCTTCTAAGGACATAACCTATAACCCAGGTTTCTCTTTGTTACACATTTTTATTACAAAAACTTCTTTCTCCTCCATAGTTTTAGCGGAACTACATGTGGATCTGTCATAAAGGAGAGGGAAATAGCGATTGGTACAGTGAACCATTAAACACAGCAAAAATCGTGTCCACGCTGGAATTTCTCGATTGCCGTGTAGTCTCTCGCTCAAGTTAATCGTGCCCCAAAACGATCAAGACTTTACACATCGTGGAAAAGGCAAAAAACTCAATGTCTGTACTGCAGTAATGTGGTCTACAGCATTATATGTTTTATTCAGTTCGGTTCCAGAGATCCACTTATCTACCAGGCCAGAAACTGCACCTTTCAGGCCACATGATAAGCCACTCCAGAATTTTCTGCATATTCTCTGCATACCTGGCAGTACATTTTAAGAACAGTTTTCCCCATCATCAGCAAGAATAACCTTCAAACAGTCTAACCCCCACTTATCTAGTTTCTTTCTTCACCATGATACATGTATCTAATGGTTTAATTTACTAATGTACCACAAAACACTGATCAAAATATTCTTGAGACAGATTGAATTTGTGTGCTGTGGAACTTGCAGCACCGACACTGGCTTGTAAACAAAATAAAATGACGTCATGTTTTAGTGATGGAAAAAATGGGGTTCCCAATGGGTACAGTGAACCATTAAACAATTTATTGTATTCTGGATTGATACCGGTACTGATCAATGAATATGGTTCTAAAGTGAATGGAGACAAGAAATGTGCACATGTTACAACTTTTGAGTAGGAGTTACGAGATGGACTGGGTAGAAAATTGACCAGGTTATGGGGGCATATTTTGAACCCTGCATTGAGTTGTTACACAAGTGTACGTTGTAACTACTACATGTGAGTAATGACTGTTAAAGAAATATGAGAAACTTAACACTGAAATGAATGACACATTACTATTAGGAAAGCTATTAACTAACACTCAAGTTGTGATTTGCTCCAGGAAATCTGACACTAATAGTTGTATCAGTTATTGCCCATTTTGTTGCGTCAACATTTTTTTTGCCGATACAAAAACAGAATCATTACGTCTTTTGCCTCAGCACTGCCAAATGTCGACTCCAATTGCACTGTCTAATTATTTTTTCCTGTTGTCCAAGTCAGATGATGTTCCTAGTTTTTAGACACTACCACAGTATATTTATTTATTTAATTATTTACTGGGGTTTAACAACACTTTCGACAGCCAGGGTCACCTCGTGTCGGAGAGTTTTATGGGAAGAGAAAGCCAGAGTACCCAGAGAGAACCACCGAGCAACTGTCAGGCTCCCCAGCATACTAACTTCACACAAGCAGGGTTAACATTGGTTGAAGACAAGTGCACCATCGACATGATGTACACCTTACTACACAATGCCACTGTGCTAGGGCTACAACGATATGTTTTCTCACGATACAATTCGTATCGTGATACTATCCCCACAATACGATATGTATCACGATACACTACTACCATTAATCGAGTGTCACCACCACAATCACCAAAACTTCACAAAAAGTGATTTGCTTCTTGCCACTGTGTGGTTGGTACTTTCTATTACTTATTCTTGCTAGTGCAGTAGAAATGTGAGGACTCCAGAAGCAATTCATCGGAATGGAGAGTTGGCAACCTTGTGTTCAAACTACCATATGTCAACATCATAATTTTAACAGGAAGTGTGTGTGTGTGTGTGTGTGGGGAGGGGGGGGGGGGGGGGGAGGTGAAGAGGAAAGGTCCAGTAGATGAACTTTTTTTGTTTTTCTTTGCTTGAAAGTGAGTCTTAAAGCATTATGAATACTTTAGTAAAAAAAAAAAAAATACTAAACTGATCCACTGGGGGAGGGGGTATATTCCAGTCAGTTGAATGAATTTTTTTTATGCTCCAATTCACTTGAAAATTTTTAACCTCATTTTAACCCCACACCTCACCTCCATTCCAGTTTCCAGTTCCATACAAGGAAACAATAAATGAAAGTGTCAATGATACTGTAGCTGAACTTGCCTGTGAGTTGTGTTTGATGAAAAGGATAATGTTCAATGTTTATGAAAGGATTATGAAATAAGACAAGAATTGTGATAATTGGGAATATGTTAATTTCTGTTCCCAGTATGCTATGTTTTCAATAAAAATAATATGAGGTGTAGACTGCACTAAAGAACTGAGGGGTGGGTTAATGTGGCCCTCATAGTTAATGTACAGTACAGTCGTCGAGAAGTCTCCAAATTTCACGTATTCGGGGGATTTTTATCACGCATTTTTCACACGGAAGGCAACACGCAATAATGCTGTGAATGGCAACAGCCAATATGCTCTACCTTCATGAAGTCGCGCGAAGGCGATTAATTTAATGTCCACTGCCTTTGAAAATTGAGTAGCATGCAGTTAATCATTTTCGCAAACTTACATGCCAATCGGGTGACGGGCAAGTTACAATGTTTGAGCTGGATGAAATATAAAAATCAGATTCGTTGAAACTTATTTAGCGTTCGTATTTGATTTTCTACATCTACCAAACAGAAAAATTACAGTTCACACACATTTCCACCGTTAAAAAAAATTTAAATTCCTGCAGGCGTAGGTTTATGAGTGTTGTGTTTCCATTAATAAAACAAGAGGCCCCACGGGGCCTGAAGCGCTCATCTTGTACAGAACACAATTTAAACAGAGTCCAAGAATGAGTCTACATTAAGCAAGCCATCTCCATAGGCTACACTGTCAATCCTTGAGTCCCCCAGGAGTGACAAAAATAATCTGGGCATCATGCCTTTTCTTCAGTTGATCATAAGTAAAATGTAAAGCTCCCCTATGAAGCCCCTCATACAACCTATGTGGATTAATCTTAGTACCTCTAGAGGGTACTGAATCCAAAAATTTTTAAATTCTTCAGCAAAATGGCCAATTCCGGCTCCCATAGAGAGCCCAAATATTAACCCAGGCTCTTGATTTGAACAAAGCTGAACCTGACTTCCTGACTTCCCTAGAGATGTTGTGTACCAAATGTGAAAGCATTCTAACTGTTGGATCAGAAGAAGAGAAATGTTAAAGAAATTTCTTCATATTGCACTGTTAAAAAATTGAGCAAACCATAGCAAGCCCAAATATTAACCTACAGATCCGATTTGATCCGATTTGAACAAACTTGAATCTGCCCCCCCCCCCCCCCCCCCCCCCCCCTGGAGATGTTGTATACCAAGTATGAAAGCATTCTGACTAGTGGATCTGAAGAAGAAGATTTTTGAAGAAATTCCCTCAAATTGTACTAAGTTAAATTTCAGGTTCCCATATGGAGCCCAAATATTAACCCAGGCATTCAAATTGAACAAACTTGAATCTGACCCCCCCCCCCCCCCCCCCCCCCGCCCTAAATCTGACTTCAATAGAAATGTTGTGTACCAAATATTAAATCGAATAGGATTTAGTTGATCTACCCTCAGCATGCAGTAGAGCACTACTTTTGACAATGGGGTGGGGGGGGGGGGGGGGGGATTTTCAGCACATGGAGGGCGAGTCACTCCAGAATCAGCCGACTGGTGCTTATGCAGCCTGTTTCAATGAATTAATGTTAAAATAATCGCGTCATAAAAGCAACTATTCACTCACGAAAAATGCAGATGCGTTTAAGATCTGTGATGCATTTTTGGTAAATAAATCATCCCCTTTGATTTTGTTTCAGGCACAGCCATCAAAGAAGAAAAGACAAACAAAATCTGATGAAATCCAGAAGCCCAAAACGGTAAGTGGTCTAAAATTATTCAGTTCCATTTGCAATACCATTGGCCACCTTGTTTCCCCGATACATTATTTTTGTTCAAATTTTCGGTTAAGAGGAGTAGGGGGACTAATTAATTCCAATGGCTCGATGAATGTTCAAAATGAAACAAAAAATCTGAGAATACAATTCTGATGAAACGAATTGGTACAAGAGGAGCAATTAATTTTCTCGCTCAACTAAAATCTTTTTTGCTTAGAACGCAGCTTATGTCAGCTCATTGGAATCAGTTGTTTTATTCCGGGATTTTATGTTTACTTTGAATATTAGTGTACCACAGTACCAGATGCCATGCATGCACTGTCATAAGGCAAGAGCTGAAACTTAAAATCAGTGAATATAATTTTGATGAAACGAATTGCTGTGTCATAATTTTATTCAATGATTTTAAGTTTTATAAGATAATTACTCACTTCAGTTAATTTTTGTCTTTATTCCGTAGCAGGGTATGTGTGTTTTTTTTGTTTTGTTTTTTTTGTTTTTTTTTTTTGTTTTTTTTTTGGGGGGGGGGGGAGGGGGATTTCTTATATTAACAACTTTATCGCAACATACGCATCACTTGAAGTACATTAATTATTTATTTATTTATTTATTTATTAGTGTTGAAGGTCACATACTTATGCACAATGGCTAATCGTGACCGTGACAGTTTTACGGGTGGAGGAAGCCGGAGTACCCGGAGAGAAGCACCGAGCAACGACGAGCAGCTGTCAGCTCTCCAACATCGTAACTCTGAACTCTGCACCGCAGCACAGGCAGGGTTAGATTGGTTGAAGACATGCGCACCATCGACGTGCAGTACGCCTCAGTACACAGCGTCATCGTGCCCCCATGTAGGCAATCGGGGTGAAGTGTCTTGCCCAAGGACACAACGCGGTTGCCGCAGGTGGGATTCGAACCGAGGACCTCTCGGCTTGCAGCCTGCACCTCTACCAACTGAGCCACCGCGCCTCACTTGAAGTACATAAAATCAACACTTCGGCTAGCAACTCATGTGTTATTATTATTACGCTTGAAGCGATGCGATGCGAGTGTTGCGCAGAGCAATATAACGTTTTTATCTAAAAAAATGATACACATGTAGTGTCTTCAAAGCCGTTAACCCTTTACCTAACATGAAAAGCAGACAACACTTGCAAAAAAAATTCTTGAATAACTAATTTTTTTCATTTTTTGTCTCAAAAACAAAGGTTAAGACCCCTCGTTGGAACAAGCTCGACAAGCTCATTCCAACGAGGGGGTCATAACCTATGTTTTTGAAACAAAAAATGAATAAAAAATAATGAAAAATAATTGGCGATTTTTTAAAATAGCGCTGGCCGGTTTTGGCCGTTACAATGGGTGAAGGGTTAAATGAAATCATTTCTGTATTTATGTGTCACTCCATGCATCAAACCGATGTTTCGGCTAGCAACTGATGTGTTATTATTATTATGCTTGAAGCGCTGCGAGTGTTGCGCAGAGCGATATAACGTTTTTATCTAAAAAAAATGATACACATGTAGTGTCTTCAAAGCCGTTAACCCTTTACCTAACATGAAAAACAGACGACACTTGCCAAAAAAATTCTTGAATAAGGGGGTCATAACCTATGTTTTTGAGACAAAAAATGAATAAAATAATGAAAAATAATTGGCGATTTTTTAAAATAGCTCTGGCCGGTTTTGCCTGTTTCGATGGGTGAAGGGTTAAATGAAATCATTTCTGTATTTTTGTGTCACTCCATGCATCAAACCGATGTTTCGGCTAGCAACTGATGTGTTATTATTATTACGCTTGAAGCGATGCGAGTGTTGGGCAGAGCAGTATAACATTTTTATCTAAAAAAAATGATAACACATGTAGTGTCTTCAAAGCCGTTAACCCTTTACCTAACATGAAAAGCAGACGACACTTGCCAAAAAAATTCTTGAATAACTAATTTTTTTCATTTTTTGTCTCAAAAACAAAGGTTATGACCCCTCGTTGGAACAAGCTCGACGAGCTTGTTCCAATGAGGGGTCATAACCTATGTTTCTGAGACAAAAAATGAATAAAATAATGAAAAATAATTGGCGATTTTTTAAAATAGCTCTGGCCGGTTTTGCCTGTTACGATGGGTGAAGGGTTAAATGAAATCATTTCTGTATTTATGTGTCACTCCATGCATCAAACCGATGTTTCATCCAAAGCGAAAGATATGTGCAACAGGTACAAGCTTCCCCAGGAACATCAGCAAACACTCTACCACAGCCTGGACAAATTTCACCAGCTGAAAGAACCACATACAACAAGTCACCCACCAGCAATTCACAACAGTCAGGAGAAACTACACAGCCTACAACTGAATCGATAAAACCTCTAACAACTCATGTATCACCACGATCACTGACACCACAACCATCTTCACCACCAAGGTCACCTACACCACCACTAAGGTCACCTACACCACCATCAAGGTCACCTACACCACCACCAAGGTCACCACCTTCACCGACACCACCGCCTTTACGGTCACTGACACCACATTCATCACAGCCACGTCAGCTCCAATTATTCACACCACCTTCTCATAAACCAGTGGACTATGCTGCTAATGAAATATTTTCTCCTGAAATACAGCAGGTCAGTACACCAACACCAAATGAAATTCTCACGAGGAAGATAGACATGTTATATAAAACAATGCTGAGAGTGAATGCCAAAGTAGACATGATTATTTCAGAAAGAAACACGATTCCCGCCTCTTCTGTGTCATTTGAAGAGACTCAAGAGAATGTCCCAGCATTTTACCCGGGTACTGACCATGAGACAGTTTGGCATATCCATTGTTCTTCTCGTGGTGTTGGAAACTTTGCTTTAAGACTCACAAAAACTCTTCCCAGAACTTTTTGGGCCAGATAATTTGAGGAAGTACTTTAGTTTCAATGGAGGAGGCATTCATAAAAAAAGAGAATTGGATCCAAATCGCAAAGAAATCTTAAAACAGCATGTTTTGTGCTACCATCCAGAATACAACTCAAAAAAACTGTGGAAAAATGTTGTTGATGCCATTAACAAGGGCTTGAGAAGACCAATTAGAAATAGGGCATCACAATCGCTTGAACAGACATCTATTCCATCCATTAATGCTGCAATGAACTCAGTGTTATTCCCTGAATCTTTGAATGATTAAAAATGATAAATGTATAAATATATGCTGGTATTAAATAAATCGGAGGAGAGTGTCTTATTACATGTACTAAATCACAGGGGCGTTTAACAATTAGTTTAGTATAACAATGACATGACTTTGGAGGGTATTGTGGTTTATTAACCGCTCAACGGGTGTGAATAACGGCTTGACAGCTTATAAAAGGCCCGAGACGAAGTCAAGGGTCATTAATAAGCTGAAGGACTGTTATTCACACCTGTTGGGCCGTAATAAACTACAAGGCTCGTTATTACTATTTTTACTACTGCGATTCTGAGACAACACTTCCAAAAAAAATTCTTGAATAACTAATTCTTTGTCTCCAAAACATAGGTTATGACTCATCGATGGAACAAGCTCGACGAGCTCATTCCAACCTGGAGTCATAACCCTATGTTTTGGAGAAAAAAAATAATATAACAATAACATGATTTTTAAGGGTGTCATGGTTCATTAGCGCCCCAACAGAAATGATTAACATCCAGAGGTTCAATTAGCAGCCTAAGACGTAGTCAAGGGCTGCTAATGGAACAGAGGGCTGTTAATCATTTCTGGAGGGACGCTAATGAACCATAACACCCTTAAAAATCATGTTATTACGATTGTTGCCACCATCTGCGATTTCCTACCAATACCAACTTTTACCGGTTTTCATTTAATTCGCTATTATCGCTGGACTGAGATATTTTGAAACTGTACATGTACTCGAAAGAAGATTTTCATCTGTTGACAAACAAACAGCTTGTGGTAATTATCGTTATGTGACCCAAACCAATGTTTACGTCGAAAGCGCAAAAAATAAACACTTGTAAGTTGAAAGCCCAGCATCGGAGACGAAACATGAAATAAGATTAAAATTTTAGAGGACAGTACACACCTCCACACAGACCGATCAACAGGATATCGATAGATTTGTGCACCCAAACCTTTTTTGCCCTCAATTTATGAAGAATAATTTTCGGTTTCGATCATTACGTTGGGTAAAGGGTTAATAAACCAGGAGGCCCGATAAAATTATCAATATTTGGAAATTACTGGAACGATTTTGACCTTTTTTGATTTATATTATTTTATGAAACACCATTTATTAAGCAATGTAGTGTGGAACACTGTATATTTATCTCACTCAACAAGATTGAGAGGTAAACTCGTTGGGTACGGTAAATGTAGATTTGCAGGAAGATGAAATGACAATATTGTAAGTAAAAATTGTAGGCCTACCACCCTGATTTAGAAAATATTTTGCAGGGTTTTAATTTCGTTTCTCCTTTGTTATTGTGCTTTGACATTGGTCAACCTTTGTTACAGGACTCACTTGAAACATGATTATAATGTATTTCTGTTTGTTTATGATGGGCGGGGGGTATTTTTTAATAAACAGTCTGAACTGTTTTTTTCAAGTGTGAATGAAGTGTTGTTGTTTTTTTTTTGCCCTCCCCCCCCCCCCCCCCCCCCACTCAAAAAAAATTGCAGAATATATAGTTTGACTTATTCACAATGAATTGTGAATTCTACCCAAGAACGCTATCCGTTCACCAGAAAGTCTGTCATTTGGGTGAATCGATATTCTGCACTTATTGTGTGTAATGTTTAAAGAAAGCGTACTCAAATAACAGAAACCAATGAAGATGTGTTTGAACTATTTATTCCACAATATCGTTTGAAAGAACATACTAGGAAGTGTGTGTGTTTTTCACAGATTTCAAACACGTGCGTGGGAAGTCAGATATTCATTTTGTTTCTCAAACTTTCGCTCCTATTCATATCGGCTCATTCAAATATATTGAATCCAACATGATCTTAAATGCATGGTTAACTTATATTATGGCTGAGGTTATCCAGTAGCCTGGTGCAAACTTAGAAACAGTCCACGGATGTTGGGTGAATTTCGAAACACTCGCTGAGTGAAAATTCCACCTAGACAATAAGTTCAAACTTTGATGAAAAAGGTACACCTGGCACTGGCCGCGAGTGCAAAAGACACAAGCATGCAGAGGGGAGGGGGGGGGGGGGGGGATTTTGTATGTGTATTTTGGTGTCCTTTTGGGGTTTTGTATTCTGCGTTCTTGAAAAAAAATGGGGACGTTAGCACGATTTTCTGGGCCCATCTTTATTCAGTGGTAAATGACACCTCACATAACACATTGTGAAAAGTCTGAGGAATGAATTAACTTGTGAGTCTTCCATCATGCAGCAGGTCATGCTCTCGAAATTTATTTATGGTTTATCAATTTGTGCATTTTTAGCGATGAATTGCAGACTTAATTCCATACAAAAATGCGCAAGCAAGTACACGTAACGCATAATTTTGTTATCTTGACTCTTGATAAAATTGAGTCAGTGTCATTTAATTCCATCCAAGTGAATTGCGAGAATGTGTTGAGAAGCGCATTAAAGTCGCAGTGAAAAAAAATTATCGTCCTGCCAATTCGTTTTTGTATTCAATTAACAACTTCATGGTGTGAACAATGAGTTTCACGCAATATGCAAGGAACGAATTACAGCCACGGTCTTCAACAGAATGTTCCTTGAAATTGAAACACGCAAAAGCAATTTCATCTCATCACGGCATTTGCGTGTTGGTTTTACTGGGTAAAAAACTTCACGCATCATCACGGGAGGTTTTGGGCTTGGGCAGCCGTTACGGCTGAATGATCGCAACCAAAAGGGGACATTCTCATCTAGACATTATCTGCAGTCATCCTACCAAGTTACAATGAAATCTCTTCATAAATATGACCTGTAGACTGTGCTACAGGGTTCGTACACTTATTTTGAAAAAAAAATCCAGGATATTTCCAGGACTATTCAAGGATATGATTGAATTTTTCCAGGATCCAACTACTTAATTTTGGGCAAAATTCACAGGAACACCCCCCTCCCCCCCCACCCCCAGCTAGAAAATAGAGAACATTCTTATGATTAACAACATGTTATTGATTCAAGAATATATAAGACTTCAACTGACCTTAACTATATACACTATGTACACTTCTCCAGTTTCTGAACTCAACATGATACATCACAGTCCTCAGTGGATTTCAAATCTGCCACTAAGTTATCCAGTTTCTCATTCAGTGCTGACACATCACTCAGTTTGTCTTCATATGACCTCCTGTGGCTATTAGACTTAGCTATAAGATGCCTCATTTCTTGTGCACTTCTGGCAGATTCAGCTTCTTTGCTGTATTTGTCAGCTGATTTCTTCAAACTTTCAGCATCACTCATCAGTCTTATCTTTTTCTTCTTTACATCGTCAATCTCCTCCATTGCAGCTTTTCTTTTCTTGTTCTGTGTAGACTTAAGTTTGTCAGCTTTTTGTTTTTCTAGATAGCTCATGTAGTTCTGCCTGGCTGCTGATACACTTAGGATCAACTGTTTGTTTATTTTAATGTTCAGAACTCCACCAACAGACTGAATATGATCTAGAACCTTTGGGCAATGAATGTTCTTTCTTGTAGATTATCCTTATAGATTTCCTTGTTTGTAGAAAAGCCTCTTTCAACAGTAGCCTGCCCATGACTCAAAATCAATAAATCCTTCAAAACTAGCCACAGTTTCTCAAAATGTTTTGTTTGTGATAGTAGTTCACAGTAAAATTCATCAATTCTGAAACGATCTTCCATGTATCTGAATGAGTCGAACTTGGACTTGTTTTTTGGAACAATTTCATCTAACATCTCAGTAAACTGTCGCTCGATATCATCACAGTCAACTTCCTTTATTTTCTCATTGTCAGAAAGAGTTTTCAGGACATTCTCAAATTGTTTCAGAATCGCGGTTGACTTGAGTGGACAGGATTGAATCCGATTAATAAACGACGATGCATTGTTGCGTTTACAACGTTGGTCGAATTAAGTTTAATCCTTTCCACCGGCCGAGCCGATGGTGCCAGATAAGCGAAAATAATTTATAAACTGCGCGACAAAATAAGAATTACCTTCACAGCAGGACATTAGCGTGAGAAACAAGACAGACCTGTACATAGATGTACATGTCTACATCGTCTGCAAGCGAAAGTCGACCGACAGTCAACACTATATTCAAGGAGATCACTGTCGCAAACTTATTTTCATGTGATCACAGGCATACGACGTTCTGATTATGATTATAATACCATAAAATAAATATTTTATATAATATATCTAATAATTAAAAAATATTTTTTTTATGGTATTATAATCATAACGTCGTATGCCTGTGATGTGATCGGTAACGTCTGAAGATTGGGTCATTTCAAATGGCTGATGGCGGATATTTTATTAACTGAAGATGCACAAGACAAATCTGTTCTCCTGCCGCAAAATAACTCTCAATACTATCTTGCCAAATGAACACCTTACATGTACATCAACACCATCAAGGACAGATGAACAGGACCAGAAGGTAAGCAAATCTTTCACCCCTCCCCAAATACAGACGCCATTGACACGTTTATGTTTTGGGCAAATAAACGCAAGAGTGATTATTCTGAATAATAAGTTGTAACGAATGGGGCTAATGCACATTGAAAATGTCCATCGAACAAAAAGGAAAACAATGAAAAGGAAAATCCCGCTCATTATTGGGTTAAAAAGCAAAACACAAGTTTCACCTAATAGGCATTTGAACGTAATCCTAAAGCCCAGCAGGTGAACCATGTCTGGTGTTCAAAACGAATAATAAAAATTAAAATTTTTTAGTAAATTTTGTTTCTTAACATACCTACCACAATTGTTTACAATTGGCTGTAACATAAGTGCAAGTCCTACTTCGGAACTAACTCAAGCTTTTAGAATCTTTTCCAAACGAGTTGGAAAAGTACTAGAGTGCAAAAGCACGAAAAAGATCGAAAAAAGGGTCGAGCGAGACCAGCGCTCGAAATTACAGGTACTCTCTCTGCACACCTCTTGCGTTTACCAAGCACATGCGCAACAACCGTGACGTCAATTCCTGTATTTCCGCCAACGAGAAGTTTGTGATTTAGCGGGGAGGCATCGATATCAAAGATATCCCCAAGGAGGGTGGGCCTCCGGTAAACAATTGTGGTAGGTATGTTAAGAAACAAAATTTACTAAAAAATTTTAATTTCTTTTCAACCTACTCACAATTGTTTACAATTGGCTGAATAAACAATAGGAGGAGGTGAATCACATAACCAATACCAACAAGAGTAGCAGAACGAAGCAAGGATGGCAGAGAACAAAAACGAAAACCTGTAATGAAGATAGAGAGAAGGCACCTGAAAAGAACAAGGCTGAGCGAAGCGCAACCTCGACAAAAACAATTTTAACGAGGGTGCACAACAGCCTGAGCAGCAACGAGAGGGCCTAAAGAATAAAGGTCCTCAGATTGCTGCTGAAGGTGGCAGAGATAAAAGGAGGAGAAGGTAGAAGCATTCCTCCAGTAAGCCGCATTCATAACATCACGGAGCGAAACAGAATTGGAGAACGCCCAGGATGTAGAAATGGCACGAACCTCATGAGCATTAAGCCGGTTCGAAACAAGATCTGACGCAGACAAGCGAGAATAAGCCAGCTTGATTGCAAGACAGATCCACCTGGAAATAGAATGGGAAGAGATAGACTGCCTCTTAGGAATGAGAGACAGAAAGAATCTCTTCCGACCCCTCCTAATGAACTGAGTGCGAGTAAGGTAAGTCTTGATCACACGAACAGGACAAAGAAGAGGCCTCCGGCCATCGACAGCGGGGAGAGCCCGAATGCAGATGGGAGGAGGTACCGAATCAGGAAGTTGATTCTTAGCCAAAAAAGAGCAATCAGTAGTGAAGTTGACACTGTTAGCCTCATTTCGGAAGAAGGCAGAATCAACAGATAGCGCATGAAGCTCACTGACTCGACGAGCAGAAGCAAACGCTAGAAGAAAAGCCGTCTTATAGGTGAGAAAACGCATGTCGGTCTCAGATAAAGGCTCGAATGGTGCCCCCTCCAAACAGTGCAACACCCATGCCAAGTTCCACTTGGGTGTAAGACGCAAAACTCGAGGCTTCTTCAAAGAAAAGTGCCGAATAAGTTTGGAGAGAAAAAGATTACGACCGATGCACCGCTTTCCCACATAAGAGAAAGTATCAGACAGCATAGACCGATAGCCCTTAATCGTAATAGGCTGGAGGCCCTTGGAGTCAAAAAGAAAAACCAGAAAATCCGCAATTTGAGCGATTGACGGATCACGGTATTTCACATTGTGATCTGCACACCAGCGGCAGAAAACCGTCCACTTGGCGGCATAAGTCATGCCAGTGGAATGTCGCCGCGATGCAGAAATGCACTCCACTGATCGTCTCGAAAAACCTCTACGCCGGAGAATGGACCTGATAAAAGACAGGCGTGAAGGGACAGGCTCGCCAGGTTGTTGTGATACTTCCTGGGACGACCCTGTGAAAGAAGATCGCGATGTAGAGGTAGACGAATTGGTCGATCGGCCAATAGAGGCCGCAGCAGATTGATCCACACCCTCTGTGGAGACAGGGGTGTGATCAGAATGATCCTGCAACTGCAAGCACGAATCTTCGCTAATACTTGAGGAAGAATCGGTGCAGGAGGAAAGGCATAGCCGATCCAACCTGTCCAGTCCAGAGACAGAGCGTCTACTGCAAAAGCCAGAAGGATCTGGACAAGGGGAGACAAAGGTCTCTACCTGATGATTCCAGCGAGTAGCGAAAAGGTCGACCTGAGGATGGCCCCACTGCTCGCAAATCGCCTGAAACATCGACCGATGTAGCATCCATTCGGTTGGAAGGACACTGTCGCGTCGGGACAGGGAGTCGGCTAGGACGTTGAGACACCCGGGAATGTGTCGAATGGACACCCGAGCGTTCACATTCCGCGCCAACAGAAGAAGATCCCGAGACAGCCGATACATGGGAATCGAATGTGTGCCTCCTTGATTCCGTATGTAGGCCACTACTGTCGAATTGTCCGAAAGAAGTAGGACAACATGGTCCGACAGATGAGGGATCCAAAGCCGGAAACTCAACAGAAGAGCAAGGAGCTCCTTCTGGTTGATATGAAGGCCTACCTGCTCGCTGTCCCACTCTCCATGAGTAGACAGGCCGAGAGGATCCAACGTCGCACCCCAGCCCCGATCGCTGGCATCCGCAGTAAGGATGCGATCGGCCAAAGGAAGATCCAACGGAACACCCTGTATAAGCCAGGGAATATCTTCCCAAGTGCGGAGGTGACAAAGCAGACACCCAGGAATAGGGAGTTCCAAGTCCAGCGGATCTACATTCGGACGCCAATGATCCAACAGAAAATGTTGGAGAGGTCGGACAAACAAGCGACCGCAAAGGCCCAGCATCCGAAGGAAAGTCCTGGCCGAGACCGAGGAAGATTGAAGCAGGTCCCGAGTCAAGGCGGAAAGAATCGTCGCCCGAGCTTGGGGGACCGACACTACATTGTGAAGAGTGTCGAAATCCATCCCCAAATGACGGAATCGCTGAGAAGGAAGAAGATCCGACTTCTCGTGATTGACTCTGAAACCCAGTGACGTTAGCAGGCAAAGAAACTGCCAGACATCGAACTCCAGAACAGCAGCATCGTGGTGCCATTGGAGGATGTCGTCTAGGTAGGCTGACGAAGTCACTGCCGACTGAGTGCGGTGGAAAGCAAGCACCTGTGACATCAGTCGGGTGAAGGCCCAAGGAGCCAGGTTCAAACCGAATTGAAAAACTCGATCCCGATACGAGAACCGAAGGTATTTCCGTGACGCCAGATGAATGGGTACATGGAAGTAGTCATCCTTCAGGTCGATACTGGCCGCAAAATCGCCCTGATGAACCGAACGTCGAACCGACCGGAAAGTCTCCATACTGAAACGAGGAGCTATTATGTACTCATTCAGGGTACTCAGATCGATGACAGGACGATATTGGCCGTTTTTCTTCGGCACCAAGAAAAGTCTCGAGTAAAACCCCGGTGAAAGGGTGTTCCTGACCACCTCGATCGCCCCTTTGGTGAGGAGATTGTCGATCTCCTGCACCAGAAGGTCCCGACACAGAGAATCGGAAGGGACCTGAATCGGAAGGGGCACCCGAGATAAACTGGGGGTGCCGATGGAAGGACAGTCGCAGACCGGAATGAATGACGTCGAGGACCCAAGAGTCGTAAAACAGCGACAGCCTTCCCCCGACTGGAGGCAAATCGAGGTGAGAACCTTCACTTGCGGACTCGACGAGGCCCCCGAGAGTAGAGACCACCTCGGGAAGTGACAGAGTCCTGAGACTTTCCAGCCTGAGGCTGCCAGCGAGCCTGGCCACGTCGGCGCTTCTTATGAGCAGAAGGAGCAGACGTAGCCGAAGGCGTAGCCGAAGGCGTCGCCGACGAGGCAGATGCAGCAGCATGCTTGGCGGGCCTGGAACGAACCCCACCCGCAGCAGCAGGTTGGTCAAGCTGTCTCAGCAAAAGCTGGTCCTTCGAATGACGAAGAACTTCGCCACGAACAGCTTCCACGGAACCATGGAACAACTGAGGTCCCACCAAAGAGGCAGACCTCAGAACAGCACGTTGCTCAGAAGGAAGGGATGGTAAAGAATCCAACACCGCATCCCAGCGTGCCAGCTCCAAATTAGCCGTGTTACAGACGTGAGCGTGTGTCAAGTTCATAAGAGCCTGTGACAAAACGCGAAAAGGCGCCTGAGCGTCATCAAACTCCCCTGGTGGAAAATATTCAGCCAGAGCAGCGACGACATGGACCGCGAGAGATAACATACCCAGCATCTCTCGGGACAGGCCCACCATAGACTCAACTACCGACATCGGGAGAACTGCCGACTTAGGCTTAGTCAACCCGAGGGAAGAAGAATCCTCATCCACAGTAGTCATCCCTTGGAAGACTGGTGGAGAGACGGAATCGTACACACGAAACCGCGATGGAGGCAGAAAGGCATCAGCTCTAGAAAAGAAGGAACCCTAGAGGGCCTTAGAACGCATTTTGGCGTCTAAGCCCTGGAAGGACTCAACAATCTGAGCCGATTGCAGAGGACGCAAAGCCCCGGAGCTAGAAGGCTCAACAGGGTTACGGCGCTCCACAGTGGACCGCGGCCGAACAGTCACAGAAGGCTCGTCGGAAGGTTGAACGTCCGGCAATAAGCCAAAGACGAAATCCAAAGCCTGCCCCAAGACTGACGAGGGGGGCCCATCACCTTCAAGATACTCGTCATCCTCCGTAGCAGAGGAGACGTAGCCCAACTCGGGCTGACCAGCAGAAACCTCCTGTGAATACTGTGCAGTATCCACGGGGCCAAGCGAGACATCTCGGCGACCGACCAAAGGAGATTGTGCCTCAGGAGGCACAGGGAGGCCAACTTGAGGGTTGCCAGAAAGCAACCGGGTGAGCGCCAAAACGGCCTGGCGCAGGTCACCCTGAGAATCCGTCGCAGCAGAATCACCCGACAGAGTGTCCTCCCAATGGACCCTTCTGGTAGAAGAACCCAAATCCTCAGAAGAGACCGATGGCGAACGTCGATCGGCAGACAGAATAGGAGCACGGTGAGAAGACACCAGAGGATAGTCCCGATTGAGACGCCCGGGGGCCATCACTGACCTCTGCGAAACAGAAGGTCCTGCCTGCAAATCCTCTAAAGTGACCGACGGCGCACGTTGATCGGTAGCTGGATCTAGGACACGGTGAGAAGACACCGGAGGATTGTCCCAAGAATGACAGGAACCTGTCATTGGCCTCTGCGCAGCAGACGGCCCCAACTGCCTATCCTCTGAGACCGACGGCAAGCATCGACCGACACCCAGACTCGGAACACAGTGAGGAATCACCGGAGGAAGGTTCCGAGAGTGACAGCTAACAGGGGCTGTCACTGACCGCAGCCGAACAGCAGGCCCTGGGTGCCAACGTCCCAACACCATCCCGCTAGGGTGCACACTAGCAGGGGAAGGTGGTACGATAAACGATTCACTCGAGGGACGAGGAATCGCTGCCGAAGCGACCGGCCGGCTCAACCGACTAGGAGCAAACCTAGCCAGATGAGACGGAGCAGACAGCAAACCTGCACAGCCCCGCCGCGAGGCTGGGGGAGGCTGAGAACACACAGACACACCAGCAGATACAGCCTCGGTCCCCCGAGACTGTAGACCATCCCCAGAGGAGATGGAAGAGCCACCATCAGACAGAATAGGATCTGGAGTAGCAACTTCCTCAACAACGGTCGACGGTGTAGGAGGCAGATCGGAGAGGGTTACCAAGCTGACCTCGGAAAAGCTCTCAACGAAAACAGACGCCTCAATAGTGACATCAGAAGACAAAGAGACCACGGTCTCCTCGTCAGGTATCACTGAACTAACACCACCAACAGTTGCAGAGGAACTCGCCACAGAAGGCAGATCCGAATCCTGTGTGACAGAGTCACCACGTGCACCAGCAGAAATGTCTGCTACGGCACGGCTACCCTTACCCTGAGAACGAGGGGTTCTAGCTCTGGAAAGAACCACCTTGTTCACAGAAGCCCAGAATTTAGAGGACCAAACCCCACAAATACCACAAGATTGGGCCTGAGTGCAATTGTTGCAAGTGACACATGTGGCATGAGAGTCGTCCACATGCTTCACTTGCAAACAAGAGGTACAAGGAATAGTCTTAGGCATTATATCAAAAGAATAATCAAGCTTCCCGCCGACGGAAAACAGCACTAAGGTCGTGTTCACACGTGGGGGAAAGACAAGACAAAGTGTGAAGAGACAAGCAATAAAAATACAAATTAACATGAAAAAATAATAATTTGGTAGCTTGATAAAAGGATACAATCCAGTAGCACAATAAATATGGAGAATAAGTTGTTCACGAAGAATAACAGCATAAATTAGCACGAGTCACAAAAATTTCCGACCATGTACAATAGCAGAAAATAAAGGAATTGACGTCACGGTTGTTGTGCATGTGCTCGGTAAACGCAAGAGGTGTGCAGAGAGAGTACCTGTAATTTCGAGCGCTGGTCTCGCTCAACCCTTTTTTCGATCTTTTTCGTGCTTTTGCACTCTAGTACTTTTCCAACTCGTTTGGAAAAGATTCTAAAAGCTTGAGTTAGTTCCGAAGTAGGGCTTGCACTTATGTTACAGCCAATTGTAAACAATTGTGAGTAGGTTGAAAAGAAATTGAGCGTCTTATCACTGCCTGGGAACTTGAGGAGATCCACTTTGTGGGGGTACAACCTGTAGTGAAGAGTCACAGAGATATTAGGAAATGGGATGGAACAAAATGAATAATATCCAGGTATTTTGGTGATTACCCCATTTATGATCGTCTAACCGCATACCTGCTGGAGCTGTTTGAGGACACATTCAACACAATGTCACTTGCTTGATCTGTGACCGTAGATGACTCATTTCTCATGGACTCTACACCCCAACAAATTATACAGACCAAAAACTTAGTTCTCAGAAGGAGACGTTATAGCTGCCATAACTGCATGTGTGTAATAAGCCTGCATGAGTAATTAGGACTATAAACGCACAGAAACTGCAGCCCCCACCCCCCCCCCCACCCCTCCCCCAACATGCCATTAATAATCTTTTCAAGGACTTAATAATGAACATTAAAATGTTGATCAAACAGCTCCAAAGCAACAGGGAGTGATCATGCAAAATAGAATATCTGAACAAGTGGTGCCTCCCCCACCCCTAACCCCCACTGCTGGTCAGCCTGGGGAGAGTTGGAAATAAGCTTGGCGGTTATCAAAGTAATAAATTGAAAATTTGAAATAGGTAAAATAAATAAATAAATAAATAAATAAATAAATAAATAAATAAATAAATAAATGTCAATCAGGCGTGTAGTTCTGGCATTCAGTTGTCCAGGAAAATTAGCCTGTTTACCTATGGAATTGCAGCAAAAAAGTTTTTTAAAAATCAATAATAAGTCGCTTTGGTGGTTGGACGTTCACTCACCAGAAAGGCGGTTGTTTTGGGTGAATCGTTTGCATGCACGTGTTACCGAACAAAGTTCGTAAAGGAAAGCCTGTTGAAATGACAATTAAAAGCAATGGGTGAGTACTTTAGCTATTTATTCATCAATAACGTTTGAAAGAATATAGCGGGAAGCATGTTAGTCCACAGGGACAAAGTTTTTCCATAACATTCAAACACGTGCTTGCGTTTTAGAATTTTTATAACGGGGTGTATTGTAATTTTCGTTCCTAATACAACTCGACCCATCGCATTTTTCCAATTAAAACTAGTCTTGTTCTGTGGACAATCCAAACTTTGTCTGCAGTTGTTCAGAAACCGAATGCAAGCTCAAAGTCAGTATGTGGAATAGTGGATGCATTTGGAAACACCCACTGAGTGGAAATTCAACTCGGAATAACTCAAGTGCTGTGAAACTACAGAGAAAGGTTCATGTGAACAATGTACATGGTTGGTTCTCTCCTTTGCCTGACTGTTGAACTGATTGAAAAAAGAAAATCTAGGCGATATATCTTAGAACTCCTATTTTCTCGGTACTCTTTCTTTGGTTGATAAATGGTTCCTTTAATATATGGATGGATATGATAGATAACAGCCTTCTTACGATAATGCAGACAGCTGGAATCCAGGACGAGTTCTTTTGTTATTTTATTTTTTTTTTTTGTAACTCAAGAAACAATTCATAGAATTCAGACAGCTGACAATTTTGATACTCACCCCAAGAAAAATGACTGTACATACAAGTCGCATGTCATTATGTCTATCGAGTTTGCACAGATGACTATTAATAACAACAGTTTATTCAGTAATTAAAACCAGTGTCAACTGGAGGTACTGTGAGCAAGGTAACAAAGTGATACCCCCCCCCGCGCCTGAAATGTGTAAGTTAGATTATCTCCCCTTGGAAATGTCAGAACGGAATTATATTGCTTCATGCACATCTGCATATGGAGTTCTTCCATTGTGTAAAGTTTCATGAAAATTCTTCAAACGGTTTAGGAGGAGTTGCGCTTACAAGGATGGACAGACGGACAGACGGACAGGGTGATTCCTATATACCCCCCAAACTTTGTTTGTGGGGGGTATAATAAGCTTTAAAAGAGGCTGTCGCCACAATGGGATTAGTTTCCAGGAACAGAATCAAACAGCTACCGATAATTATATAAGCACCCCCATGTTCCCAGTAGTACATTCATTTCACACCTTGGATTCAGAAATGTCAACACAGAACAATGTTTACAGGGAGCAGGCAATAAAAAATATCAGTGGCTTGAGTTATGTGGCACTTGAAATTGAATCATTTTAATTTCAGGCCAATCTGGCTGGGTAGATTTTCGATCGGCCCGGTGGTCTTAGTGGGTCGATCCACACCATAGTTTTGAGCCACTTCTCAACTTGATTATATGTTTCTTTAGTTCATGGTCTTCAAATTGAGGTTTACCACTGGGGTGGGGTGGGGGTGGGGCATCCATGCCACTCTTAACTCCATGATACAATTGCTAATAAGTGTCGGTGTTTGCATCGTTTAAAAGGGTAATGCGAAGCACAGTGCAGCCTCCCTCTCCTCAAGTTAGTCCCTAACCCTTCCAAATTTCCAGTGTCATTGCCCCCCCCCCCCCCCCCCCCCCCAATTTGTGAATACATTTCTATAAAAAAAAAACTACATCAAGTCGCTTCTAACGTCACATGTACATTACTGCCCCCCCCCCCCCCCTCGGCACTCAGGAGCATTTGTGAGGGGGGGGGGGGGGGGGAGGGGGGGGGGGGACGATATACGTTTATAATTTTTTTTTTCAAATTAACTCAGGCACTCAATACGATAGGTGCCAGGATCAAACTGAGATGGGGAGAATTTGTTTGCGATTCCGATTCCGGGTATTCAGCAGCCTACTGGCCATGTCACATTGACTGCATGCGCCTGAAAATCAAGACAATTTTTTTTTTTTTTTTTTTTTTTTTTTTGGGGGGGGGGGAGGGGGGGGGGGGTTACATTGTGAAAAAAAAAATTAAATGGTGTTTCATGCGATTTTTGTCACTTGACGATGCCTTTGTGTACCCACCGCACAAAATTAGTATAATCAAAATATCTATATTCACTTATGTCCGTAATGGCCATGCCGAGTGGTTACTGACCGTGCCAGAAGACTCTCCCCCCCCCCCCCTCCCACACACACACACACCTGTATCGAATCATTTGTGCCTAACGGTACGTGACCATGCCCGACTAATGTTTTATGAAATCCCTGATTGTTGACAGTAGATACATGTAGTGGGGGGGGGGGCAGCTGCAGGTGGGGGGGGGGGGGGGGGAGTAAGGGTAGGTTTTTTGAGAATCCTTTACTATCGTATCCTTTCTGCTCTTTCCGCCAAACCAAAAAGTGAATATATATTTTTCGTGATTTCTAATACCGGACGTTCGGTTCGGAACCAATTGGAACATGCATGGGCCATCCCTGGGTTTGCTGCTGATCTCTTGCCATTTACACAGTAAATACATTTTCGTTTTCACACTCTTAAAATGTTGGGGAGAGGGGTGGGGCGACTCTGTTGCCGCGTTTTATGTGTTTTGATTCCAATGTAAACGAGTCACATGATTTTATTATGTCTGTATTATTATTATTAAATATTATCACATGCGAGAAACGAACTTATAAATTCATTTCAGCAACAAATGAAAGTGTCAATGACACTGTAGCTCAACTTGTCAAGACAAAGACATGTACATGTATAGTATGTGACACAGGAATGACAAACATCTAGGTAATAACCTGATAACAAAGGTACATATAAAGTATTGTAATGGTCTGTACATAAATACTGACCATTGCCTGTAACAAATGTATAGGTAAAGTATTGTAAAGGTGGGTGACAATCAGATGCTAAACCAGAAAAGAAAACTTTGCATCCCAGAGTGGGTCTGACTGAACCCCAAAATATTTGTTCTCATAGCACAGTGATAACAAAGGCACCCCAAAACACACTCATTCCTGTCCCAAGGTGAAAACAAAAGTACCCAAGAAGTTTTGTGAAGATCAGTTCATAAATACGAGCTGTATAGAACTTGTGACAAAAAACTGATTGGACCTAATTTCGGTACAAAATGGCCACTGGCAGCCATCTTGAATTTTGGACCGTACCCAGAAACACTCATTCTCATCCCAAGGTGATAACAAAGGTACCCAAGAAGTTTGGAGAAGATCGGTTCATAAATACAGCCTCTACCCTGAGCCGTATTGACATGTGTGCTTACATTGTGTAAGTAGCACTGAAAAAATAAAAGTTCATCTAATTTGCATAATTTCTGCACGAAAAAAAAAACCCCTTATAATATGTGATGTATTCCATGTTACTAAACATTCATACAAAAATTTATTCAAATCAGAACTTTCATACAGAAGTTCTGTACAAAAGACTGATTGCACTAATTTTGGTACAAAATGGCTGCTGGTGGCCATCTTGAATTTCGGACCACACCCAAAAACACTCACTCTCATCCCACGCTGATAACAAAGGTGCCCAAGAAGTTTTGTAAAGATTGGTTCATAAATATGGCCTCTAGTCTGAGCTGTATAGAAGTTGTGTACAAAAAACTGATTAGACCTAATTTCGGTACAAAATGGCCACTGGCAGCCATCTTGAATTTTAGACCGCACCCAGAAACACTCGCTCTCGTCCCAAGGTGATAACAAAGGTACCCAAGACAAGAAGAAGATCAGTTAAAAAATACAGACTCTAGCCTGAGCCGTATTGACATGTGTACTTACGGTGTGTAAGTCGCACTGAAAAAAATCAAAGTTCATCTAATTTGCATAATTTCTGCACGAGAAAAAACCTGTATTATGTGATGTATCCCATGGTACTAAACATTCACACAAAAAATTATTCAAATCAGCGCTTTCATATAGAAGTTCTGTGCAAAAATCTGATTGCACCTAATTTTGTACAAAATGGCTGCCATCGGCCATCTTGAATTTCGGACCGGACCCAAAAACACTCGTTCTCGTCCCACTGTGATACCAAAAGTAAACAAGAAGTTTCGTAAAGATCGGTTCATAAATACGGCCTCTAGCCCAAGCCGTATTGGCATTTGCACTTACAGTGCTGCAAGTAACTCCAAAAAACATCAAAGTTAAAAAATTTATAGTAATTTATATATTTTTTATACTTACCAATGACCTAGACATAGCTGGTGCTAACTCTTAAAATATAGGGCCAAACACAAATTTTGCCCCCAATCCCCAAAATTTGCATCTAAAACCAAAGAAAACATGTCCTGAATGGCCCTCCACACTTCACCTCTACTGCGCATAGGCAGTGTCAAGGACGTTCCGAAATTGGCGCCATTAATCATTCTCATAACCAGCGCCTGGTAAGCGCTATGTACTCAGCGGGGAGGTAAGAGTTCCCAACTCCTGGGACGGCCATCCCCGTCTGGGTCATTGGTAAGTATAAAAAATATATAAATTACTATAAATTTTTTAACATTTTTATACTGTACCAATGACCCAGACATAGCTGAATAGTA
The DNA here is from genome assembly GCA_031216915.1 of Pictodentalium vernedei. NCBI lineage: Eukaryota > Metazoa > Mollusca > Scaphopoda > Dentaliida > Dentaliidae > Pictodentalium > Pictodentalium vernedei. The sequence continues at coordinate 428,361,761 of CM062295.1, forward strand.
AAAAGGCTGGAGGGTCAAGGACATAGAGCAAGATGGAATACGCTCAATTATATAAAATAGAGTCATCCCCTCTAGAGAAAAAGAAGTATTAGGCCTTACATGTATCTTTCTTATTTATGATAAATTAGAAAGATACAACACCTTCCAAAATTGAGCATCATACATCAATGTACTCTATTAATATCTAGTATAATCCTTATACTAATAATTTTTAAAGTAAGCCAATAAATAAAGCAAGTCTAGAGAATAGAGACTCTTCATACTCCTTAAAAGTGTCTGAGGAATGTATAGTAATGTCCGTTGACACGTGCTATATTCAAAAGCTATACTTTAAAAACTAAGACCTGAATGAATTTTTAAAACATAAACTTCTCACTAAACAACCATCCCAATAACAGCTCAGAATTACTAACTTGTTTTCATAGTAAAACAGGTGACCCAAGGGAACACCCTCCCCCCCCCCCCCCCCCCCCCCCTTTTTCTTGCCCTGGGTCAAATAGCCCAGAGCGAAGAGGGCAGCAGAACGGAGTCACTGCCGAAACAGACAGCCTACCTAGCTATAGTAGCAACTGTTAAATGAATGACATTCTGAGCAGTAGATAATAGACCTAACAACAGAGGCCTCCAGAAATGTACTCGATATTTCTGAGATAAAAATTCATGAATGTGGATGGCTGAGCGCAATGAGCAGCCTTCAAAAATCTATAAAAGCGACACTATTAATGTAAGCCCAAGATGTAGAAGAACTCTTACTTCATGAGCCGAAATCTCAAACACAACTGCTGAGTCAATGATATACCATAATCAGTATCGATAGTTAATTGAATCCATTAGCAATAGAATGGAGCGTAACGTCCTTCTATTAGGCATCAAAGACAGAAGAAGCTTACGCACGTAGTAATAAACAGATATCTGTTTATAAATACATAAACTCTAACAGGACAGAGTAAAGGCCTATGCCCGTACGAAGACGGAAGGACCTTAATAACAATAGGTTCCAGATATTAATTAGGAGCCTGACTCTTATGCCAAAATCCAACATAAATAGTAAAGGAAATAGTGTTTCCGATACTACGAAAGTGAGAATCGACCACCAATAGTGCAAGAAACTCACTGACTCTTCAGTAAAAGAGAAGCCAACAGAATTACTGTCTAAAAGGTCAGAATTTGAAAACTACTGTTTCCAGAGGCTCAAATGATTACTTAGCTAAATAAGAACCGAAGTTAAATTCCGTATAGAAATTTAATCTAATGATTCTAAGTCTATTTATCGAAAAGTTACTAACTGACTTAGATAAAGAGACATAAGACTCAGTTGTAAACTATCATAGAGTGCATAGGTATGAGGTAACATAAACCTATAACCTTAATAATAACAGGCTGCAGTAGATCTTGTCAAACAAGTATACTAAAAAGATGCAATGACTAGTATGGAGGGATCAACAATATCAACATAGTGATCCCTACACCAACGACGGAAGAGCCTCCACTTTAGCCGCATAGTATAGCGAAGAAGAGGTTCTCCTATAGTAAGAAATCGCGTCTGAAGCTCGTCCAGTACAATGCTTACAATGCAAAAAGGACCACACAACGGAATACGTGAAGGTTGAGACCTTGCGGGTTGTGAAAAAGATGACACGATTTTACCCAGCGAAAAAAGATCCTCTCATGGAGGAAGATTTCGCGTTAAGTCCCACAGTAGACATCAGAGTAAATTTACCCACGGTCTCTGTGAAGACAGAGATGCTATCAACAGAAATGAATTGTGGTTGTTTATCTTAGCAATACTTGCTGAAACAACAGTGCAGGAGGATACGCTTATCCTATCATTCCGTCCTATTAGATCAATAGAGCGTTAACAACATAAGCTCAGAGATCCGGACATGTAAACACATACGTCTGCAATTGATTAGCAAGTTGTGTCGTAAATAAATTATCATTGGGCGCTCCCATTGACAGCAAATCTGATTGAATACTTGTTTGTTGAGAGTCCATTCCGACGGCAACAAGCGACCCAAAAGTGAAAGGGAGTCCGGTAATATAATCAGACGACCCAGAATATGACGGACCGAAGTAGAACTTGGTGTACAATAACAAACAGAAGGATTCTTTCCATTAAATTGAATAACGGAAACGAATGAGTGCCTCCCTGGTTCCGGAGATACGCCACTACTGTTGAATTAACGGACAGGATTTGGACATGCGTTTCTGAATAATGTTCATCCAATGACATAAAGCAAGCCTAAAAAACATAATTCCGTGGAAGATAGGTGCTTGCTCAGAGACTGCGGAACCCAAAGACCCTGGCACTTCGAATCCGTTGGGATCAATATTATATCCCAACCTGTTTGACTGGCAACCGTCATAATTATAAAACTCGGATCCGGCAACTGCAGTGGCACTCTCTGAGTCAACCACCGAATGTTTGCCCCAGTCTGAATCTCTTGCTACACTAGATAGACAAGAGAACATGTAAATCGAGCAATTCATGGATTGCTGAAAAGTTTCCGTCGAAGAGAAGCTTCTCCGAGAACGAAGCGACTCTGAGAGAGTTCTTCACCTTACTATCCACACGCGTGGATGTAGCTAGGGCTGCGTCACGTCTAACCAACTCCAAGCAGCCACTGAAGGGCGGAGTTATACATGAACAAACTACTGCCCTCAAAAGAAATCACATTGAGGATCATATCCCGGAATTCTTTCTCTTGAAGACGTAATGATAACGCCTCAGTAAGGTGGATTACGTATGATAAAGCGTCTAAGTTAAGTCTATTAGACATCATTGTCGTTTCCAACATTGTGGTTGGAAAAGACATAGACGGCGAAAAAGATTATTTCCAGTCTTTAACCACGCCGTCTAGACGCATATGAACTCTCGGTTTGCCATGTTCTGCCAAAATAAATTATTCGTATAAATGAAAAAAGGCAGAAATGAGCATTGCGGACAAGAAACTAAACTATAATGCTTGGTAGCAGGCTTATATATATATAGCGTCGATAAATAATACACATGTTCTAATAACATTATTGGACTGTGTCGGTAAGTCAGGGACAATGTCCCTGAACCGATCCAAAATTCCGTGTCCAATGACGCTATAAGTCTCTTATCCAACATCGCAGCAATGTAGTCCGAAATAACAATCACTGGAAGATAATGCCGGAAGATATGTATGGCAGCTTCCGATGCAACGAAAGGGAAAACTCGAAATCTTTCGAATCCCTTTCGCCATCCTGTCGGACCCTATAAAGCGTTCGGTCGTCCGTACCTGATGCAACCGCGGACCGCGCCGTCGGATAATTCCTGATTCGACCGAGAAACTGTCGATTGCTGGGATGCTGCGAAAAAACTGTGCTAACTCGGATAGCACGTCCGTCACTGAGGCCTGTGGAGAAGCGGTCCTACGATGCATTGCCGCTGGAAGCTCTGTGATCGTTACCCCGTGCATACTACTATTATGCGAGCGAACGGAGTGTATAGGCCTCGTGTCCCTTGGATACCGGATGGCGTGACCTGTTCGCCGTGGAATCACTGAATGACGAAACTGATCGGATACTCGAGGTCACGTAGCCAATGAGCGGTCGTGTGCACTGCTGTGAGGATGAGGAAGCATTATCGACAGTCTCTCGGACTGTCAATATAACGGAGCGTCCCGAGCGACGGACATATGCTCCGAATGTAAAATATCTGAACCACAACATGCGTTCCCGTATGTTGTTGGACAAGAGAGGGACCTCTCTCGCTCACAGCCCGGACGGACCTGGACAAGCCAGGAACCGGACTAACAGGCTTCCTCCGATCTGTCCTCAATCCGCCGTCACTGGGTGAGTACTAAAGTAATTATAGTGCTTGCATCACCCAAATCTCCTTCCTAGACCGCAACGGACGAACCCGGCAGCCGAACCATTCGATGAATGTATGCTACACCGGGTGAGCTAGCGAATGTCACTCCGTCGATCCTACAAGGGACCTCTTAGGCGATAGACAAATTCCATGAGCACTTATTGCCGCTAGCTCTTCATTAACTATGACGACAGAGGCACACTTTTAAAAGACATCTCCGTAACTTTGCGAACAAGAATCCAGAAATGCCTGGTAATAGCAAGCATATAATAATAAATATATAGCGTCGTTCAATAATTCGAAAGTTTGTGTGACATTATTGGACTATGTCGGAACTGAGGGACGATGTCCCTGAACCAAACCAAAAATTTCTAAGTCCACCGACACTATCAGTTTCTTATCCGGCAACGCAGCATTCTGGTCCGACGAAAGAACCTGTAGAAGATCAAGTCGGATGACATACACAACAGCATATGTTGTTCCGAAAGGGAAAGCTCGTAATCCTCCGAATCCCTTTCGGTATCCCGTCGGACCGGATGAAATTTTTGGACGTCCGCACCCGCTTCCGCGGAGCGTCCCGACCCAGCATCGTCGGATAAAACCTTATGCGACCGATTCAGTTGTTGCTGAAATGCTGCGATAAGCTGTGCTATTTAGGATAGCACGTCCGTCCCCGAGGCCTGTGCAGTAGCGGTCTTACGATGCATTGCCGTCGGAAGCTCCGTATATGTTGACTCCCGCACACTTTCCTATGCGAACGTCCGGAGTCTGCAGGCCTCATGTCCCTGGCTACCGGATGGTGTGACCTGGTCGCCGATGATTCTCTGACTGGCAAAGCTGACTGGATATCCGAGGTCACGTAGCCAAGAGTGGTCGTGTGCGGTACCATGAGAATGAGGAAGCCTTATTGACAGTCTCTCCGGACTGACTATATGTCGGAGCGTCCCGAGCGGTGGACGTATGCTCCGAATGCGAAACATTTTGTACCACAACATCTGGGGCCAGATGTTGTTGTACGAGAGAGGGGCTTCTCTCGCTCGCCGACCAGATGGACCAGAACGAGCTATGAACCGGACTAAAAGGCTTCCTCCGTTCTTCCTCTAATCCGCCGTCACTGGGTGTGCATTTGGTTGATTTATAGTGCTCGCATCACCCCAAAACTCCTTCTAGACCGCAACGGACGAACCCGGCTGCCGAACCATTCGATGAATGGACGCTACACCGGGCAAGCTGGCGGACGTCAAAGGCTGTCGATCCTACTAGGGTCCTCTTAGGCAATTGGCGTATTTACATGAGCACTTTTCCGCTAGCCCTTCATTAATTGTGACGACGGAGGCACACTGTTGGAAGACATCACAGATACATCACCCTAACCTTGATCATCTGAAATAGAAATTGATAAAGTAGAGTGACCCTGCGGGGAAAGGACCAGAATGTCCAATTCCCCACTAACATACCGTGACATACGCTTCCCATGTTGTCATCGAAATCATCAGATACAGAACAGGAGTTAATGCGAGTACACTGACTACATATAGAATGATTATAAAAGTCAGAGGAAGACTTCCTCTTATTACAATTGATCAAAATCCTTTCAATGTGAAAAGAAAACAAAGTCCTGGTACTCGCACCAACCCCTGACAATCAAAATACATAATAATAATATGATCCATTAACATAGAAAAAATAATTAAAATCAAAATATTTTGAAAAAATATTTTTTCAGAACAGCCCAAGTTTCTGAAAAGTAACGTTGAGCCCCAATGGATCCCAAGCCTAAGTGTGGACAAAAAATTTAAAAATATTTTAAACAATTTATGCAACACTTACGAACAATAATTATGTATCTAGTTATGATTAAATTAACATCAAGATATTATTTTCAAGAAATCCCCCCCTCACACAGAGGGCTGTTGTAAATGTAAACAATGAGTGTAAAAACACTAAAATAAGACTCCAGGCACCCAGGCCCGAAATCAGTTACCAAAAATACACTATCTGATGCAAAACAGAGACTTCCAGGGAAGAAACTGCAGAACATCAGATGGTAGATGCAGAACACAACGCCTAACCACCCATAGGTGAAGACGTAAACATGGGGAAAAGAGCAGAATTCATTCTGTTATTCAGCTAAAACTCCCAATAAATTTTAGTAATAATAATTACAGAAACTATGCCAAAAGCATGGGAGAATAGCAAGAGAGGACTTAAAGGAAAGGGAGAGAGGAAAACACTGAAAAATCAGTGTAACTAAATAACAAGAAAGACAACAAAATGGCTGCTGCCTCGAAAATAGGTAACTTAACATAATTTCATTAAAAATTTTTAAGTTACAGCCCTGATAATATTCTGTCACACATTATTCCTCTCCTCCTTCTATATCCTCCTTAGAATCACCATTTCACTAATATTTATGTGTCTGGCATCATTTAAACTGAGATTTACAAGCACAAAGATCAGTCAGATGTTAACTGATGAAGGGCCAAACTGAGAATGATTAATGGCGCCAATTTTGGAACGTCCTTGACACTGCCTATGCGCAGTAGAGGTGAAGTGTGGAGGGCCATTCAGGACATGTTTTCTTTGGTTTTAGATGCAAATTTTGGGGATTGGGGGCAAAATTTGTGTTTGGCCCTATATTTTAAGAGTTAGCACCAGCTATGTCTAGGTCATTGGTACAGTATAAAAATATTAGTCTAATTTGCACTATTTACGCACAAGAAAAAAACCCGTATTATATGTGATGTATCCCATGGTACTAAACATTCATACAAAAAATTATTGAAATCAGAGCTTCCATATGGAAGTTCTGTACAAAAAACAGATTTCTGCATCGTCGGTACAAAATGGCGGCTGGCAGCCATCTTGAATTTCGGACCGTACCCCAAAACACTCGTTCTCGTCCCATGGTCATAACAAAGGTACCCAAGAAGTTTCGTAAAGATCAGTTCATAAATACGGCCTCTAGCCCGAGCCGTATCCAATTGTTGACAGATGGACAGACGGACAGACGGACGACGGGCCATGACAAAAGCTCAAATATGGCTTCGCCAAAGTTGAGCTAAAAACCAATAAACGTGTTTCTGGAAAGTTCACGACCGCGTTTCAATTCCTGATTTTTCGCTTGCCACGATTATTCCTACAACTGCCTATCACCCGAAGTGTACATGTATATATCTTTTGAACGCTCGGCCACAGGCATATACGATTATCTATTCCATTCGTTCAGGTGTTTTTATGGATGTCCGTCACGGCAGACTTTCATCGGTTACTTTATCCCTAACTCTCGTGAGTGTGATGACTTTCCAGCGATTTTAGACGCAACTGTCATTGGAAAGTCGCTGTGATTCAACTGTGCTACGAGTAACTGTGGGAGAAAATACCGCTGCACATGCGATTTGCTTATAAACCACCATCTGCATACTGTATATTCTGCAGTGTTATTTATTTAAAAAATATATATACAAACTAAGCGTTTTCTGTTTTGAAATTCTAGTCAGAGAGGTTCAAATTCTAGAGTTGAATTGTGTACATACGTGTGTGTAGGCCCGCATTGTACACAGCAGAAAGATAATGCCGATTTTATTACCAAGAGTCAATCTTGAATTCTGTGTTAATAATGCTAATTAAGAAGTTAATCCCATCCGCTCATTCTGCCAGTGTGTCCACTCGAATGATGACACAGTAATTAACTTAACCCTGTCCACTCAGCGAGCCGGTGGCAGAGACTTCTGATAACTCGCATTAATTTGTTCCACCGTGGACCTTTAATCCCCTCTACCTGACGTCCACCGACACCGTGGCGGGTGGATGAGTACCAATACACTCTGTGCATACTGTATCACAGAACTAAATATTTTCCCATAGGGGACCATTTTAACATTCAGGCCAAAAAAGAATACACGATTGCATCACTTTAATTTTGGCATTCAAATAATGTATCCTTGTCAAGTAAAGCCCTTCAGACAACTTTTTCTGACTCGAAAGCAGGGGGGTCATGTGTAACACAACAAATAAGAGAGAAAAACTGACAGGAAGGGAAGTACCAGTCACATGCACATATTTTTCAGGGAATTCCCAAGAAAAACAAACCAAGAGTCAATTGTATTTTTTAGGTCCAAAAAGTCATCAAATCACTCTCGTTATTTATCTGGAATATTGAACAATAATGCCAGATGTCAGTGGAATGCTTCAAATGTTTATTGAAACAACATATTTTCCCAAGGCGGTTTATTTTTGGAGATTGCATCACTTCCGAGGTGGGTGACTCTATTTCAAATATTTACTTCAGTCCTACCTATAATCATCTCCAAGACTGCCAAAGATACATTTTACATCTTAATGTGAGAATAGACTCATTTCTGCATTAGAATTAAACTTGTGGCTTCTGCTGAGTCAAAAACACAGAAAATTTGTTCGTTTAAAGAAAAGTGTCCAAACTGTGTCAAATGGGCTTAAAAACAGGTATTGGCTCCAATAGATTTCCTCCCCGAAACAATATGAATTTCTATTTCGTTTCAAAAATTGGAGTTGCAGAATATATCCCTGAATGTGGCCCCTGGTATGCCCTTTTTCATCCAAAAATATGATATAATTCATAAATTAATTGATGTTGATTCAAAACAAACCTCTTGTGATATTGAATTTCCCATTTGTGATAGTTCTTAGATTACATTCTGGCTTCTGAAGACATTCCACATTGTGTTTAATGAATATTTTGCATTTTTTGGTAAAAAGCCTCAGTTCTCTCAGTTAAGACACCTAGAGTCATTGGTATGGCACTGACAAAACACAGAATACTGATTTTTTCCGACAGTATGACCAGTACAGCTCCTGTGGTATCTCATAACCCTGTTAAAATGCCTAAAACCATCAAATATTGAATCTCTAAGTATCCATAAGTGCACTTTCACAACTTTGATTTTACTCACCAAAGACACCCATTCTGACAAAGTGAAACTGTAGAAAATATGTTCTGACAATGAGTGAAACTGTAGAAAATATGTTTCCAAAGAGGATGAATCAGATATTTGTTTGAGGAATAAAGTGCTCTTTGATGTTTAATATATTAGTGTGAGTGTGTGGTGGGAGGACGAGGGTGAAAGATATCTGCTGCCAGTTACTGAAAATATAGAGGCAGGCAAATGAAAAGCAAAGAAACACTTTGTCTGATGGACGGACAGACAGACAGACATGCAATCACTAAGGCTGCCACGACTATCAATTTTTATAGTCGATTAATTGCCAATGTTAATCGCTGGTTCGTCGATTAATAGCCATTTCCCATAAATGTAACAAAAATCCTCTTATTAATACTTAAAAATTAAAACTGACCATGAATGGATGCGTACTGTCTGCTATCAAGATGGCAGAACTTCAGGTAAGTTGTGAGTAACTTGTCACAACTTGTGAAGTGGCACCGATGGATTGTTGAAAACTATAAAAAATTCACATCACAGTTTGTGTTGGGTTTTCATAATAACCAGTGTGAAATACTTTCAGATATTTTGAATACATGCATGTATAATGCTCAACTCCATTCCTATATAAGTTAGAGTGGCTTAAACTGAAAGCTGCCAAACGAAATACCAATGAGGTCAGTTGATTAAATCAAGCATACCCTACTAAAAATTACCTTCTCCTTTTCCCATCATTCTTATCGAACACCATTTGTGCACTACTCTTTAGTACTGGGTCATCATTACACGAAAACAGTGGAAATGTTAACTTTGTTTATGTGTAGCGGCAATGTGTTGCAAAACGTGACTTAGGTAGAAGAATTAACTACTAATAGGCAAAAAGGACTGGTTATTGGGGTTCTTCCTCTGGTTATACAATCATTACTAAGCAATTTAACAAGAAGGACGCCAATGCCCTATAGCTCACCAACATTCCTCTTTGATAGTAACTTTGGCAAACACAAGAACTGTATCAAACAGGCTCATAACATGCGACAAAGCTGACACAACCTCTTAAAAGTAAAACACAGAAACTGACATAAACACTAAGTTAATTAAACATGAAATTCCGAGCTAAACAGAAAAATAAACGCAACTAAAAATGTCAAGAAAAATGTTTAAAATGCAGAGTATGATAGGTTAATCATGGAACAATGATACTGAGGAACATGTATTATGAATAGAAGTGCCATGGGAAGAGAAGGAGCACAGCAGCTGACCTGAACACTTAGTTAAACATGAAATTCTGAGCTAAACAGAAAACTAAACGCAACTAAAAATGTCAAGAAAAATGTTTAAAATGCAGGGTATGAGGGGTTAGTCATGGAACAATGATACTGAGGAACACGTATGATGAATATAAGTGCCATGGGAAGAGAAGGAACTCAGCAGCTGACCTACACACTTAGTTAAACATGAAATTCTGAGCTAAACAGAAAACTAAACGCAACTAAAAATGTCAAGAAAAATGTTTAAGATGCAGAGTATGAGGGGTTAATCATGGACCAATGATACTGAAGAACATGTATGATGAATATAAGTACCATGGGAGGAGGAGGAGCACAGCAGCTGATCTAAACGCTAAGTTAAACATGAAATTCCGAGCTAAACAGAAAACTAAATGCAACTAAAAATTTCAAGAAAAATGTTTAAAATGCAGGGTATGAGGGGCTAATCATGGAACAATGATATTGAGGAACATGCATGATGAATATAAGTGCCATGGGAAGAGAAGGAGAACAGCAGCTGACCTAAACCCTAAGTTAAACATGAAATTCCAAGCTAAACAGAAAACTAAACGCAACTAAAATGTCAAGAAAAATGTTTAAAATGCAGGGTATGAGGGGGTAATCATGGAACAATGATACTGAGGAACATGTATGATGAATATAAGTGCCATGGGAAGAGAAGGAGCACAGCAGCTGACCTAAACACTTAATTAAACATGAAATTCCGAGCTAAACAGAAAACTAAATGCAACTAAAAATGTCTAGAAAAATGTTTAAAATGCAGGGTATGAGGGGGTAATCATGGAACAATGATACGGAGGAACACGTATGATGAATATAAGTGCCATGGGAAGAGAAGGAGCACAGCAGCTGACCTAAACACTTAGTTAAACATGAAATTCTGAGCTAAACAGAAAACTAAACTAAAAATGTCTAGAAAAATGTTTAAAATGCAGGGTATGAGGGGTTAAATCATGGTAGAATGATAATAATCATCATATAGCAGCATTATGAAGGCCATGATATGGAAATAGGGCGAGTAAGTGACCTAAACAGAAGCTTTAACATTATTGGACACGTACGCTGACGCCGACCGATCGAGCCATGCCATAAGCTCACACAACTAAAGTAGGTGAGCTAAAAAGGCTTGTACCAATTTTGAAACGGAAAGATGATCAACTAAAAATAAACAGCTGACTAGTAGTACTACCAAAGTAGTCGACGATTAATTGACTAATCAAATTATCATGGCAGCCCTAGCAATCACACATTTTGAAAGTCTACATAAGAGTACTGACTGACATCAGGGACCATCCTGGGGAGGGATTTTAGAGAGAATTCATAGGCAAGTGGGGAAAATTAAGAATATTTATGAACTACCCCCTGTCGCCCCTTCATATTTTCAGCTTGTGGTCCTCCATTAGCCTCCGATTAATCCTGGTCCAGTTGTCTATGATGCATCTATGCCAGGTTAAAAAATCACAAAGTAATTATTGACTGAAAATCCCCCACTGCTACCCTCTCCTTCATGACCCCTCCCCTCTTCTTCGTGCCAATCCCCCAGCACCCTCCTGTGGTTGCCTTTCACCAAAGTCTGCTAAGCTAATAATTTCCTAAGCCTGAAAGTGTGAACAAGACTGGTCAGATGTAAGAAGGTTGCTTGGAAGGTACCTTGTTAGTTAATAAACAAAATACATTCTGGGGTCGAGTATTTTGTAAAATAAATGTCATTCCGCATCATTTCTATGGCATTCTGGTGTCATTCCGCATCATTTCGTGTCATTCCAGTGTTTAGGTGGACCCCTTTTTTAAGATCCTTCACATGCACACTTGTGCCCTGTACAAAGTTTTTCTTGTCATCACTAAAGCGTTTTTTCATGTTTCAATTCCATTCGTGTTTTTCTGGGAATAGAGGGTCGAACAGTTAACAGTCATCAGCAAAACGAAATAAAACAAGAGCTGGACTTTCGCCCGGTTCATACCCCCACGCGGTTTACCACCTAGTGTGGGCAACCTATGACCAACAAATATTATTTATGAATATTCTCGTATGGACAGATGCACAGATGGACGTATGCAATCCAGTATAACCCCCCCCTCACCCCACCCCATTTTCTTTGAATGTTTTCAACAATTTCTAAGTCAAAAGGTATGGTAAATTGTTTGGTGTTTGGAAGTTTTATGGCAGAAGCCTTTGTCATAGGCAAACTGCATGCCATATTTCACTGAAATCTGATAACTCCGATCCAGTATACCCCCCCACCTCCCATTTTCTTCTAAAGTTTTCAACAATTTCTAAGTCAAAAGGTGTGGTAAATTGTTTGGTGTTTGGAAGTTTTATGCAATGAGGCAGACGACTTTGTTATAGGCAAACTGCTTGCCTTATTTCACTGAAATCCGATAACCCATACCTGAGATACAGGCTGAACAGACAAATAATGTCTATTTTCTACAATTTCTAAGTCAAGAAAGGGGGATAACTCTAAAAAGGAGAATGTGAAAAATATCGTTGAATCCTTTTTTTAAAGCCTATACCATAAGCAGTGTTCATGGCAAACTTCATTGCAATAGAACATTCGATACCCGAGATACAGGCTGAAAAGACAAAATTTGGATCGGACGGACACAATTTCTAAGTGAACAAGTAATAAAAAAAAAAAAATAACTAGTGTGGGCATACCTATGACCAACAAATATTACAGAAAATAATAATTTACTTAAGTTATGAATAATCTCGGACGGACTCACACACAGACGCACAGACGGACGTAATCCAGTATACCCCCATTTTTTTCGAGTGGGGGTATAAATAAAGTGTTAGAAAATATGTCCGTTGTGTATACATTTTCGGTATCCTAAGCGAGGTAACCTTCTTTCATACTACTAGGTTATTTTGTTGAGTCGCGGAAGACACCTATTTTCGTTTCGACACTTGAAGCTCCGACTGAAACAGAACAAAATAGAAATAAAAAATCCGCCAAAAGTGACAATCAACAACTGATTGTCGTGTGATTTCAAATAAATGGTCATTTATTTGACGAATGAAAAGCCCATTTATCACACTCAAGCACATTCGATCCTTGAAAATAATCCGTTTTTATGTGAACCTCGCATCTCTCAGTTCAGCCTTTCCTCATTTTGGCCAATTTTTAGAGGGCGACTTGTAATCGCCCTGACTATTTTTCTAGGCCACTTTGGGCTTAGAAGGGTGACATAATCGCCCTAGTCCCCCTCACGGCTGGTCCCTGACTGACATACAATGAAAAACATAGTGAGAAGAGCCAGGGCAAGTTTGTCAAACAGAAAAAAAAACTCTGTGGACCATGAGTGCTGCAGTGCAAAATCAAACCATAAGAAACTGAGAGTGTATGCTATTAACTTCAATCTTCAAAACATGTTGTACAGTCTTTTCAAATGTTTCTCATCAGAGGAGGGGTTCAGTGTGGTTGGGAGGGGGACTTGGTTCAAGGAGAGAACAGATTTGTTATTGTAGGGTTGTGCTGTAACATGGGAACCCTGACAGCACTAGAATACCATATTGGAAGATATGCAAAAGTCATTAATTCACATCTGTCACTTTACTATGTTATTCTTTTCACTGTAGCCCCCCCCCCCCCCCCACCCCTCTGCAAATTTATGTTTCAAAATACTCTTTAAAGGAAGAAATTGTTTTCTAATATTTTTAACAGCATAATAAGGAGGAAAACTTCTAAATACCTGTAAATAAAAGTGCAATATAGGTTTTTTGGCTGTGTTTTTGAATGGTGATTAAGGAGGGGGTTGGGAGATTGGAATCTCCCTTTGTCCCTAGTACTAGGAGGGGGAATCATGGTTTAAATAAATGTGTTAATAGGGTAAAATTGGCTGTTATTTGGCATTTGCCAGAGGTTATAGTGTACTCCTGGAGGCTACACTTGTTCAAGATGTGAATTCACTTGCATCAAGTCTTATTTTTGGCAGTTTATAACCTTATTTCTGACTGTGATAAAAATATAACTTTTCAAAATGAAAGTGTCAATGACACTGTAGCTTAACTTGAATGTGTGTTCTGTTTGATGAAAAGGATAAAGTTCAATGTTTATGAATTTATGAAAGGATTATGAAATACGACAAGAATTGTGATCATTGAGAATAAGTTAATTTCTCTTCTCTGTGTGCTATGTTTTCAATAAAAACTAGAGGTACTGTGAGCAAGCTCACAAAGTGATACACCACGCGCCTGAAATTTAGGTCATCTCCCCTTGGAAATGTCAGAACAGAATTATATTGCTTCATGCACATCTGCATATGGAGTTCTTCCATTTTGTAAAGTTTCATGAAAATTCTTCACACGGTTTAGGAGGAGTTGCGCTTACAAGGATGGACAGACAGACAGACGGATGGACAGACGGACAGACAGAGTGATTCCTCCCAAACTTTGTTTTGGGGGGGGGGGGGGGGGGGGGGTATAATAAGTTGAGGTGTATGCTGTACTAAAGACTTGAGGGATGGGTTAATGTGGCCCTCACAGTTAATGAATGTCAACCCAAGTTACCAAGTTACAATGAAATTATTCCAAAACGAGTCATCCTATCAAGCTACAATGAAATCCTTTCATAAATACGGCCTGTAGACTGCGCTAAAAGTTTTCAGGCTTTGGTCCTGTATAGCCATCATGGTTGACCGATCGCAATCAAAAGAGGACAGCCTCATCTAGACATTATACTGAATCATCCTACCAAGTTACAATGAAATCCCTTCATAAATACGACCTGTAGTCTGTGCTAAAGGTTTCCCGGTTTGTGGCTCAGACAGGAATCACAGTTGAACGATCATGACCAAAAGGGGACGTTCTCATCTTGACATTATCTAGAGTCATCCTACCAAGTTACAATGAAATCCCTTCATAAATACGATAGACTGTGCTAAAGGTTTTTGGGCTTCAGGCCCCTATAGCTATCACAGTTGACCAATCACAACCATAAGGGGACTGTAACGATCTTGCGATGTAGTCATAACGTTATTAACTTACCAAATTTCGTGCATCGAAATCGGGTTTTAGTTTCAAATTATTCTTGTTGGAAATCACAGTAATCCGATTTTGTTAATCCTCACTTATCACAGAATTCAATACGAACCTTCTAACTTAGTGTCACATATTTTGTATTTCATTATGCGTCAAGGTTTGTGGTTTGCGATTCAAAAGTTTTCACTTGGCAAACTTCAGCCATGTTTCTTTGTGCTGAATGTGGGTATGTCATCCTCCACCAATCAGCGCTTGGTATTTTTACGTACGTATGTTCCGCACCTATTAGTGCAGAGCTTAATTACTCACGTAATAATTAACCTATCGTGTACTTATATTTATACTTTAACTAAATAAACCAATCAGGGTGTTTGGTTAATACTTGCGCGTCTATTTAAGCGCAAATGTTTTCATATCGCTCTTCTTGCTTTTTGGTACTGAACCTTTCGTTTGCCTCCAGTTGTGAACAACGCTTGCACAAAGCAATTAGCCTTGGCCAGTATTAAGCAGCAATTTGAGTAAATTGATCACTGTTGAGTAAAGGTAATAATTACTTGGTAACTGAGTAAATCCTTAATGATAATGCAAGTAAATAAATATTACTTGCGAAGATGCGCTGAGTTTTGGGACTCGGACCGGGAATCGAAGGTGATTTATAGCGTCCAGTCGTACAGACACTGAATAATACTTATTAGGATATCTGTCAACTTTGCAATCTTCCACAGAGCTGTGGCATTACAGATGATATCGATAGCAGAACACCGTCTGATTACATTCGTAATGGAACGGGTTAAGCTATTTATCTCTTCTCCGGTGTAGTTAGCTCCCTTGTTTCGCACAAGCCATGAATAATCTGAACTGTGTTCCAGCTCACCCCTGCAACTTGAAGCGAGGAAAAGAAAATGAGCTTCAACATAGCGATTGATGATTGCTTCTCAAAGCATATATGAATTATACACTTGTTTTGTTGCATTTTGTTTATCATTGCTTTAGTGACAACTATAAATTTAACTGTTAAATTTCAAGACCTGGTTTATTTGGTCACTCTGCCAGTACAGTACATTTATGTCTAAATATTAACCCTTTGTCTAACAGAAAACCAGTATATGTGGCATCTTGACCGCTCGGCTACTGAAGTACTGGTTATCAAATCCACCCTCATAGGAGGTCGTGGGAGAAGAATTGGGAACTTTAGACGTCTTTGATTGAAGATTAACCCTCAAAGTGCCAGTACTACATTACCTGTAGTATCCTACCCTCCTTATTCGTGTTACAACTTGCCCTGCCACCAGCACGGCCACCCAAAAACGCCACAGGGACATTCTCATCTAGACATTATATGGAGGCATCCTACCAAGTTACAATGAAATCCCTCCATAAATAGAACCTCTAGACTGTGATAAAGGTTTTCGGGTTTTGGGCTCAGGCAGCCGTCATGGTTGACAGACTGCGACCAAATGGGGAAGTTCTCATCCAGACATCATACAGAGTCATCCTACCAAGTTACAATGAAATCCCTCCGTATTAAATATGACCTGTAGACTGTGCTAATAGTTTTTGGGGTTTCGGGCTTGGGCAGCCATCACGGTTGACAGATCATGACAAAAAGGGGACATTCTCATCTAGACATGACCTCAAACCTGCATATGAAATTTTGTGACGATCGGACAAGAACTATGGGGTGTAGCCTGTGCTAAGGGAAAATGTGAACAGACTCACAGACTCAGTTAAGTCAAGCTAACAATAAAACAGTATTGTAAGGTGTGTGGTCCCCCAATGAACATTTAAATGTGAAATAATCTCCCAAAAATAATAATTAAATCAGGTTTGGAAGCCAAAAAATGTATTTTCTATTGGTATCACAGAACAAAATATTTTCCCATAGGTGACCATTACAACGTTTGAGCAAAAAAAAAAAAATGAAAGTGTCAATGACACTGTAGCTCAACTTGTGTAAGACATGTACATGCATAGTATGCGAAACAGCAATGACACACATCTAGGTAATAACCTGATAACAAAGGTACATATAAAGTATTGTAACGGTCTGTACATAAATACTGACTGTAGCCTGTAACAAATGTATAGGTAAAGTATTGTAAAGGTGGGGGACAGTTAGATGCTGAACTAGAAAATAAATCTTCATGGGGTTAATGTTACAATGGAGATCCTTGTATGGCACACCATAAGCCAAATGTTAGCAATTGTTTTGGCCTGTTTGATTCAAACCCTTCTAAGGTAGATTCATACTACCAGGTAATTAATAAATATTTGTCCAGTCCTTCTTCAAATACTGGTATTTGAAATTTTATCTTTAGGTCATAGGGTTCCCACGGTTGAGGTGGTTTTATTTTTCTCATTGTAAATGAAAGTTAAAAAATTTATAGTAATTTATATATTTTTTATACTTACCAATGACCCAGACTTAGCTGGTGCTAACTCCTTAAATTCTAGGGCCAAACACAAATTTTGCCCCAATCCCTAAAATTTGCATCAAAATCCAAAAATTCAATGTCCTATGTGGTCCTCCATACTTTTATCCACTGCGCATGCACAGTGTCTCGAAATTGGCACCAGAAGTCATTCTTAAAAACCAGTTCCTGGTAAGCGTTATGTAATCAGCGGGGAGGTATGAGTTCCCAACTCATGGGAGGGCCATCCCCGTCAGGGTCATTGGTAAGTATAAAAAATATATAAATTACTATAAATTTTTTAACATTTTTATACTGTACCAATGACCCAGACTTAGCTGAATAGAAAAAAGGCTGGAGGGCCTAGGACATAAAGGAAAATCCAATAGGCTCAATTACATGTAAACAGAATTATCTCCTCAAGGAGAAAAGGATAAACAGGCTTTACATCTATCTTTCTTATTTGCATCAAAAAAGAAAGACACAATACCACTCTGTAATTGAGCACAATAACATCAATGATCTCTATTAACATCCAGTATAAACCGTTATACTAATTATTTTTAAAGGAAAGCCAATAAATAAAGGAAGTCCAGAAAATGAGACTCTTTATACTCATTAAAAGTGTCTGAGGATTGTATATTAACGCTCGTATGACACGTGACATATACAAATGCTTACACCGAGCTATACTTTAAAAATATTACATGAATGAGTTAATATTAGCTTTACACTTTAAAACCATCCCGACACCGACTCGGAATTACTGACTCCAGAGGAGGTATTCCCTTGCTTTTCACTATAAAGCAGGTGACCTAAGGGAACACCATCCGCCCCCCCCCCCCCCCTTCCCTTGGGTCAAATACCCCAGAGCGAAGAGGGCAGCAGGAAGAATCACTGCTGGAACAGAAAGCCTGCATAACTATAGTTGGAACTGTTTAGTGGACGACATTCTGAGCAACAGATAATGGACCTAAACAATGCAGGTCTCCAGAAATGGACTCAATCTTTCTAAGATAATTGTTCATAAGCAGTACGGATTGTTAATTGAATCCACCTTGCAATAGAATGGACCTTCTATTAGGCAGCAGAGACAGAAAGAAATGTTTACCTCCCTTTCTGATACTCAAATTTACGTTTGTAAATACGTATAGCTCTAACATTACAGAGTAAAGGCCTATGCCCGTCTGAAGACGGAAGAGCCTTAATAACAATAGATTCCGGATACTTATTAGGAGCCTGATTCTTAGCCAAAAAAACAACATTAGTAGACAAGGTAATAGTATTACCTACACTACGATAGTGAGAATCATCAATAGATAGTGCATGAAGCTCAGTAACTCTTCTAGCCGAAGAGAAGGCCAAGAGAAAAGCTGTCTCATAAGATAAGAATTTGAAGTCCACCATGTCAAGAGGCTCAAAATGGCGCTTCTTAGCTTAAGAAGAAACCAAGCTAAATTCCACTTAGGAATTCAACTAAGGGCTCTAGGTCTATTTATTGAAAAGTTTTTCACTAACTTAGATAAAGAGACATTAGATCCAATCTTTAAACTATCATGATGTGTATAGTAATAACAGAATGATCCCTACACCACTGTGAGAAAACCTTCCACTTAGCAGCATAATTAAGCGAAGAGGAGGTCCTCCTACCTTTAGAAATTGTGTTCACTGCTCATCCTGTAAATTGCTTGCCATGCAAGAAGGACCGCACAACGGAAATACGTGAAGGTTGAAACCTTGTGGGTTATGATGCAGTGTGCATGATTTCCTCTGCGAAAGAAGATCCTCCCGTGGAGGAAGCTTCCGCGGCATGTCCTACAACAGACATCTGAGTAGATTATCGATGGTCTCTGGAGTGACCGAGATGCTACCAACAGAATTTTGGAGTGAGATTGCTTATTCTTGAGCAATATCTGCTGAATCAATGGCGCTGGAGGATACGCATATCCTATCATTCCGTCTCAAGAGATCGAGAGAGCGTCTACTGCAAACGCTCAAGGATCTAGACAGGGCAACACATACGTCTGCAACTGATTGTTGAGATGTGTCGCAAATAAGTCTATCATCGGACACTCCCACTGGTAGCAAAACTGATTGAATGCTTGTTTGTTGAGAGTCCATTCTGACGACAACAAGCGACCTCTCCAAGAAAGGGAGTCTGCCAAAACGTTCAGACGACCCGGAGTATGACGGACCGATAGGAGAACTTGATGCTCTAGGACAAACAGAAGGATTCCTTCCGTTAAGATGAATAACGGAATGGAATGAGTGCCTCCCTGGTTCCGAATATACGCTACAACCATCAAATTGTCGGACAGAGTTTTCACATGTGAATTCCGACTAATGTTCATCCAATGACATAGCGCAAGCCAAATTGACATCATTTCCTGATGTTTATGTGCTTGTTAGGAACTGCGGATCCCCAAAACTCTGGCACTTCGAATCTGTTGGGATCAATGTAACGCCCAATCTGTTTGACTGGCATCCGTCATAATCGTAAAACTCGGATCCAGCGATTGCAGTGGAAATCCCTGAGTTAACCACTGAATGTCTGCCCAAGTCTGAATCTCCTGTTTCACTTGATTCGTGAAGACGATGTTCATATCGAGCGAATTAACCCTTTACCCAACGCAGACGATATCAAAATTTATTATTTTAAATGTTAAAAAATTTATAGTAATTTATATATTTTTTATACTTACCAATGACCCAGACTTAGCTGGTGCTAACTCCACAAAAACCAGGGCCAAACACAAATTTTGCCCCCCAATCCCCAAAATTTGCATCCAAAACAAAAAGAAATCATGTCCTAAAGGACCTCCATAGTACGACTCTACTGCGCATGCGCAGTGACGCAGTCGTCCCGAAATTGGCGCCAAATATCATTCTTACTGGCAGTGCCTGGTCAGCGCTATGTACTCAGCGGGGAGGCAAGAGTTCCCAACTCAGGGAGGGCCATCCCCGTCTGGGTCATTGGTAAGTATAAAAAATATATAAATTACTATAAATTTTTTAACATTTTTATACTGTACCAATGACCCAGACTTAGCTGAATAGTAAACAGGCTGGAGGGCCTAGGACATAGAGGAAAATCCAATAAGCTCAATTATAAAATAAAGAGATAACCCCTTAAGGAGAAAAGGAGTATTAGGCTTTACATGTATCTTTCTTATTTAATATTTAAATTAGAAAGATACACTACCCTTAATAATTGAGCACAATAACATTCATGTTCTCTATTAATATCCAGTATAACCTTTATACTAATTATTATTAAAACAAGCCAATAAATAAAGTAGTCCAGAGAATTGAGACTCTTTATAATCATTTAAAAGTGTCCGAGTATTGTATATTAAAGCCCGTTTGACACTTGACATATACAAATGCTTCACACCGAGCTACACTTTAAAAATAAGACATGAATGAAATTAAACATTAATATTACACTTTAAAACCATCCCGGAAGCGACTCAGAAATACTGTCTTGGAGGAGGCATTCCCTTGCTTTTCACTATAAAGCAGGTGACCTAAGGGAACACCCGCCCCCCCCCCCTTCCCCTTGCCCTGGGTCAAATAGCCCAGAGCGAAGAGGGCAGCCGGACGGAGTCACTGCCGGAACAGAAAGCCTGCATAACTATAGTTGCAACTGTTTAGTGGACGACATTCTGAGCAACAGATAACGGACCTAAACAATGCAGGTCTCCAGAAATGGACTCAATATTTCTGAGATAAAAATTAGTAAATGTGGATGGCTGAGACCAATAAGCAGCCTTCATTAAATCTGTAATAGCAACACTATTAGCATAAGCCCAGGAAGTAGAAAGAGCTCTTACTTCATGAGCAGAAATCTTAAGCACAGACTGCTGAGAAGAAGATAAATCTTCATACGCAGTACGGATAGTTAACTGAATCCATCTAGCAATAGAATGGACTGAAATGTCCTTTCTATTAGGCATCAAAGACAGAAAGAAACGTTTCCGTCCCTTTCTGATGAACTGAGATCTCTGTTTATAGATACGTAGTGCTCTAACAGGACAGAGTAAAGGCCTACGCCCGTCTGAAGACGGAAGAGCCTTAATAACAATAGGTTCCGGATATTTATTAGGAGCCTGATTCTTAGCTAAAAAACCGACGTTAGTAGTGAAGGTGATAGTGTTCCCAACACTACGATAATGAGAATCATCCACCGATAGTGCATGAAGCTCACTGACTCTTCTGGCAGAAGAGAAAGCTAAGAGAAAAGCTGTCTTATAAGATAAGAATTTGAAATCTACTGTCCCAAGAGGTTCAAATGGCTTTTCCTTCAATTTAAGGAGAACCCAAGCTAAATTCCACTTAGGAATTAATCTAAGAGTTCTAGGTCTATTTATCGAAAAGTTTCTAACCAATTTCGATAAAGAGACATTAGATCCAATTTGTAAACTATCATGATGTGCATAGGTATCAGATAACATAGATCTATAACCCTTTATAGTAACCGGTTGCAGTTTGATTTCGTCAAACAAGTATACTAGAAAGTTAGCAATGTCTGGTATAGAGGGATCAAATATATCAACAGAATGATCCCTACACCAACGACGGAAAACCTTCCACTTAGCCGCATAGTTTAGCGAAGAGGAGGTCCTCCTACAGTTAGAAATCGCGTCCACTGCTCGTCCTGTAAAGTGCTTGCCATGCAAGAAGGACCGCACAACGGAAAAACGTGAAGGTTGAGACCTTGCGGGTTGTGATGCAGTTGGCGCGATTTCCCCTGCCAAAGAAGATCCTCTCGTGGAGGGAGCTTCCGCGGTAGGTCCCACAACAGACACCTGAGTAGATTTATCCACGGTCTCTGTGGCGACAGAGATGCTACCAACAGAATCTTGCATTGAGATTGTTTTATCTTTAGCAATACTTGTTGAATTAACGGCGCTGGAGGATACGCATATCCTATCATTCCGTCCCAAGGGATCGATAGAGCGTCTACAGCAAATGCTCTTGGATCCGGACACGGGGACACATACGTCTGCAACTGATTGTTGAGATGTGTCGCAAATAAGTCTATCATTGGCCGTTCCCATTGGTAGCAAATCTGATTGAATACTTGTTTGTTGAGAGTCCACTCCGACGGCAACAAGCGACCCTTTCGAGAAAGGGAGTCTGCTAGCACATTCAGACGACCCGGTATGTGACGGACCGAAAGAAGAACGTGATGTTCCAACGCAAACAGAAGGATTCTTTCCGTTAGATTGAACAACGGAACTGAATGAGTGCCTCCCTGATTCCGTATATACGCCACTACTGTCGTATTGTCGGATAGGATTTGGACATGAGCATCGTGAATAATGTCCATCCAGTGACGTAACGCAAGCCAAATTGACATCATTTCCTTGATGTTTATGTGCTTGCACAGGAATTGCGGATCCCAAAGACCCTGGCATCTCGAATCCGTTGGGATTAATGATGCACCCCAACCTGTTTGACTGGCATCCGTCATAATGGTAAAACTCGGATCCGGCAACTGCAGCGGAACTCCTTGAGTTAACCACTGAATGTTTGCCCAAGTCTGAATCTCTTGTTTCACTTGTTCTGACAAGAGAACGTCTACATCGAGCGAATGAATTTTCACACTCCAATTCTGAGTCAAGAAAATTTGAAGAGGCCGTGTGCGTAGCCGTCCCATCGGAATGAGATCCGCAGCGGCTCCGCACAGACCTATCAGTCTCATAAATTCTCTCGCTGTGACTTTGTCTGTATTTAGACAATAGCGAGCGTAACAACTGACTAATTTCGCTCTGGTTAACGGCAGACGAACGAGATTGTTGTGCGTCTCGAAGCTCATTCCCAGATGAGTGAATGACTTGGACGGCACCAGATCCGACTTCTCCTCGTTTACTATGAAACCGAGACGTCGGAGCAATAGAAGAAGATTCTGAACATCGTTCTGAAGCGTTAACTCGTTGCCGTACCTCTGAAGAATGTCGTCCAGGTAGGCCGACGTTACCGCAGACGAATGAGCTCGGAAGTAAATCATTACCGAGTTCATTACTCGAGTGAAAGCCCAGGGTGCTAGATTCAATCCGAAGCACATGGCCCGGAACTGATACACCACTCCTAGGACTGCGAAGCGTAGATACTTTCGGAATGTCGGATGTACCATGACGTGAAAGTACGCATCTTTGAGATCTATGCTCGTTGCATAATCGTTCACCCGAATACTCGCTCTGACCGATCGAATCGTCTCCATATAAAACTTCGGAGCGATGATCAGCTTGTTTATCCAGCTCAAATCTATGACTGGACGGAACGAGCCGTCTGGTTTCGGAACCAGAAACAGATGGCTGTAGAATCCCAGCGATTCCTGGTTTTCTACGACCTCTACCGCGTTCTTCATTAAAAGAGACTGCACCTCTGATAGCAGAGCGTCTCTTTTCTGAGGGTTTGACGGAAGATGAGTCCACTTTGGACTTCGAGTTAATGGAGGCTTTCGTTTGAAGGATATCTTTAGACCTTCCGAAGTCACTCCTCTCACCCAAGGGTCGTCCGTAATCGACGCCCACTCTTGAGAAAAACTCGACAACCTTCCGCCAACCGGAACGCGATAGAGGTTTGAGCCATCACCTCCTGGATCTGCGAGGCCTGCGGTAGGAGAAACCACGTCTTCCACGACCCGCACCTCGCCTCGTCGACCTCGGGGCGTCCGACCGATTGTCCCGGCCTGAAGGACGTCCCGAACGAGAGTCGCTATCCTGACGGTCTCTCGAATAAGAGCTAGAGGACGCACCGGAACCTCTATAGGAACCTCTCTTGGGCGGATAAGACCCAGAAGTGCCCGCCTTATTCGTGTCTGCTGAATCCGACCTTTTAGGAGCGGATCTAAACAACAGAGAATCACTAGCTTTCTTTTTAATATTATCATAAATAGCGGAAAGCTTGCCGTCAAAGAGAAGATCTCCTGAGACCGAAGCGACTCTAAGAGAGTTCTTCACCTTAGAATCCACTAGTGTGGATGTAGACAGGGCTGCGTCACGTCTAACCAACTCCAGATTAGCCACTGAAAGGGCGGAGTTACACGTGGAATAAGCTACTGCCCTTGAAAGAAGTCTTAAGGAGGATTGTATATCCTGAAACTCTTCCCCTTGAAGACGCAGTGATAACGCCTTCGTAAGGTGATCTGCGTAAGATAAGGCATCTAAATTGGCTCTGTTAGACGCAATAGCTGTTTCCAACACTGCGGTTGGAATAGAAGCTGACGACGGTAATGATAGCTCTAAGTCTTCCGCCTCGTCGTCCATACGCAGAGGAACTCTCGGTATACCCTGACCTGCCGTGTCGAATTTATTCCTTGCATTAATGAAAGGCAGGTTGAGAGTATTTGCGGACAAGAAGCCTGCTTTCCCTGTCCTGGAAGCAAGTTTAAAAATAGCGTCGTTCAATAATTCAAATGTTCTAGCAACATTATTGGACTGCGACGGAAACTCGGGAGCGATGTCCCTGAACCGCTCGAAAAAATCAGAGTCCAATGACGCTATAATTCTCCTGTCCGGAAGCGCAGCAGTCTGGCCCGACGGAACAACTTGAGGAAGAAAGTGCCGGATGAAGTCTACGGCAGCTTTGTGTTGTTCCGAAAGGGATAGCTCCAATTCATCCGTATCCCTTTCACCATCCGGTCGGACCTCCCGATGTTCCCGGTCGTCCGCCCCCGATGCTTCGGCGGAGCGTACCGACCCAGCGCCGTCGGATAATTCTCGATCCGACACCGTCTCTGTCGGCTGCTGGGATGCTGCGATAAGCTGTGCTATCTGCACTAGAATGTCCGACGTCGAGACCTGCGGAGGAGCGGTCTTTCGCTGCTTTGCCGAGGGCAGCTCCGCATCAGATGGCTCCCGCATACTTTTCCTATGCGAACGTCCGGAGTCCATCGGTCTCGAGTCCCTGGCTGCCGGATGGTGTGACCTGGTCGCCGAATAATCCTTCCTCGGCGAAGCTGGCAAGATATCGGAGGTCACGCAGCCAAGGTGCGGTCGTGTGCGCCGGCGAGAAGAGGAAGCCTTAACAGTCTCTGCGGACTGCTTATACAACGGAGCGTCCCGAGCGACGGACGTATGCTCCGCTAAAGACACATTTTGTACCACAACATCTGGTCCCAGATGTTGTTGTACGAGAGAGGGGCCTCTCTCGCTCGCGGCCCGGCTGGACCTGGACGAGCTAGGAACCGGACTAAAAGGCTTCCTCCGTTCTCGTTCACTATCCGCCGTCACTGGGTGTGCATCTATTATTTTTATAGTGCTCGCATCACCCAAAATTTCCTCTTGGACCGCCTCGGACGAACCCGGCTGCCGAACCATTCGGTGAATGGACGCTACACCGGGCGAGCTAGCGGACGACATTTGTCTAATCTCCATGAGCACTTTTGCCGCTAGCTCTGTATTTAATTGTGACGACGGACGCACACTTGAAGAAGATAACATGGAAACATCACCCTGTTCTGGTTCCTCTGAAATAGAAACTGAGAGAGTAGAGTGACCTTGTGGAGAAAGAGCCGGCATCGCTCTTTCTCCAGAAACAACATATCGTGACACACGTTTCCAATGTTTCTCATCCCAATGTTCACATACAGGACAGGGATTAATGCGAGAACACTGACTACAATTTATGCAATAATCATGAAAGTCAGAGGAAGATTTCTTCCTATTACAATTTGAACAAGTTCCTTTCATTGTGAAGGAACAACAATAAGTCCTAGTTACTCGCAAAAACCCCTGACACAAAGATACATAATAACATGATCCATTAATAAATGAAAAAACAATTGCAAAACAAAATAATTTTGAAAAAATATTTTTTCAGAGAAGCCCAAGTTGCTGAAAAGTAACGTTGAGCCCCGATGGATCCGATGGCAAAGTGTGGTCAAAAATTTTAAAATTATATAAAATAATTAATGAGACACTTTCGGATAATATAAATGTATCTTATAATGAGATAAACTACCTCAAAGGCAAACAGCCCCCCTCAAAAAAGGCTGTTGCCAATGAAAACAAACAGTGTAAACACAGAAGAAAACATGACTCCAGGCACTGAAAAAACTGGCCCGGAATCAGTCCTCAATTACACTCTATCTGATGCAAAACAGAGACTCCCAGGGGAGAATCTGCAGAACATCAGATGGAAGATGCAGAACACAAACGTTATACACCCATGGGTGAAAACGTAACTATGGGGAAAATAACAGAAAACATTCTGTAACCAAGCAACTCTCCCAGGGAAATTTTAGAAATGAAACTTCTCAAAAATATGCCAAAAGCATGGGAGAATTGCAAGGGGGGACTTTAGAAGGTTAGGGGAGAGGAAACACTGAATAAGCAGTGCAACAATTAGCAAGAATGACAACAAGAGGCGTTTGCCTCGAAAATAGGCAACTTAACATAATTTTAACAAAAAATTTTAAGTACAGCCCTGATTATTTTTTGCCACTTCTTTTTTCCTCTCCTCCTTCTATCCTCCTTAGAATCACATTTTCTCCAAGAATTACGTGTCTGGCATCCTTTAAACTGAGATTTACAAGCACAAAGATCAGTGAGATGTTGACTGATGAAGGGCCAAACAGAGAATGATATTTGGCGCCAATTTCGGGACGACTGCGTCACTGCGCATGCGCAGTAGAGTCGTACTATGGAGGTCCTTTAGGACATGATTTCTTTTTGTTTTGGATGCAAATTTTGGGGATTGGGGGGCAAAATTTGTGTTTGGCCCTGGTTTTTGTGGAGTTAGCACCAGCTAAGTCTGGGTCATTGGTACAGTATAAAAATATCATTTTTTTTAATTTTTCAAAAAATTTCAACAAAACCATATCATGTGACCCCTCGTTGGAACGAGCTCGTTCCAACGAGGGGTCACATGATATGGTTTTGTTGAAATTTTTTGAAAAATAATATTTTTTCAACTGCTGAATTTGTATATTACGCGGGCGGATGCAGGCGATTCGTTAGGTAAAGGGTTAATCTTCACACTCCAATCGTGAGTCAGAAAGACTTGGAGTGGCCAAGTACGTAGCCGCCCCATCGGAATAAGATCCGTGGCGGCTCCACACAAACGTGTCGGTCTCATGAATTCTCTCGCTGTAACTACTTCTGAGTGAAGACAAAAGCGAGTGTAACAACTGACTAATATTGCTCAGGTTAACGGCAGACGAACAAGATTGTTGTGCATCTCTAAGCTCATTCCCACGTGGGTGAATGATTTGGACGGCACTAGATCCGACTTCTTTTCGTTTACTATGAAACTGAGACGTCGGAGAAAATGATGCAGACTCTGAACATCGTTCTGAAGCGTTAACTTGCTGCCGTAACCCTGAAGAATGTCATCCAAGTAGGCCGACGTTAGGATGAAACGAGCCGTCTGATCTGGGAACCAGGAACAGGTGACTGCAGAAAACTGGAGATTCCTGGTTTTCTACAAAATCTCTAGCGTTCTTGTCCAGAAGAGATTGAACTTCTGATAGAAGCGAATCGCTCTTCTGAACATTTAACGGAAGCTGAGACCAGAGTAAACTTCGAGATAACGGAGGTTTTTCCTTGAAGGACATTTTAGACCTTCGGAAATGTACCCATGGATCGTTCGTATTCGACAACCAATGGTTAAGAATCTCGACAGCCTTCCGTCCACTGGAATGCAATAGAGGTTTATACCATCACCTCCTGGCCGTGCGAGAATTGCGGGAGGAGAAACCACATCCTCAACGACCAGCACCTTGCCCAGTCGACCTAGGGGTGTCTGACCGGTACTCTCGGCCAGCATTACGACCCCTATGTGAGTCGCTACTCTGACGGTCTCCAGAGTAAGACGTAGAGGCTTTCTTAGATCCTCTGTAGGAACTTCCTTTGGATGTATTTGCCCCTGAAGTGCCTGCCTTACTCCTCCCTGCTAAGTCCGCTTTTTGAAAGTGGGATTAAAAGCAGAGAATCCGAAGCTTTCTTAGTAATCTGATATAGATTGTAGAAAGCTTAACGTCAAAGAGAAGCTCTCCTGAGACCGGAGCAACTGGAAGAAAGTTTTTCACCTTACTATCCACTCTTGTGGATGGAGCCAGGGCAGCATCACGTCTGACTAACTCCATACTGCCACTGAAGGGCGGAGTTATACGTAATATGCTATAGCCCTCGGAAGAACTCTTAAGGAAGTTAAAACGTCCTGGAATTCTTTCCCTTCAAGACGTAATGATAACGCTCTGGTGAGGTGATCTGCATAAGATAATGCGTCTAAATTCTATTGGACGAGATTGTCATCTCCAGTATACTGGAGTAAATAGACATGGACGCCGTCAATGACCATTCCAGGCCTCCAGCATGGTCGTCTAAATGCAGAGGAACTCTAGCCACGCCTTATCCTGCCGTTTCAATTATGTCTAGCATTGATGAAAGGCAGTTATATAGAGCTAGGCGATAAGAAATTGAATTTGTCAGTCTTAGAGGCTAGCTTGAATATAGCGTCATACAAAGATTAATGTCTGTGCCATTTCTGGACTTGGACGGAAACTGAGGGACTGTGTCCCTAATCCGGCCAAAAAGTCTGTCCAGCGACGCTTTCAGTTACTTATCGGGTAACCCTCAGCATGCCTTATACTGCCGTTTCAAATTTATGCGTAGCATTGATGAAAGGCAGTAATATATAGCGCTAGGCAATAAGAAACTGAATTTACCAGTCTTAGAGGCTAGCTTGAATATAGCGTCATACAAAAGTTTAATGTCGGTGACATTTCTGGACTTGGATGGAAACTAATGGACCGTGTCCCTAATCTGGCCGAAAAGTCTGTGTCCAGTGACACTTTCAGTTACTTATCAGGTAACGCAGCATTTTTTGGTCCTGAGAAACAACTTCTAAAAGGTGATGCCAGATGAATCTATGGCCACCTTATGTTGTTCGTGACGGGAAAATTTCAGCCGTGCTGATTCCCTTTTACCATCCGTCTGGACCACATAAGAACCTCAGTCGTCCCTTTCTGACTCTGCAGGGGAGCGAACCGACCCAGCTTGCTCAGACAGTTTCTTTACTGAAAAGGTTTCTGATAGCTGCTGGGAAGCTGCGATGAATTGAGCTATCTGTTATAGCAAGTCCGTCACGGAGGCCTGTGGAGCCACGGTCTTACATAAATTAGCCGCTGGAAGCTCCTGAGTCGTTAATTCCTGCATACTTCATATATGCGAACGTCCCGACTGGAAAGGCCTCGTGTCCTTGGCTACCGGATGGCGTGACCTGGTCGACGTGGACTCCCTGGTCGGCAAAGCAGGCTGAATATCTTTGGTCACATAGCCAAGGTGCGGTCGTGTGTGCTGACATGAGGATGAGGAAGCCAATAGACAAGCTGCGTCGGACTGTCTATGCGACGGAGCATCCCGAGCAGGTGGACGTATGCTCCAACTAACGTGACATACAACAACATCTGTACCAGATGTTGTTGTTAGAGAGAGGGGGCCTCTCTCGCTCGTGGTCCGGGCAGACCTGGACGAGCTCGGTACCGGACTGACTGGCTTCCTCCGTACTATCCTCAGATCCATCGTCACTGGGTGTGCACGTTCAATGTTTATAGTGCTCGCATCACCCGTTCTCCTTCCCTGGACCGCAACTTATTAATGT
Organism: Pictodentalium vernedei; assembly: GCA_031216915.1. Lineage (NCBI taxonomy): Eukaryota > Metazoa > Mollusca > Scaphopoda > Dentaliida > Dentaliidae > Pictodentalium > Pictodentalium vernedei. The sequence goes on from CM062295.1 coordinate 428,391,817, forward strand.
ATCTTGCTATGAATTGAACTAAACAGAAGACAAGTAATCACTATCAGAAGTAACCGTTGTCAACATAAACAACAAGTGTACAAAAACCGGAAACATGACTCCAGGCACTGTAAACATGGCCCGAAAGCAGTTACCAATTTAAACACTATCTGATGTAAAACAGAGACTTCCAGAGAAGAAACTGCAGTACATCAGATGGTAGATGCAGACCAAAATGCCTAACCACCCAAGGATGAAGACGTGAACATGGGGAAAAAACAGAATAATTATTCTGTTACCAAGCCAAAACTCTCAAGAAATTTTAGTAATAAACATTACAAAAAATATGCCAAAAGCATGGGAGAATAACAGGGGGAATAATGGAAAGGGAGAGAGGAAATATTGAACAAACAATGGTAGATTCACAGCAAGAATGACAACATCAGGCTCATGCCCCGAAATTAGGGAACATGAAATAATTTCGTAAAAAAATTATAAGTTACAGCCCTGAACATATCCTGCCACTGTTTCTTCCTCTCATCCTTTTATTTCCTCCTTAGATCCACCATTTCTTTCATAATTATGTGTCTTGCATCATTTAAACTGAGATTTACAAGCACAAATATCAGTGAGATGTTACTGATTTGAGGGCCAAACAAAGAATGACTTTTAGCGCCAATTTCGAGCAGTGTTGTGCGGTTTTATTTTTCTTGTTTCGGTTCGGTTTCGGTTCGGTTATTTAAAAAAAACTTGGTTTATAGGTCGGTTTTCGGTTTTTTATAGTAAGACATCTGCAGTTTCCAACAGAAACTATATAGTGTCGATATAATGCCCATACTGTCATATTTTCAGTGATGATTTAATTGGCATTGACTAGCATTTGTGCTAAGTGTATAAATGGCAGACATTATCGAAACAAAATAATATAAAAGAAAATAAAATGTAACTGTTCGTAGAATATCACCACTCACCAATTCTAGGCACATGCCCCCCCCCCCCCCCCCCCCCACCCACCCACCTCTGGTCTTTAAGTCCAGGCATAGAGAGTCTATCATGAATTGATATTAACACATGGGTGTGAAAAGAGCTAATTCACAATTTCCCAGCGCTCTGTTCAGTGCTCACTCCTAGGTGGGCCCTGGGCAGCCTAACAAAATGACCCTACCAGGCATTGCAAATAATAAGCGTTGCCAAGTGAGTCACCTAAACACCCATCCTAACATATTTGACAATGAACTGATGTATGCACTCTTTTCAATACCTCCCCCCCCCCCCCCCCCCCAAGACACACACAGTGGTGACTAGTGCCACCACCCGCCCTACTAAAATAATCAGCAATCATTCCATGTCAGCCTGGAATGGGAAAGTCATATTGTTTGTAGCTGGGTGGGCTTCAAAACGAACCACTTTACCAAATACCTATTGTCTCCCACCCCCCCCCCCCCCCCCCCACCTCGCGCATGCAATGGTTTTAGCTCAACGAAATTGATTTCACAAATTCACTGGTGTACTGTTATATATTGTAACTTTTTTGTGTTTGCCTCTTGCCATTCCAATTTCTATTTCTACCGCTGATTTGTTCCTTTGGTTGGCCCCCTTAAAGTAAGTTGTGGGGGAATGCAACCGTGGCACGTTGACAGCGATATTACAGAATGCAGCTTTATCCCGTGGATATGGACGATTCGGTCTTGGGACGTTTCGGCCTCGGGACGTTTCGGTTCAAGACGTTTTGGCCTTCATATATTGAACTAAATAGAATAAGAACTTGCGGTTTCGCATTTTAGTGGGCCGAAGCCTTCAGGACAAATCGTCTCGGGTCGGAACGTCCCAAAACTGAATTGCAGTAAAACCTCTTCCCAGATAAGCACATCAAGGGAGGCAACAGATGACATCCGATGCACGTGGTGGGGCAATCCATGACAAATGTTATTTTTGAATACGACAATGAAATACCAAGACCTTTTTCTGATATGATATTATTCCCTGTCCAACAGATTGTAGATAAGTAATTTTAATTAAACTGATTGACTATGTCAAATAAACCTGTTCAAAAATGAAGCCAATTGCGCAAGGTATTTCCTGTAATCAGTGAAATGTAGGCGTGTTGACTGTCTGTTTTGTCATTCTCACAGAAAACACAACCCATTTTTACGTCAACGATTTGTGATTGACAACTTGTCATACATAATTCTCGAGTGATCTGGACATGCTGCAGTGGCCTCTTTGCACCCAGAATGTGGCGTGCGTTGACGACACTGTTATTTCCTGACAAAGCTTGACATTTCAGACATTGTTAGTGCAAACTGAATAAAGAAAACATCTCTTCCCGACATTTTAGGAAAAAACCGAAACCGTACTCATTTACCAGTTACACGGTTTCGGTTTTCAAGCAAAACCAAAACCGACTTATAAAACCGGTTAACCATACAACACTAATTTTGAGACTACCTTGGCACTGCGCATGCGCAGTGGATAAAAGTATGGAGGACCACATAGGACATTGAAATTTCGGATTTTGATGCAAATTTTGGGGATTGGGGGGGGGGGGGGCAAAATTTGTGTTTGGCCCTAGAATTTAAGGAGTTAGCACCTGCTAAGTCTGGGTCATTGGTACAGTATAAAAATATCGGGTTGTGCTAATTAATGTTTACCCTCCCCAAGCAACAACAAATATTAACACAGAAACTTGGCTTCAACACATTTGAATATACGCATCCTAAGGAGGCTGAATTCAAGAAACATTATTTTGTCTGGTGTTTTTGGAAAAGATTTTTAATTATCTCCCTTTTTGAGTCCCCGGGTGGGTCTGACTGAACCCAAAAATATTTGTTCTCATAGTACTGTGATAACAAAGGCACTCAATACATTTATAGCAAACATCACTGACATAAAAAATCTTCTTTAAAGGTTCTGTACAAAAAATGTAATACAAAGAATTCCCGTAATATGACTGCCAACAGACATTTTAAATTTTTCACCGAGCCCCAAAGCACTCATTACCATCCCATAATGATAACAAAGGTAGCCCTAGAAGTTCTGTACAAAAAAATGATTCCTAATTTCAGTATAAAATGGCAGTCGGCAGCCATCTTGAATTTCGGACGCCACCCAAAAACACTCGTTCCTGTCCCAAGGTGATAACAAAGGTACCCAAGAAGTTTCATGAAGACCAGTTCATAAATACAGCCTGTAGCCCGAGACGTATTGACATGTGTACTTTCTGTGTATAAGTAGTACTGAATAACTCAAAGTTCATCTAATGTGAATAATTTCTGCATGAGAAACAAACCCGTATTACATGTGATGTATTCCATGTTACCACACATTCATTCAAAAATTTATTCAAATCAGAACCTTCATATAGAAATTCAGTACAAAAAACTGATTGTACCTAATTTCGGTACAAAATGGCCAACGGCAGCCATACTGAATTTCGTACGGCACCCAAAAACACTCGTTCTCGTCCCAAGGTGATAACAAAGGTAGCGAAGAAGTTTTGTGAAGATCGGTTCATAAATATAGCCCCTAGCCCGAGCCGTATTGACATGTGTACTTTCTGTGTATAAGTTGCACTGAATAAATTAAAGTCCATCTAATTTGCATAAATTCTGCACGAGAAAAACCGTGTATTATATGTGATGTATTGTATTCCATGTTACTAAACGTTCATATAAAAATTGAAGTTCTGTACAAAAAAACTGATTGCACTAATTTTGGTACAAAATGGCTGTTGGTGACCATCTTGAATCTCGGACCACACCCCAAAACACTCGTTCTCGTCCCATGGTGATAACAAAGGTACCCAAGAAGTTTCGTAAAGATTGGTTCATAAATACGACATCTAGCCCGAGCCGTATTGAATTGTTGACGGACGGACAGACAGACATGGCATAACCTCAAATTTGACTATGTCTAGCCCGAGCCGTATAGAAGTTGTGTACAATAACTGATTGCATCTAATTTCGGTACAAAATTTCCACTGGCAGCCATTTTGAATTTTGGACCGCACCCAGAAACACTCGTTCTCATCCCAAGGTCATAACAAAGGTACCCAAGAAGTTTCGTGAAGATCAGTTCATAAATACAGCCCCTAGCCTGAGCCATATTGACATGTGTACTCAGGGTATTTGATGACTGGATTCGCATCGCAAAATGCTATACAAAAATGTCCAAATGCTAATCATTTTTCTTTCATATTGGCCTTATATTCACTATATTTATCATCACTTTTTGAAACCAAGATGGAAACTGCAAATCAAATTTTTAAAAACAAAAAATACCCTGGTACTTAATGTGTATAAGTAGCACTGAATAAATCAAAGTTTATCTAATTTGCATAACTTCTGTACAAGAAAAAAACCCATATTATATGTCATGTATTCCATGTTAATAAACATTCATATAAAAATTTATTCAAATCTTTCATACAGAAGTTCTGTACAAAAAACTGATTGCACTAACTTTGGTACAAAATGGTTGCTGGTGGCCATCTTGAATTTTGGACCGCACACAAAATGAAAGTGTCAATGACACTGTAGCTCAACTTGACAAACTTGAACTTGTTAAGTTATAAATGAAATGGCAAAATTGAAGATCCTTGGTACCAATGTTATTTGATGAAATTTCAACATAACAGCATTGTGTGTGCACAACGTCAGAGTAATCCATGCATTTTTAAATGTAAACTGTAAGACTGACTGAAGGAAGAATGTTGATACACAAATGCAGTATGTTCAGAAGTTATTGTAAATGGCAACTTTTCTCACAGAAATGAATGCTAATCAATAGCTCCTATCTAAAGGTCTTGCCTAATGAGCACACCAAGTTCAAAAACAATCCTATGATAAATGTGACCTGCAGGCCGTGTCAAAGAATGTTGATGCACAAATGCAATAAATTCGAAGATTGTTGCTAACAGCAACAGTTTTTGATGGAAATGAAAAGAAAATCAATAGCTCCTATCTTTGTCACCCTGCATAAGCTTACAAAGTTTCAAAACAACCTGATAATGAATGTGCCTTCGGAGGAATGCCAAAGGAAGATGTTAATGCACAAATGCACTAAGTTGAAGGTCACTGCTTGTGGCAATGGTTTTTTGGGGGGTTTTTTTGTGGAAATTCATAAATATACCCTGCAGAGAGTGCAAAAGGGATAAGCTGATGCACAAATGCAGTAAGTTCAAAGGCTGGTGATAATGACAATAATTTTTATAGAAATGAAAAAAGAGCAATAGCTCACATATAGAGGTCACCCCGAACACACATACCAAGTTTCAAAGTGATCCGATCATGAATGTACTCTAAAGGGTGTGTTAAAGGGAAATATTGAGGTCTGACTAAACTAAGTTCAAAGGTCAGCGGCAACATTTTTTAACAGAAATGGAAGAAAATCGACAGCTCCCATATAGATGTCACCTCACACAAGCACACCAAGTTTGCAAGCGATCCAATCATAAATGTGCCCTGCAGGGTGTGTCAAAGGGAACTATTGATGCTTAACTGCACTAAGTTTTTACTAAGTTCATTGATCTGATCATAAATGTGCCCTTTATGGCATGCCAAAGGAATATATCGATGCCCAAATAAACTAAGTTCAAAGATCGTTGCCAGCAGCAACATATTTTGACGGACGGAAATGGAAGAAAATCAATAGCTCCCATCTAGAGGTCACCCAAAACAAGCATGCCAGGTTTCAAAGCAATCCAATCATAAATGTGCCCTGTAGGGTGTGCCAAAGGAAGATATTGAGGTCTGACTAAACTAAGTTCTAAGAACATTGGCTTTGGCAACAATTTTTGACGGAAATGAAAGAAAATTGATCGCTCCCATCTAGAGGTCACCCAAAACAAGCGTGCCAGGTTTCAAAGCAATCCAATCATAAATGTGCCCTGTAGGGTGTGCCAAAGGGAAATATTGAGGTTTTTTGACTAAACTAAGTTCTAAGAACATTGGCTGCAGCAACATTTTTTGACAGAAATGGAAAAAAAATCGATAGCTCCCATCTAGAGGTCACCCCAAACAAGCATACCAGGTTTCAAAGCAATCCAATCATAAATGTGCCCTGTAGGGTGTGCCAAAGAGAAATATTGTGGTCTGACTAAACTAAGTTCTAATACCTCCCCGCTGAGTACATAGCTGGTGCTAACTCTTAAAAATCTAGGGCCAAACACAAATTTTGCCCCCCAATCCCCAAAATTTGCATCTAAAACCAAAGAAATCATGTCCTGAATGGCCCTCCATACTTCGCCTCTACTGCGCATGCGCAGTGTCAACAACGTCCCGAAATTGGCGCCATTTATCATTCTAACAATCAGTGCCTGGTCAGCGCTATGTACTCAGCGGGGAGGTATGAGTTCCCAACTCCTGGGAGGGCCATCCCCGTCTGGGTCATTGGTAAGTATAAAAAATATATAAATTACTATAAATTTTTTAACATTTTTATACTGTACCAATGACCCAGACATAGCTGAATAGTAAAAAGCCTGGAGGGCCTAGGACATAGAGGAAAATCCAATAAGCTCAACTATATAAAATAGAGTCATCCCCTGGAGGAGAAAAGGAGTATTAGGCTTTACATGTATCTTTCTTATTTATGATAAATTAGAAAGACACAACACCCTCCATAATTGAGCATCATAACATTCATGTTCTCTATTAACATCCAGTATAATCCTTATACTAATTATTTTTAAAGTAAGCCAATAAATAAAGTTAGTCCAGAGAATTGAGACTCTTTATACTCTTTTAAAAGTGTCCGAGGATTGTATATTAACGCCCATTTGACACGTGACATATTCAAAAGCTATACTTTAAAACTATGACAGGAATGAATTTTTTAAACATAAACTTTTCACTTTAAAACCATCCCAGTAACAGTTCAGAATTACTGACTCCGGAGGAGGTATCCCCTTGTTTTCATTATAAAACAGGTGACCCAAGGGAACACCCTCCCCCCCCCCCACCATTCCCCTTGCCCTGGGTCAAATAGCCCAGAGCGAAGAGGGCAACAGGACGGAGTCACTGCCGGAACACAAAGCCTACATAACTATAGTTGCAACTGTTAAGTGAACGTCATTCTGAGCAGCAGATAATGGACTTAAACAATGCAGGCCTCCAGAAATGGACTCAATATTTCTGAGATAAAAATTCGTGAATGTGGATGGCTGAGACCAATATGCAGCCTTCATTAAGTCTGTAATAGCAACACTATTTGCAGAAGCCCAAGATGTAGAAAGAGCTATTACTTCATGAGCCGAAATCTTAAGTACAGACTGCTGAGTTAAAGATAGATTATCATAAGCAGTACCGATAGTTAATTGAATCCATCTAGCAATAGAATGGACCGTAATGTCCTTTCTATTAGGCATCAGAGACAGGAGAAGCTTTACGTCCTTACTGATAAACTGAGATCTGTTTATAAATACATAAAGCTCTAACCGGACAGAGTAAAGGTCTATGCCCGTTCGAAGACGGAAGGCCTTAATAACAATAGGTTCCGGATATTTATTAGGAGCCTGATTCTTAACCAAAAATCCAACATTAGTAGTAAAGGTAATAGTGTTCCCGATACTACGAAAGTGAGAATCGTCCACCGATAGTGCCTGAAGCTCACTGACTCTTCAGCAGAAGAGAAAGCTAAGAGAATTGCTGTCTAAAAAGGCCAGAATTTGAAATCTACTGTCTCAAGAGGCTCAAATGGTTTTCTTTTAGTTTAATAAGAACCCAAGCTAAATTCCATTTAGGAATTAATCTAAGGATTCTAGGTCTATTTATCGAAAAGTTTCTTACTAACTTAGATAAAGAGACATTAGACTCAATTGTAAACTATCATGGTGTGCATAGGTATCAGATAACATAGACCTATAACCTTTAATAGTAACAGGCTGCAGTTGATCTCGTCAAACAAGTATACTAGAAAGTTTGCAATGTCTGGTATGGAGGGATCAAAAATATCAACATAATGATCCCTACACCAACGACGGAAGACCTTCCACTTTAGCCGCATAGTATAGCGAAGAGGAGGTCCTCCTACAGTTAGAAATCGCGTCCACTGCTCGTCCTGTACAATGCTTGCCGTGCAAGAAGGACCGCACAACGGAATACGTGAAGGTTGAGACCTTGCGGGTTGTGATGAAGTTGACACGATTTCCCCAGCGAAAGAAGATCCTCTCATGGAGAAAGTTTTCGCGGCAAGTCCCACAGCAGACACCTGAGTAAATTTATCCACGGTCTCTGTGGAGACAGAGATGCTACCAACAGAATTGTATTGTGAATGTTTTATCTTAGCAATATTTGCTGAATCAACAGCGCTGGAGGATACGCATATCCTATCATTCCGTCCTACGAGATCGATAGAGCGTTAACTACATATGCTCAGGGATCCGGACATGGTGACACATACGTCTGCAATTGATTGTTGAGTTGTGTCGCAAATAAGTCTATCATTGGCGGCTCCCATTGGTAGCAAATCTGATAGAATACCTGTTGTTGAGAGTCCATTCTGACGGCAACAAGCGACCCTTCCATGAAAGGGAGTCTGCTAATACAATCAGACGACTCGGAATATGACGGACCGAAGCAGAACTTGGTGTTCTAGAACAAACAGAAGGATTCTTTCCGTTAAATTGAATAACGGAACAGAATGAGTGCCTCCCTGGTTCCAGATATACGCAACTACTGTCGTATTATCGGACAGGATTTGGACATGCATTACTGAATAATGTTCATCCAATGACGTAGTGCAAGCCAAAAAAACATCATTCTTGGAAGTTTAAGTGCTTGCCTAGAAAACTGCGGAACCCAAAGACCCTGGCACTTCGAATCCGTTGGAATCAATGTTGTACCCCAACCTGTTTGACTGGCATCCGTCATAACCTTAAAACTCAGATCCGGCAACTGCAGTGGAACTCTCTGAGTCAACCACCGAATGTTTGCCCAAGTCTGAATCTCTTGTTACACTTGATTGACAAGAGAACGTGTATATTGAGCAATTCATAGATTGCTGAAAGGTTGCCGTCGAAGAGAAGCTTCTCCGAGACCGAAGCGACTCTGAGAGAGTTCTTCACCTTACTATCCACGCGCGTGGATGTAGCTAGGGCTGCGTCACGTCTAACCAACTCCAGGTTTGCCACTGAAGGGCGGAGTTATACGTGGAAAAACTACTGCCCTTGAAAGAAATCTCATTGAGGATCATATCCTGGAATTCTTTCCCTTGAAGACGTAATGATAACGCCTAAGTAAGGTGGTCTACGTATGATAAAGCGTCTAAGTTAAGTCTGTTAGACATCATTGTCGTTTCCAACGTCGTGGTTGGAATTGACATAGACGGCGATAAAGACAATTCCCAGTCTTCAGCCTCGTCGTCTAGACGCAGAGGAACTCTCAGTATGCCCTGTCCTGCCATTTCAAATTTATTCCTAGAATTGATGAAAGGCAGATTTAGAGCATTTGCGGACAAGAAACTAGACTAGCCTGTTTTGGTAGTAAGCTTATATATAGCGTCGTTCAATAATTCGAATGTTCTAGTGACATTATTGGACTGTGTCGGCAACTCAGGGACGATGTCCCTGAACCGATCAAAAACTCTGTGTCCAATGACGCTATTAGTCTCTTATCCAGCATCGCAGCATTCTAGTCCGACGGAACAACCTCTGGAAGATAATGCCGGAAGAAATGTATGGCAGTTTCTGTTGTTCCGAAAAGGGAAAGCTCAAAATCGTCCAAATCTCTTTCGCCATCCTGTCGGACCCTATGAACTGCTCAGTCGTCCGTATCTGATGCTTCAGCGGAGCGAACCGACCCAGTGTCGTCGGATTATTCCTGATCCGACAGAGATTCTGTCATTTGCTGGGATGCTGCGATAAGTTGTGCTATTTTGGATAGCACGTCCGTCACTGAGGCCTGTGGAGAAGCGGTCTTACGTTGCTTTGCCGCTGGAAGCTCCGTGTACTTTACCCCGTGCATACTTCTATTATACGAGCGACCGGAGTGTACAGGCCTCGTGTCCCTTGGCTACCAGATGGCGTGACCTGTTCGCCGTGGAATCCCTGAATGACGAAGCTGGCAGGATACTCGAGGTCACGTAGCCAAGATGCGGTCGTGTGCGTTGCCGTGAGGATGAGGAAGCCTTATCGACAGTCTCTCGGACTGTCTGTATAACGGAGCATCCCGAGCGGCGGACATATGCTCCGAATGCGAAAGGTTTGTACCACAACATCCGGTCCCAGATGTTGTTGTACGAGAGAGGGACCTCTCTCGCTCGCAGCCCGGACGGACCTGGACGAGCTAGGAACCGGACTAACAGGCTTCCTCCGATCTCTCCTCTGATCCGTCGTCACTGGGTGTGTACTATTGTCTATTATAGTGCTCGCTTCACCCAAATCTCCTTCCTGGACCGCAACGGACGAACCCGGCTGCCGAACCATTCGATGAATGGACGCTACACCGGGTGAGCTAGCGAATGTCAACGCCGTCGATCCTACTAGGGACCTCTTAGGAAATTGACGTATTTCCATGAGCACTTATTGCCGCTAGCTCTTCATTTAACTATGACAACAGAGGCACACTTTTGAAAGACATCACGGTAACTTTTGCGAACAAGAAACCAGACTTGCTTGTTTAATAGCAAGCATATAAATATATATAGCGTCGTTCAATAATTCGAGAGTTCCTGTGACATTATTGGACTGTGTCGGAAACTGAGGGACAATGTCCCTGAACCGATCAAAAAATTCTTGTGTCCACCAACGCTATCAGTCTCTTATCCGGCATCACAGCATTCTGGTCCGACGAAACAACCTCTAGAAGATAAAGCCGGATGACATGTACAGCAGCTTATGTTGTTCCGAAAGGGAAAGCTCGAAATCCTCCGAATCCCTTTCGCCATCCTGTCGGACCCTATGAAGTTTTCGGGCATCCGTACCTGATGCTTCAGCGGAGCGTACCGACCCAGCGTCATCGGATATTACATGATGCGACAGAGATTCTGTCGTTGCTGGGATGCTGCGATAAGTTGTGCTATTTGGGATAGCACGTCCGTCACTGAGGCCTGTGGAGTAGCGGTCTTACGATGCTTGCCGCTGGAAGACCCGTGTACGTTGACTCCTGCATACTTTTCTTATGCAAACGTCCGGAGTCTACAGGCCTCGTGTCCCTGGCTACTGGATGGCGTGATCTGGTCGCCGTGGATTCTCTGATTGGCGAAGTTGGCTGGATATCCGAGGTCACGTAGCCAAGGTGCGGTCGTGTGTGCTGCCATGAGGATGAGGAAGCCTTATTGACAGTCTCTCTGGACTGTCTATATAACGGAGCATCCCGAGCGGCGGATGTATGCTCCGAATGCAAAACATTTTTGTACCACAACATCTGGGGCCAGATGTTGTTGTACGAGAGAGGGGCCTCTCTCGCTCGCAGCCCAGATGGACCTGGACGAGCTAGGAACCAGACCAATAGGCTTCCTCCGTTCTCTCCTCTGATCCGCCGTCACTGGGTGTGCACTTGGTTGATTTATAGTGCTCGCATCACCCAAAACTCCTTTCTGGACCGCAACGGACGAACCCGGCTGCTGAACCATTCGATGAATGGACACTACACCGGGCGAGCTAGCTAGTAGGGACCTCTTAGGCAACTGACGTATTTCCATGAGCACTCTGCCGCTAGCTCTTCATTAATTGTGACGACGGAGGCACACTTTTGAAAGACATCACGGATACATCACCCTGTTCTTGTTCGTCTGTAATAGAGATTGATAAACTAGAGTGACCCTGCGGAGAAAGGACCGGCATGGCCATTTCCCCGCTAACATACCGTGACACACGCTTCCCATGTTGTCATCGAAATTAACACATACTGAACAGGAGTTAGTGCGAGTACACTGACTACATTTATACAATGATTATGAAAGTCAGAGGAAGATTTCCTCTTATTACAACTGAACAATATCCTTTCATTGTGAAAAGAATACAAAGTCCTAGTACCCGCACCAACCCCTGAAAACAAAAATACATAATAACATGATCCATTAACATAGAAAAAATAATTGAAATCAAAAAAATTTTTTGAAAAAATATTTTTTCAGAAAAGCCCAAGTTTCTGAAAAGTAACGTTGAGCCCCAATGGATCCCAAGCCTAATTGTGGACAAAAATTTTAAAAATATTTTAAAAAATTAATGCAACACTTACGAATAATAATAATGTATCCAGTTATGATTAAACTAACACAAAGACAAGAAATCCCCCTCCACAGAGGCTGTTGTCAATGTAAACAAGAAGTGTAAAAACACCGGAAACATGACTCCAGGCACTGATAACCCTGGCCCGAAATCAGTTACCAATAATACACTATCTGATGCAAAACAGAGACTTCCAGGGAAGAAACTGCAGAACATGAGATGGTAGATGCAGAACACTACGCCTAAACACCCATGGGTGAGGACGTAAACATGGGGAAAAGAACAGAATTCATTCTGTTATCCAGCTAAAACTCCCAAGAAATTTTAGTAATAATATTACAGAAAATATGCCAAAAGCATGGGAGAATAGCAAGGGGGGACTTAAAGGAAAGGGAGAGAGGAAAACACTGAACAAGCAGTGTAACTTTATAGCAAGAATGACAACAACAGGCCCATGCCTCGAAAATAGGTAACTTAACATAATTTCATTAAAAAATTTTAAGTTACAGCCCTGATTATTTTCTGTCACTCATTTTTTCTCTCCTCCTTCTATTTCCTCCTTAGATCCACCATTTCTCTAATATTTATGTGTCTGGCATCATTTAAACTGAGATTTACAAGCACAAAGATCAGTCAGATGTGAACTGATGAAGGGCCAAACAAAGAATTATAAATGGCGCCAATTTCGGGACGTCGTTGACACTGCGCATGCGCAGTAGAGGCGAAGTATGGAGGGCCATTCAGGACATGATTTCTTTGGTTTTAGATGCAAATTTTGGGGATTGGGGGGCAAAATTTGTGTTTGGCCCTAGATTTTTAAGAGTTAGCACCAGCTATGTCTGGGTCATTGGTACGGTATAAAAATATCGATAGCTCCCATCTAGATGTCACCCTAAACAAGCATACTACATTTCAAAGCAATCCAATCATAAATGTGCCCTGTAGGGTGTGCCAAAGGGAAATATTGTGGTCTGACTAAACTAAGTTCTAAGAACGTTGGCTGCGGCAACATTTTTTGACGGAAATGGAAGAAAATCAATAGCTCCCATCTAGAAGTCACCCTAAACAAGCATGCCAGGTTTCAAAGCAATCCGATCATAAATGTGCCCTGTAGGGTGTGCCAAAGGGAAATATTGAGGTCTTCTGACTAAAATAAGTTCTAAGAATGTTGGCCGCGACAACATTTTTTGACGAAAATTGAAAAAAATCGATAGCTCCCATCTTGAGGTCACCCCAAACAAGCATACCAAGTTTCAAAATGATCCAGTCATAAATGTGCCCTGCAGGGTGTGCCAAAGGGAAATATTGCGGTTTGACTAAACTAAGTTCTAAGAACGATGGCCGCACCAACATTTTTTCACGGAAATTGAAGAAAATCAATCGCTCCCATCTAGAGGTCACCCCAAACAAGCATACAAAGTTTCAAAGTGATCCAATCATAAATGTGCCCTGTAGGGTGTACCAAAGGGAAATATTGAGGTTTGACTAAACTAAGTTCTAAGAACGTTGGCCGCGGCAACATTTTTTGACTGAATTCGAAGAAAATCGATAGCTCCCATCTAGTGGTCACCCCAAACAAGCATACCAAGTTTCAAAGCGAACTGATCATAAATGCGAGCTGTGAGGTGTGCCAAAGGAAATTGTGGACGTACGTACTAACGTACTAACATACTAACGTACGTACGTCAACGGACGAGAAGTAATGGCAATAGCTCAGCCTGACTTTGTCAAGTTGAGCTAAAAACTCATTCTCATCCCACAGTGATAACAAAGGTACCCAAGAAGTTTCGTAAAGATCGGTTCATAAATACAGCCTCCAGCCCGAGCTAACTGAATTGTTGACGGACAGAGACAGACGGACAGACAGACATGGCATAACCTCAAATTTGACTATGTCAAAGTTGAGCTAAAAATTTGATAATGTTAAAGTTGAGCTAAAAATCTGACTATGTCAAAGTTGAGCTAAAAATGATTGCATCACTTTGATTATGGCATTCAAATAACTTTGTCAAGTATAGCCCTTCAAATAACTTTTTCTGACCGGAAAATAGGGGGTCATGCAACAAATATGAGAGAAAAACTGACAGGAAGGGAAGTACCGGTCACATGCACATATTTTTCAGGGAATTCCCAATAAAAACACACCAACAGTCAACTGTATTTTTAGGTCCAAAAAGTCATCAAATCACCCTCTTTATTTATCTGGAATATTCAACAATAATGCAAGATGTCAGTAAAATGCTTCAAATGTTTATTGAAACAACATATTTTCCCAAAGCTGTTTATTTTTGGAGATTGCATTATTTCAAGGCAGGTAACTCAAATTCAAATATTTACTTCAGTGATACTTATAGGATGCTGTAATAATATAAAAATATAAAACAAGAGGCTCAAGTAAGCCCAAAATGCACACCTGTATCAAGTTGTCTACAAGAAATGGGTATTAGTATTGAGGGATCAGAAATACAGAGACCAAAAAAAGAAGTGTCACTGTGTACATGTGTGTATACTGAAATTATTGTCACCAAAAAGGCTATGAAAAATTATGTCTGCTTTTCAATCTCCATTGCTCATTCCCAGCACACACTCTACATTAAGTGTGAAATTATGTTGAAAAATGACAAAAGGGGCTTCCCTTTTAAAAGACCATTTAGGTTGGATATACATGTATTTGGGGTTGAAATTCAATGAAATATTCCTGGGAGTGATCAGCTGAGTGAAGAAATGGAGTGCAATGGCAGACATCAAGGACATCATTGAGATGTTGACAAACTGGGACTTTCTGGATATGTGTCCTTGCACACTCACAAACAGATGTAATCATGAATGAAAACAGAACATTCCATAGAAATAAAATTTTTTCCTTACCAAATATCAAAAGATTCTGTGTGGTGGATCTGAAGAAGATCTTTGAGGAATATCCTCATTTTGTAGGTAGTTAAAATTTGGGCTCCATGACAAGTCAAAATATTAACCCATGATTGACTCGAACAAACTTTCCTCCAGGCCCCCTAAAGATGCTGATTACCATATTTGAAAAGATTCTGAAAGGAAGCCAAATACGAACATATACACCTTATTTGTACCAATTTACACCTGACTGCCATAAGGATGTTGTAGACCATCATAAGACCAAATATGTGAAGATTCTGACCGGTGGATCTGAAGAAGACAATTTTTAAAGAATTTTTCTCATATTACACCAAGTAAAAATTTGGGTTCCCATAAGAGGCCCAAATAGGAACCCAGGGACAGAGGGACTTTATTTGAATGAACTTGAATTTGACCCCCCCCCCCCCCCCCCCCCCAAAGCAAAAAAAGCAAAAAAATGCTGTATATCAAATATCAAAAGATTCTGTGGGTCTAGAGAAGACAATTTCTAAAATAAGAATTCAGGGACTTGATTTGAGTTTCTACAGAAAGGACATCACCCCAAATCTACATCTGAAAGAGAGACATTGGTGCACAAGATAAGTCAGATAACTTGGTTTTCAACCTTGAAATACTTACCAAAACTCCACCCTTTTGGTGGTTCAACTTGAAGGTTAAATTCTCCCTTGTCATACAATGGTATCAGATAATAGCCAGTGTTAGGTGCACAATCTGTTTGGTATTTTATGGAACCATGACTTGTGTATAGTTTCACCTGAAATTCAGAAAAAAAAATGTTGATTACAGTACTGGAGGAATAGCCTTATAGTACATGTTAGTGGACCAGAGTGTAGTTTTCAATCATGTGATAATTGAATGAAAATTCTGTGAAGTAGTACAAACTAGGTTTCAGCCAGAAAACTTCAAAAATTCCAAAGAACACTTCACATTTAATGCAGTCCCAGGTGGGGAGGGGGAAGTTAAGGTTTAACTGGCAGAGTGTTGAATTATTTTTGGTCATCAAAATTTGTTCACATATCTTTGCCTTGTTACAATTTATGGGAGAGTGCCAATAGGCACTCTCCCATAAATTGTAACAAGGCAAATCCTAACAGACTAAATAATTAAACTTCAAAGGTGATATGTAGAACATCCACTGAATGTGAAGCCTTCAAGTTGCGGTACCGACACTTCAGAATAAAGCCCAAATATGGGCTTCCAGCACTCTACCAGTTAAAGACACTTCTCACTATTCAGATTTTAGGGAAAAGTGAGCCAAACATGGTGAGACAGGAATGAGTTTTTGTATGATTGTTCCAATTTATAATTTCATCTTGCATGATTGAATTTAAAATTATTTTTATAAGTTTTATATATGTTATTTTTTGGTTCTTTGTAACAGGCAGTCTTCTGGAGCAATTAATAGCACTGAGTGTAGTCCTTTAGTGTTAAAAAAGCTGACTTTTTGACAATACTTCTGTAGCATAAAATTTGAATAAACATTTCAGTTTTAACACCAAAGTGATATTTTCCTAAACAATGCCCAGTGTGAGGATTCTTAGTTTTTCTTTCATGAATAAGCTGCGCAGTCAGGATTTGTGTACTATATGTTAGTCACCAGAAGGTAATGGTAGAACTTATATTGTATTTATGGCTGGATGATTTACCAATGTGCTTTATTGGAATATGGAGTGCATATGTCGAAATGCAGTCAAATTGGTCAGGGGTGGGAATACACTGTCAGTTCCTGTGAAAAATGTACTGCATCTCTGACCCAAAAGTTGCCTCAGTTTCATCAGTATACATGTAAGTGGTGTTGGCTTGGGACTACTAGGACTTAGTAAGTGTATATATATGTAGGGTAAGTATTCAGGTTGGTAAGACTTGAACTGTACTTAAACTGACAAGAAAGAGTGGTGGCCAAGTGGATAAGTGCACTGGTCTCTTATGCCAGAGGTCCCGGGTTAAAACCCCTGGTTGGGGAAAGTCTCGAGGTGTCCGAACACTCTCTGTCAGCATCAATTGTGGGGTTGATGCTGTCACAGTGTACCGTCCTATCGGGAGAGGACGTAAAATGGCTATCCTCTGTGTGGAGAGAGACACACTCCGAGCAGGCTAAAGATCCTTTCGTAGTATTCGAGAAGAGCGAGGTCACGAAGTTGCCACTATGAAGGTCATCCCACAGATATGCCACAAGGAGAGGCGTTAATATAAGTTGCATAACTTGTTCGCCAATCCTTGTAAAACAAATAAGATTAAATAAAAAAATATATAAATAAACTGACAAGATCATATATAAAGTCAGCATTTATGGAGCTACATTGTATTATTGGAAGTATGTAGGCATCTACATGTACCCATGTTGTGATCAGTCAGAACCTCTGTGTCGGCTGAAGGGTTCAAGGAGAAAAAGATTAACTTGCTTCGTCTTGTCTGAAGGGGGTATTTATTTATTTATTTATTGGGTGTTTACAGTACAAGTCAAAATAAGCTGTAGCATAACCACAATAAACTAAGTATACTGCTGCTCCTGCACTTATAAGATTAGAATCTGACATAATTTTCTGGAAAGCTCTCAGTGAGAGCTTTCCAGAAAATGATGTCAGCTTCTGGTCTTATCAGTGTAGGAAGAGAAAGGTCCATAGTTTATAGTGGTTATCCTACAACTTATTTTGACTTGTACTGTAAGGTCACATATTTCTGCACATTGGGTAATTGTGACCGCAACATGGATATAAAGTCAAGTTCAGCCAATCGTTTATACCCATGTTGCTCATTTTAGAGACTCTTCCAACCTCAAGCATCGGTTACTCTATCCTACTTTACCAGAAAAACAGGACTTGTTCACTTCATCGCAAGCTTCCACAGAAGCACTGCTTCACTTCCTGGGTATCCCATGTGGAGTCGAAAGGTGGTACAAAGGGTCTATAAAAGTACTCTTCTTGAAAAGCCCTCATATAGGGCACCCAGATTTATTGAATATTTTTGCAACTGGAGCACCAAAAGATTGACTCAATAGTACATGTACATGTAACAACAATATGGAAAACTAGTGTCAGAATAACGGACCACCAGCCAAAGGTATTGGCTAGAACTGACTAAAGCAATATGGGGCTTTCATCATAAACCAAGCAATATGGGGCTTTCAAAATAACCATTTTATTACACGCCTCATCTATGAGACTATGAAATCCCAATCTACAACACTAAACCACGCAGAAAATGAAAATCCATTTCACATGTGTGGAACGGAAATTTGTTGACAGACTATTTTTAAACAGAAGTAAAATTTCACTGGAATTTTCTACAAATCATGCAACACAATTACAATTTGAATCCCTGGCGCTAGCTAAAAATTGTCTCCTGAGTTCCAATGTGTTCTATGTGCCAGTAGGCATATAGAACACATTGGAACTCAACAGACGAAATAGTAACACGGGTTCCCCTCGCAAATTTGGTTGGCGATAAAATGTGTTCTTTGTGTTTGCTAGTTGTCAAATGAATTGCCGAGTGTCCTTCTAATAACTGTTTGTATAGACGTGAAGGCATGTAATAAACACAGAATGGGTTAATCAATATGGCACTTGTGCCATTGCAGAAGGATAAAACTTGAGGCCTGCAGCCTCTTGTTTTATCCTTCTGCGCTGGCACACGAGCCATAGCGATTAACCAATTCACAAGCATGTCATTCTGTGTATATATTGAGTTTAAAATGTGATCCTTATTACTGCGTGAGAGAGAGATTTGAAACTAAAGCTGATGTTATTGGTTGGTGATAGAACCATTACCTGATAGTCGCTCCAGGAAAGCACTCTTAAGAGCCATCCAAAACCAGTTTGGGGAATTATGATTAAAGATTGTAATATATTTGAAAGAAAGTAGTCTTTTGAAGTTTTGTCCGCTTTGAGCATTGTTATCATGTTTTCAGTTACTGAGCCATTACCAGGGACCAGCCATGAGGGCGACTAGGGTGATTATGTCGCCCTTCTAAGCCCAAAGTCGCCTAGAAAACTAGTCGGGGCGATTACAAGTCGCCCTCTAAAAATTGGCCGAAATGAGGAAAGGCTGAACTGAGAGATGCGAGGTTCACATAAAAACGGATTATTTTCAAGGATCGAATGTGCTTGAGTGTGATAAATGGGCATTTTAATTCGTCAACTAAACGACCATTTATTTGAAATCACACGACAATCATTTGTCCATTGTCGCTTTTGGCTGATATTTTATTTCTATTTTGTTGCGTTTCAGTCGGAGCTTCAAGTGTCTAAACGAAAATAGGTGACTCACGCGACTCAACAAAATAACCCACTTTGAAAGTAGGTTACCTCGCTTAGGATGCCGAAAATGTATACTCAACGGACGTATTTTATAACACTGTATTTTTATTTCGTTTTGCTGACGACTGTTAACTGTTGGCCGTCTATTCCTTGAAAAACATGAATGGAATTGAAACATATGAAAAAAAAAGCTTTAGTGATGACAAGAAAAGCTTTGTACAGGGCACAAGTGTACATGTGGACGATCTTGAAAAAGGGTTCTCCTAAACACTGGAATGACACGAAATGATGCAGAATGACACCAGAATGCCATAAAAATGATGTGGAATGACATTTCTTTTACAAAATACTCGACCCTAGAATGTATTTTGTTTATTAACTAACAAAGTACCTCCCAAGCAACCTTCTTACATCTGGTCCTGTTCACACTTTCAGACTTTGGAAATTATTAGCTTAGTAGACTTTGGTGAAAGGCAACCACAGGAGGGTGTTGGGGATTGGCATGAAGAAGAGGGTAGGGGTCATGAAGGAGAGGGTGGATAGCAGTGGGGGATTTTCAGTCAATAATTACATTGTGATTTTTAGCTCACCAACTTTAGTTGTGTGAGCTTATGGCATGGCTCGATCGGTCGGCGTCAGCGTACGTGTCCAATAATGTTAAAGTTTCTGTTTAGGTCACTTATTCGCCCTATTTCCATATCACGGCTTTTATAATGCTGTTATATGATGATTATTATCATTTTACCATGATTTAACCCCTCAGACCCAACATTTTAGCCATTTTTCTTGACATTTTTAGTTGTGTTTAGTTTTCTGTTTAGCTCAAAATTTCATGTTTAACTAAGTGTTTAGGTCAGCTGCTGTGCTCCTTCTCTTCCAATGGCACTTATATTCATCATACATGTTCCTCAGTATCATTGTTCCATGATTAACCCCTCATACCCTGCATTTTAAACATTTTTCTTGACATTTTTAGTTGCGTTTAGTTTTCTGTTTAGCTCAGAATTTCATGTTTAACTAAGTGTTTAGGTCAGCTGCTGTGCTCCTTCTCTTCCAATGGCACTTATATTCATCATACATGTTCCTCAGTATCATTGTTCCATGATTAACCCCTCATACCCTGCATTTTAAACATTTTTCTTGACATTTTTAGTTGCGTTTAGTTTTCTGTTTAGCTCGGAATTTCATGTTTAACTTAGTGTTTAGGTCAGCTGCTGTGCTCCTTCTCTTCCCAAGGCACTTATATTCATTATACATGTTCCTCAGTATCATTGTTCCATGATTAACCCCTCATACCCTGCATTTTAAACATTTTTCTTGACATTTTTAGTTGCGTTTAGTTTTCTGTTTAGCTCAGAATTTCATGTTTAACTAAGTGTTTAGGTCAGCTGCTGTGCTCCTTCTCTTCCCATGGCACTTATATTCATCATACATGTTCCTCAGTATCATTGTTCCATGATTAACCCTTTATACCCTGCGTTTTAAACATTTTTCTTGACATTTTTAGTTGCGTTTAGTTTTCTGTTTAGCTCAGAATTTCATGTTTAACTTAGTGTTTAGGTCAGCTGCTGTGCTCCTTCTCTTTGCATGGCACTTATATTCATCATACATGTTCCTCAGTATCATTGTTCCATGATTAACCCCTCATACCCTGCATTTTAAACATTTTTCTTGACATTTTTAGTTGCGTTTAGTTTTCTGTTTAGCTCAGAATTTCATATTTAACTAAGTGTTTAGGTCAGCTGCTGTGCTCCTTCTCTTCCAATGGCACTTATATTCATCATACATGTTCCTCAGTATCATTGTTCCATGATTAACCCCTCATACCCTGCATTTTAAACATTTTTCTTGACATTTTTAGTTGTGTTTAGTTTTCTGTTTAGCTCAGAATTTCTTGTTTAACTTAGTGTTTAGGTCAGCTGCTGTGTTCCTTCTCTTCCCATGGCCCTTATATTCATCATACATGTTCCTCAGTATCACTGTTCCATGATTAACCCCTCATACCCTGCATTTTAAACATTTTTCTTGACATTTTTATTTGCGTTTAGTTTTCTGTTTCGCTCAGAATTTCATGTTTCACTTAGTGTTTATGTCAGTTTCTGTGTTTTACTTTTACGAGGTTGTGTTTAGGTAAGCTTTGTCACATGTTATGAGCCTGTTTGATACAGTTCTTGTGTTTGCCAAAGTTACTATCAAAGAGGAATGTTGGTGAGCTATAGGGCGCTGGCGTCCTTCTTGTTTAACCTGGCATAGATGCATCATAGACAACTGGATCTGGATTAATTGGACGTTAATGGAGGACCACAAATCGAAAATATGAAGGGGTGGCATGGGGGGGGGGGGGGGGTACATGAATATTCTTAATTTTCCCCACTTGCCTATGAAGTCTCCGTATATGACTCTGCAGTCTCCCTATTTTTTTTCTGGAGGGAGACATGAAGTCTCCCTAAAATTTCCCCCTAGGCTGGTCCCTGGCCATTACACAGAAAGGTTTTTCTGCCACTTAGGCAGAGAACAAAGTTGTTCTTTGGGTGGAATTTACAAGGAGTTAAGAAGTAGGTATTACTTTTGCTATGTCAAAATGGAGGTAAAAATGTTTTGTAAGACGTAAGTGATTAGCCGTATGTACTGGTGCACGGAGCATATTATCATTAATTACTGAATTATTTATTTTGTGTCATCAAATTTGTTCAATGGTCTTTGCCTTGTTACAATTTATGAGAGAGTGCCAGAAAGCACTCTCCCATAAATTAAAACACGGCAAATCCCAACAGGCCAAATAATTTTACTTCAAAGATAACATGAAGCATATGGATCCACAAAATATGAAGCCTCTAAGTTTTGTACCCACACTTTAGAATAAAGTACAAATATGGGCTTCCAGCACTTTACCAGTTAATGCTTTGAATTTGTTTTCAACTGACAGCATTTCGGCATTATTAGTAATTTTATGGACAGTATTATCAAACTGCTTGACAAATATACCACCATGGCCCTATCACTTTGTTGTCTTTGGCCAAAAGGCACCTGCCTTGCAAAGGAACTACAATTTCTTTGCAAGGTGCTCATTGATAATAATATTTTTCATTCACTGTTGACCCTTCAACCCTTAACATGAAAAGCAGATGACACTTGCAAACAAAATGAAATATTTTTTTTTTTGGTCAAACACATAGCTTACGACCCCTCACTGGAACAAACTCATCCCAGGTGGTCAAAATTTCCACGGATGCAATAATATTAGATTCCAAACACTGCTGTCTTTTCCAAAACTGTTGCGGCTGTTGACTATTTCGCGTATCTACTGTTCTGTTTTTTATTGAGTTATAAACAATGACTCAAATTAGAGAATATATGTACATGTAGGCGTGTGAGCAAAGTTTCACACGACTACCTTATTAGTGGGTATTCATTGTCCGTTGATTTCACTCAATAGCTTATGCTCGCCGTAACTTTACGCGAGTAGTTGACATTTTTATTTTCCAGTGACGTAACGAATAGTATGACCTATTTTCACAAAAGAGATTTGAGGTTGTTGGAGACGTCATGCAAAGAGTTGTGTTTTTATGGATACAGATCAAAAACATTCCTGAACCGTTTGAGACCTCAGCATGTTTGCTACTGAATACGGGACCAAGTAAAACTTATGACCACAAAGTGATGACCGTTTAGATAAAATTATTTATTTATTTATTGTTGTTTAAGGTCACATACTTCTGCACAATGGCTAATCATGACCACAACAGGAAGATAAAGTCAAGGTCAGTCAATCGTTTATACCCCATGTTGCCTATTTTAGAGGACTTGCACCCCAAACATTAGTGACTGGGTCCTATTTTACCAGTGAAAAAGAGCTTGTTTACCACAGTAAACAAGCACTGCTTCACTTCCCGGGGTTCCCACAGGGGATAGATAAAATAAATTAATAAAAAATACAGCAGAAAATATAGATGCTTAGTTTTTGAAGGCTTAGTTTGTTACTATTCACCACAATCTGTGACAACAATAACTGCCTCTGGACAAAGTGGTGGGGGGGGGTCATTAGCTATATTTTTGAGACAAAAAAAAAGAAAAAATAATTAAAATTGAAAGGCAATTTTTGTGAATAGCGCTGGCCGGTTTTGGCTGTTAGGTTGGGTAAAGGGTTCATTTTTGACAACCACGACAAAACTTGTTTCGTGTATGGTAGCTGACAAATTTCATGAGTAACAACCTGGGAGGGTTGCTCTGTGGGCCACCCGACCGGTGACTCCTCTCAGGATCTCAATATAATTTATTTGCAGCAGAACACCCATTGCTCTGGCAATGTCAAGGATAAGATTACAAGTGTTTTCAGTATAGTTTTTGAAGGCTTAGTTTGTTACTATTCACAATCTGTGACAACAATGACTGCCTCTGGAGAAAGTGAGACACACCGACTCATAAAATTTCACCTCAACAGCATTAATCAATATTGTACCTTTGATTTGCCACGTGGAAAATGAAAATGAGATGATCGAGATGAGCAGATCAAGAAATGGGTGGGGGTGGATGGGGGTAGTTGGATGGGGGTAGTTGGGTGGGGGTAGTTGGGTGCAAAGGGAGGGGAGGGGGGTCACCTGTTCTTCATTATATCCAGCATTCCATCCGTATTTGTATTTATTTTATGAGAGGGTTGTACGCTATAGCAGCATCAAAACCACAATTGATGTTAATAGAGAATGTTCAGTCAACTCAGGATATCTCCCGACTGGAGATCAAACCCATGACCTCAAGCATGAGAGATCAGCACATGAATACACTAGGTCACCACATCACTCTCTCACTCAAGTATGTCTGTATGGGTATGAAACGAGTCTGTGTGAAGCG
Organism: Pictodentalium vernedei; assembly: GCA_031216915.1. Lineage (NCBI taxonomy): Eukaryota > Metazoa > Mollusca > Scaphopoda > Dentaliida > Dentaliidae > Pictodentalium > Pictodentalium vernedei. The sequence continues at coordinate 428,415,961 of CM062295.1, forward strand.
ACTCTGTACGAAATGGTAAAGGAACAAAGTGACCAGGAGGACAAAGTGGTAAAGGAATGAAAAGACCCAACACTCTAATAGTCGGTTACACCCGACAACGGTCTTTGTAACGCATCGCTTTGTTAATACAATTGATTATGGTCGATGGCACTGCCAGACTTTTAAACTTGAGTCTATTTTCAGTACGGGATTGTATAGTTTGCAGTGTTAACGTGTTACTGTCACCACAAAAATACACAGTTAGTCATATCAAACTGGATATTCAGAAAACTTTCCTAAGATCATTATTCATTGATAAGTAGGTCCAAGAAGTTAAATCACAACACGTGGACGTTCTACAGTCTATACTACTAACCTAACAATTAAACATTGTCAATTATTCAATTAAATATGAATTGAGTTTGCAGCATGAATGAATTGTCTAATGCCAATTTTATCCAATTTTCATTGGAAATGTAACAAACTGCACTGAGAACAATATATTCAAAAAAATCGAATCTTGAGACTGCTTCGGGTTCGATCTCAAAGCAGACAGATATCGATATGGAATCGAATCTCGAAATATTCGCAGGACCCTGCAGCCAGAAATTTACTAACAAGACCCAAAGCATTTCCCATGAGTGGACAGGTGGTGCCCTCCCCCCCCCCTCCCCACACACACAGGGGCATACCTGTAATCTATACCACACTGTCTTTCTACTGAATTGAAGTGAATTGAATAAAATGATAATTAGTTAAATGAATCGCATTTAATTCAAGTTTAGGGAAATGGGCTAGCCATCCTTTGTTTATTGCATATTTGTTTTGCAAGGAAACAGATTCAAATT